>OX579639.1:22212018-22605740 GCA_951230915.1 Antitrichia curtipendula | reverse complement strand
TTTTTGCAATATTCGATCCGGAGGCCCTTGGATCTGGATCTTCGTCACTATCACCTGCGTTTTTTGATGCATCTTGTCCCCCTTCTCCGGATCTTGAACACATTAAATAATTCAATTATTAGTATTTGGCCATTCATTGTACTTTTTCTACTTGTCAATTCTTAAATTTCACTTATTATATCATTACAAATGTCTTATCAATTTATTTCAAAAAAAAATTATATCATTAAAAGGGTCTTCATTAATTTTTTGCAAAAAATTTAACAAGGCATTTCATAGAATACTTTAAGTACAAACTAATTCATTGAATAAATCTGAAATATAAAAGAAATTCATCTAATACAAAAATAAATTAAGAATTACAAAATCTACTAAACCAGAAGGTGTGGCTTAAATACTTGATGGATTGTTGATTGTGGTAGTGTCCATCAAATTTTCCGGATGTATGTCACGAGATGATTCTGGCATCCAAAAAACTATGTGATCATACACCTCTTTCTTCATAATTGTCTTCAATTTGAAGATTCTTTTTGCATCAGCTTCTGAGTAAGTCCAAAAAGATGGTCTTCCACTTGGAATATTTTTTTCGTAGTTGTAGACTTTTTTGAAGTCAGACCTAGTCTGATCCCACTTGCTATTACATTGATTTGGACTTCTATGAATATTTAATTCATAGCATCTTTCACTTATCCGTTCCCATTTTTGTGTATTTGTTTGATGCGCTATATGTCGATTGCTACTATGTAGACCACTAGTACTAGACCATTCCTGATACGTTGTACTCAATACCAACAATTCATCAGTGAACCACGGTCCTTGTGAAAGTGGACAACGACCTAGACGTATACCTTGTACATCTCCCTCATACACGTCATCTTCATATAATTGAGAATTCAAATCTAAAGCTTCAACTCTAGATCTCATTGATCCAATGCTTCCCCTGGATCCACTAGCTATCGACTGTGAATATTGGTTTTCCATTATTGTATAATGAAGTTCCAAGAGAAAGAAGACAACAACAACAAAAGAGTACAAAATAAAAACTTAAACTTTCAACGCTTACAATTGAAAACTACATGAACTCACTCACTCAAAATATAATTCCTTCCATTTTTGTTCATTCTTCTAATTCTTTTATAGTAGAGCTTCTAAAGTAAAAGAAAAAATTAAATAAAAGCAAAGGCTTTGTAATAAATTAAACTCTATAAAGTTTATTTATAAGTAGAACTACTCAAAGCAAAATGTTATTAAAAATAAGCAACTGCATATTACATCTATATGTTCTACATTTTAAAAGTAAAAGTCAATTACAAATTTAAAATAGAAAGCTATATTTGTTATACTTTTTAAAATTAAGAAGTCTAATGGCATTTTAATAAATAGAATTTCCATAAATAATCCAAAGTTTTAAAAATTAAGAAGTCTAATGGCATTTTAATAAATAGAATTTCCATAAATAATCCAAAGTTTTAAAAATTAAGAAGTCTAATGGCATTTTAATAAATAGAATTTCCATAAATAATCCAAAGTTTAGTTCTCTAAAAATGCATGCAGACTGATTTTAAGGAATTTCCTATTGTATTGATAATATAAATGGAATTGATAGTGTGTATTATCAATTCTTAGAAGTTCATGGTGTTTGAGTTCATTGTCCAACATTATGATGAATTATTCAAAAGTTAGTGTATTAGATATGTGGTCCACCTCCGTTGTTTCCATTGCAATAGTTGCTTTGCAAAACTATAAGTCATCAATGTCCACTAAGAAATTTGAAAAGAGGGTTCACAAATCCTTCTCTTTGCCCTTAGAGTCATCTCAGTTTGCTTCAACAGTTGCCTCTACAGAAGATGAAGAAATTGTATGTGTTATGTTGGATCTCCATTTAATACTAAAAGACATATTGGGCATAGAATAGGGACCGTGGTATATAAAACCAAGATCCTTGCATTGGTGGGACCTTTATTACAATGAAGTCATGGTAAATGACCATGACAGATTTTGTAAAATGTTCAAAGTTTCAATTAGAACATTTAATTATCTATGTGAGTTGGTAGGTACTAAAATGCAGCGTAGAACTCTTGCATCGTTAAAAAGAATTAGAGGTTGAAACTTGGAGGTTGACAAACAAGTAGCAATGTCATTGCATAGATTGGCTACTGGTGATTTGCTATTGAGTATATCAGAATTGTTTGGAGTATCTACAATTACTGTTTCTAGATGTGTAAAGAGGTTTGTGAAAGCAATGTTGAAACGGGGCAAACATCACTTGCAATGGCCTACCGATGATGGCCTAGAAATTGTGAAGAGAAAATTTGAACATGTTTGGGGGATACCACAAGTTTGCGGTGCCATTGATTGCACTCGCATAGAAATTGATCTGCCCAGTAATGCAAGATCCACGGACTTCTTTGACAAAGATCATGATTACAGTTACGTGGTGCAAGCAATTGTTGATTTGGACATGCGTTTTTTGGATGTATTTGCTGGATTTTCAAGAGTGGTGCATGATCTTCGAGTTCTTAAGAATTCAGGTTTTACAAATCAATCAAAAATGTGAACGTCTAAATGGACAAAAGCGGCAAATTGATGGAACATGGATTCCTAAGCTCATTGTGGGGGATGCTGGTTACACACAATCGGAGTGGATGTTGGTTCCTCTTCCAAGAAGAAGTTTACATGGTATATATGAATCCTACAATCATAAGCACAGTAGTACCCGCATCATCGTCGAACGTGCGTTTGGAAGGTTGAAAGGGGTGTGGAGAATTTTGTACAAACCAATGTGGAAGCCTCAAGAAGTTTTTGTGCCCAAACTTGTTTACGTTTGTTGTATCCTACATAATATTCTTTTAGAACATAATGAGAGTGTTGATGAGGACATTCCTATTGGTGGCCACCATAACAAAGGGCGACGTCAACAAATATCTAGGCAAGTTATAGCAAATGAAGCGGAGACTATAAGGGATGCAATCGTTCAACACTTAGCTGTTGTTGAAGCTCGCACTGGCAGAGCATATTACGTGCCTGATAATTAAGGTAGATAGTCTTGAGTCATTGAACTGCTTAAATAATTCATTAATGTAAGGATATTAATTGTTCAATTATATATTTGATAATAAAAATGTGTGGTCATAAGAATATGTAATTGTGGATCAGCATTGTTTGAATCAAGAACTTGTATTTGTTGTTGAACAATTTTTTGAATTAGAAATTTGTAATTATTGTTCAACATTTTTTTAATTACGAAAATGCTCTCGAGGAGCCTTCATTACCAAAAGAAGCATACATTGAACGGAAAAATATTTTGTCTTTATAAAACAATATATTTCACGTAGCATGTCGAAATTCCACAACAACAAGCGCTTGCAATACCTATAGCCTAACCCTTAAAGTATGGGCCTATGATCACTGGGTTGAATGGTGAATTGCACATCACTCAATTTCCTACCATTTGTAATAAGACATGTATGATAATTATTATATTTATAAGTAGAGATGGAATTATATGTTTTCCTTACTTCACAAAAAAATTAGATTTTTACATGGAAAATTGAAATAGTTTATGAGTTCTGAAGAAAAATTGAATAAAAATTTCATTGAATTTTTAATTTATTTCAAAAAATCTGAAATTTCACCATGTGTGTGTATTACAGTGATTAACATCACGGTGTAAATTGTATTTCCGTTTCACTCTATAATTAGAATTTAGTAGACATTGATATATCCAAAATTAAATTGCAATAAAATATTCATGATTACTAATAAGTGATTTTTTTCAAATTTCAAATTGGAATAAAATTTGTCTTAGATGAACTTTGTTTTGGTAGTCGGTATGGGACTCTAGAAATATAAGTGTAGTGAAGAAAATTTAGACTTAGAGCAAAGATGCACAACTAAACAAAATACACTATAAGTGCCCACAAATTCTGTGATCCGTTTATTTTACTAATTTTTCATGTACATGAAGAGAAATATAGGATAAACTCTCAACTGGATACTATTCTGAACCCAACATGAAAGGTCAATAATAAAAATGTGGATGAATTTTTTATTCCGAACTCTTGTAGTCTCCCTCGTTGTTCATCAAAAAGCTTCCAAATAGAATTATGACCTCGCTTAAGGGTTAAATTTCTCTATTTATGACAAGAATGTAACTTCTCACAATATAAATTGAAATATATTCCATTTCAAAAGTTTCTTGGAATCAAAGATTTATTACTTTTTTAATAATTATGAGTATATTATTACGAAATTTTATTTTAGTAATGCAAAAATTTGATTAAAGAAGAACTAGAAATACGAACCAAACATCATGTGTATTCAACAATAACTCACTCAATAACTCAAAAGAACATTAGCTGAGTAACTGCCGGGAACGCATCCTGTAGACCTACACCTCCGTTCTCTCCAACAATAACTCATTCAATAACTCGAAAGAACATTAGCTGAGTAACTCGGCAGGGAGGGGGGTAAACTCGCAGGACCAAAGTGCACCGGAAAATTTGAAAATTTGTCATCCTCTATTGTTGTTTGAGGGTCCAGACCTCTAGGTCTGCGAATCCGAGACTCACGGCCTAGAGGCTGGACCTCCGGCCGGAGCTCCTCTGGACGCTCATCTGTCTATGGAGCCCCTAGGACCCCTCCAGTTTTGGAGCTCTGGGGGCCCATGGAGCTTGCCTCTTAGTAAGGAGAGGCGAAGAATTATCAATGAACCTGGCACAAAATAGGGGAAATTTTTTTAAATTATCCTTGGTTGGTGCAATGAGGGGGTCAATTTTCCTTGGCCCTTGGACCGACTTCCTTAACCGCCTTACCACCCGGAATATGACACCATGATTCTATGTCATGAAACACGTGGAGGCCAAATGGTCCAGACTCCCCGTGAGGCTGGTGGATCCTGAAATGAATGGAGCCTAGTCAGCCTACCAGCACGGAGCAAAGTCCGTTACTTTGAGAAAAAGAAATATAGGAAGAAATGGAACTATGTGTTTTTCTTTAACCCCTAATTGCCCTGAGGCCTTTTCTGAGCTTCTTGCGGAATTTGCTCTTAATTGGAAAAAAAAAGATAACATTTTAATAATTTTTATCATTAAAAAATAATTTGTAAACATAAAAAGTCAAACTAGACATGTTAGAGTTTGCACGGGAAAAGAAAACACAACAATATCACTTATGGAATGAAAGATTATAATGTTTGATGATGAAGGTGTGAAAATTGTAGAAGTGATTTGAAGCCTTTCAATCCTCTTTTCACATATCAAAACTACAAGATTGGTCATCAAAAAAATATAAGGTTAAAGGGCATAACATGCATTACTCCAAACCATTCATGGCTTCTCAAAATATATCCTATAATTTTTTGAAATGAATTTCTAATCTGTTTTTCTCTCCAAGTTCTAGTGTATTTGTGGCTCATTTCCAAGAGCCCTTACCACTAAAAAATCAAGATTTGCAATGGATATCCTTGCACAAAATCTTGAATAGAAAATTCATAATCATTCAATTTTGATTCTAAAATTAGACTTTGAAAAATTCAAAAATATAAACTAAAGATTTTATTCAAGATTTTATTTAATTTCAAATTTTTTTGGATACTAGAATTTGGTGCCTCAGGCATTTAGGGGTTAACAAAATAACAAGAAGAAAGAATTCTAAGGTACTTACGTTTGTTTGTAGAAAAGTAAAAGGCCAATCACTGTATTTATAGTCGAGGTTGACTTTCATATACACTCTCCAAAAGACGGCTATCTAAATTGTAATTGTAGTGCATATGACACTAATTTATCAAGTTGCACTATTTTAAATAAGTACAAGTAAAAATATAGCTACATTTCATATTTGAAAAGAGCCAACGGCGAGCTCAAATTTAGCTAGTGGAATTGAGAAATTAGTTTTTTTCAACAAAGTTTAAACATGTTGAGGTACAAGTAGTAACACACTTGTATAAAATTATTTTTCAAAAAAGTTATTTAAAATTTAGACATTGTTTCAGATTAATTCAAATTTATTAGTAGAAAAGACATTTAATACAAGTATAAAATTTTCAAAACACTTTAAAAAAGGGAATGAGAATTCTTTTTGGAATTTTATAAAAGAAATTTCATAAACTTTAAATTTTTTAATTGATTGAAATATGACCTTAAATAGTTTTTGTTTTTGAAATTCACTCCTAAAATCTCCAAAAAATTATGAAAATAATATAAGGATATTTTATATATTTTAAAGAATTTTTTTAATTTTAAAATATATTGGGAATAAATTATAAAAAAAAAATATATTTTTAAACATATTTTAATTAATAATATTTCACTCAATAAAAATTTGAAATTCATAAAATTCTTACTACAAAATTCCTTAACAAAATTATAATTTTATTTACTAAAGAATCTTGACTTGCGTTAAAAAAAAATTCACTAACAAACTAGATTTCTTTTAAATAAAATAAAATATTATTTTTAAAATTTTAGAAAATTTATTTTATGTAGAGTGTGCAACTTTTACCACAACATGTTCAAATTTTGTTAGAAATTAAATCTCTAATTCTTCAACTAGTTATGGCAACTCTTGTGAACATACGTACAAAACATATTGAGAGCGACTTTACATTCATCCATTATTTGGACCAAAAAACACTTTTCAATTACATTCATTCATTTTGTCATCCAAACATTGGCAGATTCATCCATATTTTATTTGGAAATGAAACATTTCTGACAAAACAGACTACTTTTGATTAGCAAAAATAAATTTTTATTTTAAAATGGTGCAATTTGACCATATAGTGCCTCCTTGCAAAGGGTTGGTATGCAATCTATGCACTCCATTTAACTTAGTTGAAGGAGGAATTTTGTAAACAAAAGAGTATAATAGTTCAATTTATTGAGGAGGACCATGGGCGAAATTAGTCTTTTTATATGGTCCTAAACCATCTAAAATTTTCAAGCCCAACCTCTATGTTTTCCCTCCTTTTCCTTCCTACTCAAGTTTGTTGGAGATGCTATAGGGTGGGTACCCTCCAAACCGCCATTTTTTGCTTATGTGCCCAAGTTATTAGTTACTATTATTAAAATGATTTAATTTTCATATTTTCTTGTTGGCACTTGAAAGGAAGTTCTAATGCTCTAAAGAATGTGACATTTGGATACCCTATGTAAAAGTTATGAAGAAACAAAGTTTAAATCTAAACTAATTTTTTCCATATAGGTATATAATTGATTTTGGAAATGTACATAGTAAAGATGGTGGTTTAGGGTCAGTGGTACATTTTGGGGTGCCTACCTTAAGTGCCCTTTTAGCACAATGATACGTATTGGATATTGGACATACTTTGAGAGCCATGTGCCATTCCAACTATGAACATTCATATCTAATTTCAAAATAGTCAAATGGATATGAATCAAAATTAATAAATTTGATTTCCATTTGTCTTCCAAAAAAATTAACTGAAAAATGTTTGAGGCGTGCAACTCTTCCTAAAATCTTAGTCAAGCTTGAGAGGGACACTTTTGGTACTTCTCACTGTATATTGTCTACAATAGGGTATAGCCCCTTAGTTATGTTTTCAACATTTTACAAGATTAATTTAAAATTTCATTCAAAATGATAGAAAAAGCATTTTGAAGTTTTCTGTGTGTACCCATTTTGTATATGTCCTATCCATCTTTGTTTTCTTGTTGTTGAAGATGGCATACAACATTTTTGCCTTATTGCAAAGATATGTAAGGTCATTGTTATCTATCTTCATATTTTTGTAACGAAAAATGCATTAAATTTGTATCAGTGACATATTGTGGGAGACTTATCTTCTAGAAGTCACATAAACTCTTCTTGTACATTATACTTGTAGTGCTATGCTTTTATGTTTTTACTTTTTTACTGTTTTACTTCCTTTTTCAAAAAATTCAAAATCCTTGATTCAATTTTGCAAGATAGGTTTTTTCAAATTCAATATTTGTAGTGCAAAATTCTAAGTGAAGATCATTCTAAGTCTAATGACTTACTATGACAAGGTGCAAAAAAGTATTTTTTCCCACATTCAACGCTATAATTAATATCTAGCAATCTAAGCAATGAAAGTTTATGAAACCTCTTCTACACATTTTCAATCACTCCAATCAAGTACAAGACCATGTAGTTGGATATGCAAAGAATTGAATTGAAGTAAAGTATCCCAAAAAATCACTTAATAAGCTTAATGGAAAGGAATAATATGTGCCAATAGGAAGCATGTGCCTATTATTTTTAACAACTGAAACATTTTTAGGTTACTCACCATATTAACACAACCTTTATCTGCAAAATGATTTTTGAAGGTCAACACTTCAATCCGCTACTTCCTTGGAATAATAATATACCACAACAACAACAAAAAACTAAACTTTGATACTATGAGTTGATGCTAGAAACACATCTCAAAAGATTTGTCATCC
This sequence comes from Antitrichia curtipendula, assembly GCA_951230915.1. Taxonomy (NCBI): domain Eukaryota; kingdom Viridiplantae; phylum Streptophyta; class Bryopsida; order Hypnales; family Leucodontaceae; genus Antitrichia; species Antitrichia curtipendula. The sequence goes on along the minus strand of OX579639.1, from coordinate 22,597,311 downwards.
AATTGTCAAATTTGAGTATCCAACAAGATACTAGGTACAAGACAAAGGTCTTTGCTTTAGTTAGGAATGCTTTAATGATTTGTTTGGTGGATGATGATATTTGGTATTAAAATTTACTTGTTCCAATGACAATCCAAAAGTGTACCTTCACATTGTGGAATAATGCATGAATTTTTTGCCTTGTCTAGAAGTGTTGCACGGTGGTATTCATTGAATTCATGAAATAATGACTTTTCAACAATTCCAATTCCAACCCTTTGAGCCCAAATTCCAACCCTTTGAACCCCAATTACACACTACGTGTAATTTCTACTTCATTCCAATGCAATGCAAGAGACTAAACTAGAGGTCCATAATTGGGTCCGAATTGGGCTCTTGTCCATAATGGGTCTGTCTACCTTACGCCGGGACTGGGACTGGCACGACTGATCCATGATGTGGCAAACTACGCTGAGCACAAAGGCAGTTGCTCTACTTATTCTCTTACATTACTTGACTTGCAATGAATATGTTAAAACACGGTGATGCTTAAAAAAAACAAGCTTCAACTCTCCTGTGAATCTTGTCTTGCCACTTCGTGCCACAATGTGTACGGGAAATTCGAGAGACTCCTTTAGAACTACAGAATTTAGTCAAGCGAGAAGCAGAATCGCTTCCAAGCACTGCGGATGTTGAATATGGCAATCTTTGCAGAAAATATCCATTTTCAACTATAGCAGAGAGTTTTAACCATTTCAGTGCAAATCAGTCAGAGTCCCGTCTAGGTTTCCTACGAACTGGAGATGGTGAGCGCCTCCGATGACTCCCAGCATCCTTAATATGATGCATATCCTCTCTTCTGCTCAATCCATCCCGACTTCTGAAGTCATTACCTCCTTTGTGCCTTCTCCTGGTATCCTCATCACTATCCTCATCACGTCTCCGTCTTGAGTTGGTCACCTCCATGTTGTAAGCCCCACTATATTTCCCATCTCTATCGTTATTTTCCCTATCATCACGCTTATGTCGCTGTCTTGGACTACTATCATGAGACCTGCCATACTTACGTTCTCGTTCTTCCACAGTCCGGTCATGTGGTCTTCGTCCATTTTTCTCAGCTCTGTCGTCATCGTAGATATTCCGAGCATTCCTCCCCAAATTTTCATCCCTCCGTCCAGGTGCAACTCTAGTTGTTGACGGCCTGTTTTGCGTATTTTCATGACTCTCATCACGAGTCCTCCTACTGGGGCGTGGAGCTCCATCATCACTGCTGTCACTCTCCTGGATTGTCGTGTTTCTCTCATCTCCCAGGGTATTCGCTCTTGCATCTTTTCTCCTCAACGTATGACCATGGTCCTCGTCACTGCTACCACTCTCTTGACGTCGAAGTTTGGCTCCTGAAACTTTTTTATCTGCCAAATCCTCGTCCCTGCTGGTTGAAGTTTGACGTCTCCGTTTCTCTCGTCTCATCTACAAGAGCAAAACCCAATAAGTATCACAAAAACCAATGTATTCCACATGCTCAAAGTCATGGTTTAGCTGCTCTATCCTCAACATTTCACAACTCAGAACGGAAGCACCTTCACAATCACACCACGCAACCACAAGCATCCACTTCTATACCAATCTATAGATCTGAAACAATCATCACGACCAGAAAATGGACAAGGAGACTAATTTCCAATCCATCTTACAGGATAAAAGAATGCAGACTAGCATGAAGTAGCATAATTCGAATTAAAGAAACGAAAATTAGAAAAATCATTACCTTTTTTGCAGCTCTTTTCTCTTCTCGACGATGCTCCTTGGCAGCTCTCTTTTCTTCCTTTCTCTTCCGTTTCTTATCAGGGTCATCCGATACTTGTCTCGAGTCTTCCTTTACAGCATCAGCTCCGGGCTCCTGATCCGTTTTCTCTGCCTCTCTGATGTGAACTGGAGAAATAATCTGGGCTAAAGGGCGTTCCTCTTCTGGAGCTGCTTCACGTTGGAGGAGGTCCTTCTTGTCAGGCGCTAATGACTTGGTTACTCTGACAATCAAATATTCATTAGATAACAGATTCACGAATAAATATCAGAAGTAATTTATTTAACAATGATCCAACCGCAGCAGCACTACTTCTACTCGAGTAATTAGCACTACTTCTGATAGAAACATTGAAACAAAAACTCCGGTGATGCAGAGCTAAAGAGAGTCAGATTACGATACTTACGGTGCAAATCCAAGCCCTTGTACTCTCTCGCCTTGCGCATAGGGTTTCTCAACCTCCTCACCGGTTTTACTCCTTTTCAGCAACTCCTCCTGCTCCCGCTTATCCAATCTGTTTACTCGGGGTTTATCCCGTCGAGGGGCAAGACCCAAAGCTTCCTGGATAAGAAGATATAATAGAAAGGGAAAGGGAAGGTTCAGTGATACCGAAACAACAATTTCGAAAAGCCCAGATTCATTGCGAAGCTTAATGTAGTATACTACTTCCTATCCCGCTAGGAGGAATGCGAACGCATTAGGATGAGACTGAAACAAGGTCCGAGTGACTTTCAATGTATTACCCGCATTGCTTCCTCTTCTTCTTGCTTAACCCGTTCAATTTCTTCTCGCGCCGACACAGCTGCCTCATCAGCCGTTTGTTTTCCGTCACGCGCATACCACATAAGATCTTTGCCTGCTCCCATTCAACCGAAGAATGCAGTAAGTCCACATGTTATTACACTATGAATAGGCAGCTGATCAAAACAGCTAGGGCAGATATGCCGTTGACCACATACATCCCTTCTCGAAACACTAATTGAACTCCAACCGCGGGGAATGGTTGCGAGAAATTTCTGTTCATATTGCAAGAAAACTGATTCCCTTCTTGTGCACTTCATCCATATAATCATCGATTGTAGAAGTGTAAGACACTTCATTGTATGACCAACTTCTACTGTCTACACAAGCAAAAATAACTATGTGCTGTAGATTTGTGATGGGGAAACACCTGTTTTTAATTAAATTCTGGAGTTTCATCACTAAATGCATCATAAATAACGATCCTTGAATCAATTTTCTTGTGGAAGGCTTAATCATCAATAGTTGTAAGAAGTCTCAAATCATTTAACACAATTTTGAATTGCTAAGCCATTGAAAACTGGGAGTGCGCGGTCAATGTCACGTTTACAATACGTATGATTATGCTGGTGCGAGTTCCTACCTTTCTGCCATCGCCCGACGGGAGCCTTGAGACTGTGGCCAAGATAATTCTCCCTGTGCTTGTCTCCTTTAACATCATCCCAATTAAATTCTGCAAGAAATCCCAGCACAAAGGCTCATCCGAGTCAATCACCTTGAATAAGATTAACACCAGACTTTGCGTATTCCCTGTAAACCTAGTCTTAAACCAAAACTAGTCTCGTCTCCTCGCATATCAAAGAGCTTAGACGCTCCCTACGTTCGGTTCATCGTAAGGAAGAGGATACACATGACCAAAATGCAGAATTGCACAAAGCATTGAACTGAATTCCGTTCACTACTAACAGCACTATTAGTCTCAGAAACATCTGCGATTCCTGTGGCCCTAATTCTGCCAATGCGCACACTTCACTTCGACTTCATTTTCATTTCGTGAAGCGTCAAACCTCGACACTCACAGGGGTATCAATACATCACCAAAAATCCCTTAACGAGGTACAGAAGCAAAAAAATCTTACGGTCTCGCCCTCCGCGAACACCGCCTCGTGAAGGATGATACATCGTCCCTGTTTTCCCGTCCAAACCCTAAAAACAATCCTCCTCAATCGGAAATAAATCCTTCCTTAAAGAGTCACAACTTCCGATGAAGCGCCATGAAAAACGAACAAGATCTCGCAAGAAACACACTCGCTGCTGCTGTCACAGCGAATCTCTTTCAATTCAAGGGAGACTCCACAGGTTTGCCAACACCATCGCCATGTCGATTCTAAGGATCACCGCTAGGGCTTCGTGAACGTGAGTGTGAACAGTGTTTTTTCTAAGTACCGGTATTTTAAAAAAATTGGATAGAATTTTTTTTCAATCTGTACATCCACAAAAGTACAGTATTTTACTCATTTCATTTAGATGATTTCATTCACTTTTTAAAGATTTTCAAATCATTTGGCAACATGATATTTTTTAACCAAACTAGAAGACTTTTCTTAACCAAAATAGAAGATTATTTTAAACAAAACCATTAAAGTTTTTGCCTTTAGAATAAATTTTGCAAGTAATGTTAACATTGATTGTGAATGGTGCTACATAGATGGATGAATACATATAATAGCCTATTTTACTTCTTTTTTCCACCTCTTCTATATTGTACCAAGGTAGCAACTCCGGCTCAAAATAATCAAAAAAAAAAAAAATAATTAGAGCAGAATTTTTTTGAGAAATTAAAAGAGTAAATGTTGACAAGCGACAAAATTATCATTCTTTGGAAACTATTTGTGATCAAGAAAACAAATTGTGAAATTAAATCATCAATTTGAAAGTTTTGGGGATTGAACCCTTTAACCCCTAAAGATCAGAGACTATGATTTTGCCAAAATCGCTCCAAAACTGCTATTTCTAATACAAGTACCAAATTTTAGAATTTCTACTTATTTATTTTTAAATGTTACCATAGGATCTTGTATTAAATTAGTTTGAGAAGTAGAAATAATTTCAGAAATTTTCACCATGTGGATTGCAAAATAATAGCGTTTGAATTGACAAAAATCCTTTTTTTGTCCCTGCGAAAATCCGGGCAGCTGCACTTCACAAGGTCACATTTGGATGAAAAAATGTCCCAAATGGTGCTTACTCTTTGGATTTATTCTTCAAGGCAAGTTGGATACATGCTTGAAAAATTTCAGATCAATTGGAATTGTAAAATGTATAGGAAAAAAATAGTAAGTAGAAAGAGGTAGAGAATGTTTAAAACACTAAATTGTTAAGAATTTAAGTATAGAATTGGAAAATGCCAATCCCAATAGTTGTAATGTTGTAATAAACAATCTACACCCAATGTTTTTATTCTTTTTCAAAAATATTGAAAATTGAGTTAAATAAAAGAATTCAAAATTTATCTTAGAGTAGAGATTCCATAACTACCCTCAAACTAAAACTCCTCATAGCTTTCATCTCATTAATCGAACTGGAATGATTCAAAGCTTCCCATGTGTATAGAAATCTAGAGAACCAATTTCAAATTTTTATTTTAAAAAAAAATGATTTTTAAAGAAGTTTTTTCAGTTGCCCAGGCTGCCCGCCGACTAATGAAAATGACATATCATGCAATAACTTCTTAATCATGTAGTCAAAAGTTATGAAAGTTGTTGGGCATTAAAGCTACTCCTTGGGCACATCTAGTGTGAAAATTTAAAAGAAAAAAAAAAAAATTCCGGTCGTAGCGAGCTACCCAAAATCACTATGTTGTCAAAAACAGTGTTTGGTCCTTTAGGGGTTAATTATATTTACTACCATTTGAAGTAGTTGGCACACATAAAGAATCCAAGTGCACAATTTAATAAACTATTTAAAAAACAAAACTACATCATATAAACTTTTAGATGTAATAAAGGCAACTATCTCTTATTTAATACAACTCTATTGACAAGGGGCAATATGTGTGATTAGTTTACATGAAATAGACATTTGAAATGATCTTCTTTTCTTTTTGCTTCCAATATATTCTATACCTTAATTTGTAAATTTATAAATCAATTCAAAGGTTGAACCATTCAGTTTGACTTGTACTTAAATATCAAAACCTCCTTCCAAGTCCATATAATTGGCTAAATCAATTTACATAATACTATCAACTTCCACATTCACCTCAATTTATGGTTCCATCTATAACTATTAGTATCTTATATTGTAAACAAAGGATTTAGGTTTTACATTTGTGTCTTGAAATACTTGATTTTTTTAGGAATTTTTTTTTGAATGCTAAAAATAGTAATATTCTATAATATTTTTCCTTCTAAATTTCCCCAATTAAAAAATCCTATAAAAATTGAATTGCACAAGGGTAGTCAAGGCTTGTGATGTACTACATCATGGATGAATTGCACAAGGGTAGTCAAGGCTTATGATGTACTACATTATAAATAAATAGCCAATTCATCCAATAACCGTACCAATATTACATATTATACTATGTTAGAAATCCTATTGAAAATGAAGACAACCTACAAACTTTCCATTCAGAAAATGGAAACCACTCTAAACAGTTGAATGGGTTCCCCTCCTTTCCTAGGCCAAGAGTGACCAGATCTACTAAGGTACACTACCCCATTACGGAATAAATGGGAGCAAGCCTATTGAGGGCTGAAAATTAATGGTAATGTAGATTCAAGTTTTGAAATGTACACCACCATTAATTTTCAGCCCGCAATAAGCTTGCTCCCATTTATTTTGTAATGGGGTAGTTTACCTTAAATTGATACCCTCCTTCCAAAGGAAAAATCAATCGGGAAACATTTGCTACCCAACTATCAATTAGCTGCGTAGCACAGCCTGTTATTTCATGATACTGATTGTTTAATTTCCGGATTATATTTACAAATAATTTATAGTAGATCACCTAAATACCCTATGCTTTGGTCAAGTTCGTTAAAAACAATTCAAAAAGTAATTAAATATGGCATGTAATGAAATTTTACAGAAATTACAATGTGGTATAATTGAATAGTGTAGAAAATATTAATAAAAATAAAAAAGATTCAATGAAAATGAAAAATAATATACATACCAAGGTGATTGCTTTATAAATGTAAAAAATTAATGGAATGCATAAGCTTACTAAGCTTAGTCCTTTTTCCCCTTTAAAGAGAGAGTGTGTTTATTGAAAGGGATGGAAACTTAACCGGTCCTTCTGCTAACTTACTAAGGCTGTGGAAGGACCCTACTACTAAAGGTCATGAAAGATTTGATAAAGCCCTAAGTACCACAATAAAGCTGTGAGGACCTAACTTGCTAAAGGTCACAAAATAATCCAAATCTTTGTAAAATGAAATCCCAAAAATTCTACATCAAGTTAATGAAAGGGTATTCAACCTTCAAAGAAATGATTTTGTATGGGATCTAATGAATCTGACCCCAACATACGGTACTGCTCAATGTTTACATCAAAGAATAGAGATTGAATCACTCACCTTGTAAATTGCATTTGAAAAAGTTTGAACCCTCAAAGAGTCCCTCAAAAGTTGACATGCCAAGCTATTTATTGAAGGCTAGAGATGATAGCATAAGTATTCAAATATATACATAATTGTGTTGCTACCTTGTATGAATTTCATTGAGTACTCATACACTTGTCAAAAATAAAGAATTCATTTATAGTACCAAAGACTCAAATGACAAGAAGCACCTAATGTCTCATTGTCCAATAAAAAGCATTTCATTACCCAAACATCATGAGCTGCTAGACAAAGTACTTAGTTGGACCAAATTTGTCCTTTTCTACATAAAGTATTTCCTCAATGTACTGAGGATTTGAATGACAAGAAGTACCTAATGTTCTATTGTCCTATTGAAGGCATGCAATTGGTAAACATCATGATATAAAAAATGGGTAGAAATAGGAGAAAAATCATCTTTCCTTCCTTTACAAGTATGCATTTAATCCCTAAACATCCAGAGTTTGAGAGTCTTCTCCAAAATTGACGATTTAGAAAAATTCATTATAAATTACTATTTGAAAGAATATTTTGGAATTCATATGCAAATGAAAGTTGTAGAATTTTGAATTTTAGATTCCAATCACATAGTTAGATTCACCAATTCTATAACCAATACTTTTTACATGAATTTTGAAAAGAAAATTTTAAAATTCCTTCAAAACTCGATTACAAGCAAAATATTATCATTTTTGGACTAAAACTTGTTGGAATGGATTTGGAAGGAGGTTCTTTTGGCATGGTGATTTTTTGAAATTTTCGTGTTCTTAACATCTTTAACCTCATTTTTGCAAATCCAATTTTGAACTAAACCCAATGCAATTTTGTCTTAGTTCAACCACTTGACATACTTCCACATTTGTAATTTAAAAGTAATATGTACTCTAGTAACACCAAATCCAACCAATAGATAGGACAAGAACTTGTCTAAGTATCTCCACAAATTAGGATGACTTTCACCCAAGTAGCAACGAGAAAGAAACAAGAACATGAATGTATTCATTGTCCAAAATTGGACGTTGGAGTGCTTAATCCAATTAAGGTCCTCTATTAAGGCCATTCTAGAGGGCACTTTCGAGGGCCCAAATTTCTTCTAATGGCTACTAGGGAGGCAGCTTCAATGGTGGGCATTGGCCCAGTACTCCGCCACCAGTCTCGCGAACAGCGAACTGCTGTTTTCCAGGAGCTTCTTAGTTTGGTCGAATTCGGCCATCTTTCCTGCGATTGCACACACAAGAGAGCAACAACGTGTAGAGGACCTTATTAGTGTATTTACAACTAATACACTAAGACCAACCTCTAGGGATCCTCTTTTCGTAATTTGTACATTAGACATTAGACCCAGAGGAAGGACCCCTTGTGCAGCCAAGCAGCCATTCCATCTTCATAGAGTTTTGTGATTTATGAGGGTCTTCAAAGCGTCAGGCCTAGAGGAAAAACAAGCCCTATAATATGCTGGTTTTCGATGTGCTCCATGTTGTTAGTACTGGAGAACAAAGTATAACTTAGCCAAGTCAAGACCTTACTGCGTACAACACACAGAAGCAATTACACTCACAGCTAGGACAAACAGAGCCTCGGATGGAGTCGAGAAGAGACAGAAATCGAACCATCATGGAGAGCCAGCACCATATCACTATCGATGACGGTGGGAATGCGATGCGCCACCGTGACAACCGTGCAATCGGAAAACTCCCGACGCAGGATTCGTTGCAGAATGGCGTCCGTGCTGTTGTCAATGCTGGCCGTGGCTTCGTCCAGCACGAGGACACGGCTCCGCTTCAGTAACGCTCGTCCTAAGCAAATCAGTTGCCGTTGTCCCACACTCCAGTTTTCACCGTCATCCGACACTGCCAAGGTTTGGAAGCCATTTGCCTTCACTCAGTCCATCTTTCTCTATACTTTTTCAGTGGAATCACTGTGCGTCGTGCTAATTTGAAATAGATTACTTTGAACAAGTTTAGAATCTTCAGCTTCAACAGATGTTTCAACCCATAGTATAATTGGACACCACTAATTCCTCCCCCACAACAACTAGATGGGAAGGTATAGGTCATAACCACTTTAAAGACCCAAAAAATGAAGATTGAACATTGTTGATACGTCATGTTATGCAATGAAGGTCAAAACAAACTCTTTTGTACAACACCATCAAACACGAAGATAAAACGCCAGGAAGCACAACAATCTCGTCATAAACACCGAGCATTGATTTCTCACCTGGTGCATCTAGTCGTTCCGGTTTTGCTCGCATAATGTCACCTAGTTGACATTTGTCAAGGGTCTGAAAAGAGATTGGAGGATCTATCAGTCAATATTTTCAAAACCCGATGCTAATATGCAATTGAAACCACTACAAACATGCACCCCAAACCACCAGAAGCTTACCAGCAAAAATCTCGATAATTCATAAGTTAAGAGAGAGAAACACTAGCTTACCTCCCATACGTCACCATCTGAATGTTCATTAAGAGGGTCTAAATTGAACCGCACAGTTCCTCGGAACAACGTAGGCTCTTGAGAGATGATGCCAAGGCGTGATCGTAAATCATGAAGCCCGATGGTGGAAATGTCGATGCCATCGATGGTAATCCTTCCACTCGCGGGCTCCACAAGTCGGAAGAGAGAACTGATCAGCGTCGTTTTGCCACTTCCTGTGCGATCCACCACTCCCACCCTCTGCCCACCTTCAAAGGTGCACGTGATTCCTTGCAGAACCAAAGGCGCGTTGGGACGATATCGGACCTGGAATTGCCATGAAAATGCAAGTGTTAAGGTTCATGATAGTAGTTCCCTAAACCTAAACATGATTCTTAGAAAAAATGAAAATAAAACTGTTTCAAGAACCGAAACTCCTCTATGATGGATCACACAAAAGACTTCCAACGCGTCATGGGGAGGCCTTTGTATAATCTCTGTGACCACAGACTGAGAAACCTCCTTATGAGAAGATCCTCTTGGTGAAGCTGTCTGAAACACTCTCATTTCAGTGAAAATCTTGTTTTTGTAGTGATTGTAAACTAATCTAATAAAACATCAACATCAACATCAACTAACTCAAGTGAGCTCAAATCGATCACAACTTCTACATTGGTTAGAACGTCCAGCGGCAACATAAAAATCTGCACAGAAAGATGTCTTGACTGCTGAATTTTAATAATTTCTAAAGGAGATTTCTAGAAAGTGTGGATCTAACTGAGAGCTGCTGAGAAGTGAGGCATAGGACGGAAGGACCCACATGGTGTACGGTTTGAATCAAGATGGGAGTATGATAATATGCAGAACATGGAAACGTATTCAATTCACCTTTAAATTTTCAATCACAACCTTGCCTTCGCTGGGCCAATGTGCAGAAGGCCTCTCGTCGTTGATAACAACTGAAGCCTCGCTTTCAAGATGCATATATTGCTTAATTCTTTCCACGGAAATGATTGTATTGGACAGAATGCACTGGTTCTGGACTATGAAAACGATGTTAAGATTGAGAGATAGGCCATAACTGAGGGCGAGACCAGTGACACCTGCATTCCAAAGCCCCTCCCCAAAATGTTAACAATAACTCAGACATGAGGACAAATCGCACCACTATTCCCATTGTCGCCACAATGTACATTCATTCTTCATTTCAAAATCTCAATCTAGGGAAGTCATTTATGTACATTAATAATCCAAGAGAATTTTGCCGTAGTGTCATGTTTCAATTGGTTAAAGAGAGGCAGGTTAAGACTGATAACGCTCAGACACTGCTTGCTTGTGCCAATTTTCAACAAGGTGGATATGATACGTAGGTAAAATTTGAAATACAACAATACTCTAGCTATTTTGACTCAAGAAAATGAAAATAAAAAATAGCCTACATCTTTTGGCTGTAGCCAATTGACAGAAAAATGGCGTGCATAAAAAAAACCCTGATGTAGACTGTGGAATGAAATGATGATCAGCTTGGGGGCATACATACATACATACCTGGGTTGATGTGACTCTCCGGAAGGAGAACGATGAAAAGCGCAGATGCAGCCACAACCATGGCTGAGAGAAGCTCAAGACGCAAGATGAGCCACTCAGTGGCTCCGAAGCTGTGGAAAAACGGGCTGGCATTGGCATCGATGAGACACAGATTCTCCACCGCGAATTCGGACTCCTTGTTGAACGCACGAATGGTGGATCCCCCCGCAATGGCTTCTGCAAAGTGGTTCACAATAATGGGGGCTTGGGTGATTCCGTTGATCCGCATGAGCTGCGCTGCGCGCGTGGAGGTGAAACTGTCAGTCATGATCAGCATTGGAACGGAGCTCTATTGTTGCAAACACTCAAGACACATTCATAGGGAATTTCATTAAAATGACATATATTCCATACGAATTCATTTTCAGACCATGCAGAATGAACTGTAAAAGTGACATCTAGGACAAATATACATTTTTTTCAGATTACGTGGTTTCAATTGTAAAAAACCCCATCTAGGAACAATATAGATTTCAGACTGCATGATCTGAATCATGCCTCATGGCTTTAAGGATTAACTTTGGGCTAGCTAACCAACTGTAGTACCAAAAATCTTTGCAATCTACCATGAATATGATTTCTCAACAAGTATGAGGCTAGGGCCTCTAAAAAGACACTCCATGGAGGAACTAAACAATATTTTACCTTTAATTTTTGAGCAGCGTAAATAAATGGGACGACAATAAATAAATGGGAAGACAATAAACAGGATTTGCTAGGTTATGCTGACGTTGATAGCAATGTTGGTCAGTATAGTTATGAAGGCTACCACTGCATAACCAAAGTTAAAAGCCAAATCCATATCCAGTATACTAAAATCCGAAGAAACCTGCATCCAAAGATCATGACAAGACAATGGTGACATTCCTATTATTTCCAAGATGCATACCAAACTCTTAAATCAAGATAATTATCCTATGTGACTATTGGTTTTGTACATAATTAACACACATTCAGTAATGCCTACATCTCTAAGTACCATGTGGCATGTTTTCAACAACAATATTATTCAATCTAGTGTGGCATGTTGAAAAATAATAATTTCATCACTTTAGTGTCCAAAACAAACCTTATTGTCAAATAGTGATGTGCCATCTCATCAGATTGAAATTATCCCAAATGAATCATTGCTTTGGAAGAGAGGACACAAGCTAGGTTTGATTACAAGATCGAAGTAGCAAGAACATGGTGATGTTGGTTTGTTCTTTTCCCCATTTCAACCTACATACTAACATAAGCGAAAAGCCAAGAAAGCTAGTTGAAATAGAAGAGCAAACAATTCAATACGTGCAAGAGCACTCATGAATCTTCAACATTACTGTAAATATTCATACAATTTTGATAGATGTGACAACAAACCAAACCGTAGTGATAAACTCAATACTTAATAGATATTGATAGATATTAAGATAATGTTGATATGAGACTCAACGGACGGACATTAAACTCTAACATCAACTTGACATTCACCCAATGCCTCCATTAGAGCAACATGGAGGTAATGTTACTACCGGTATAGTGGAGCAGGAGTTTTAGAGATGTTCCATTTACATACCCGACTTAGAATTCGACCAGTTGGCGTGGAATCAAAGAGAGTCATGGGTGCACGAAACAAGGATCCGATAAAGTCAGCGAAAAACGATTGCGAGGCCGCGACTCCCATTGCAGACAGAAACGCTGATCGAAAGAAAAAAAAATTCCAGTGGAGAGCGCAATGGCGTAGTAGATCAACAGCAATTACTTGGAAGTGCTCATGGCTGGGTTTCCAACTTCCGAAGCCAACCACCAGTTGGATGCGGCTTGCCCTAACATAAACATTGATAAGAGAAGGGTGCAAAGGATTTGTTGTCACAAGGAAGTGGACAAGGCAATTCATAAAACAATTTATAAATTGGTCATATAAGTTCCAACTACCGTTGCAAACAAGATACCTTCAGATTTGGAAAGGCAAGGACGAGATATGGCCTACTGAGTTTTGTCCTCTTTGGCTCCCAAGTTCTTTCACCAGCAGTAGAAACAAGATGGATACATGTTTGATTGCTATTGAGGACGAGGGATGGAATAAATCTTCACCAAATACGTAGCATGTCGTGTGATTACAGCAGTATTATTGTTGATGGATCAAAGAGGATGCAAACTCATAAAGCAAACCAGGTCCTTAGAATGAGGGGCAAAGTAGACTTTAACTCAAGATCTCTGGAACACAAGAAATTCTACAAACGACAATACAATTTCTTTATACGAGGATGTAGTTCTATAAACTCAAGGAATGTCTCGAGATTATACATGTCCGACATTTGCGGAACGAATCCAAAATCCACACTCTAGCCTCGAATTTACTAATTGCACTCAAAGTCTCAAACTGTCGTCTTTGTAAATCTCTAGTGTCAGGTTGCGCCGGTCAGCCGCGACCACTCTTGAAATGGATTTGTTGATCACGTCGAAGCCATCAAGTAGACCCGGGATCGTGACGCAAGAAGGAGCTTTCTGCCCTGGCAGAGCGCGCAACGCGGTAGCCATGCGTAGAGGATCGTGTCCGCTTTCGTCCGCCACGATGTAGCTGAGAAGACCGAGCCGCTCTGCCTGGACGGCCCGAATCAGCTGCTCCTGATCTGACCGGCGGCGCGGCACGATCAGGGATGGCTTGTCGAAGGACAGAATCTCGCAGAACGTGTTGTATCCGCACATGGCCACAATTGCCGTGGCCTTGCTCATCAGAAACTCAACCTCGGTGTCGTATGAAATGGCGTCGAGCTTGGGGTGGCGCTGAATGCGCTCCATGAAGCCCCGGCGATGGTCGTCGTTCATGTGCGGCCCGAAGACGATCAATGCCGGTAGTTCCATCTCCGGGTCGACCTCGTAGGCGGCAATCACCCAATCAATCACCTCCTCGCCGTCGAAGCCCCCCCCCCCCCCCCCCCGCCGACGGTCACCAGGATGAACGGCAGGCACGAGAAATTTGGAAAGTTCTTGTTTTGGGGGAGCTGGGGCAGCTCACGCCGGAGATGATCATTCTCACCTTTACACCTAGGGTTTTTGAAAATCCCGGAGAGGCGCTCCTTGGCCGTTTTCAGTTTCTGAGTGATTCTCGGACAGATTTCTTCAGTGCTTTCATCAGCATTGTCTGCGGGAAGGCGGGAGGAGTGTTTAGAGAGTCGGAGAGCTGTTTTCAGTTAGGTATTGAGTTAGGAGGGTCGATCTACTGCTCGCTGTCGGATCTCTCTCGCGGCGACTGGATCGGGGCATTTCACAGCAGTTTTCAGCCCTCTTTCCTCTGAGCGTGGCTCTGTAGCTAGATTTTCAGGCGCTGATAGCATTGGGTGCGGCTCCCAGAACGCCATTGCTAGGGTTCTCAGGCTAGGTTTCATAGCTAGGGTTCCTTAGTTAGGGTTTCAGGTCTAGGTCAAAGTTCAATTTTCAGAGGTCTTTACTCAGGTCGATCGCTTCGTTTAATCTGAGAGAGGCAGGTCAGTCAGTTGATTCCTTTCAGTGCTATAGTACTTGGATCTGCAGGTACTCAAACATCAGGTTCACTCGTTGGGTGCAGCCGTCGTTATTTGCACAGTTAGGGTTCCCTGTCTGTCCTTCGTAAGAGTCTGTAATGGAGAATGGATATGCGGTTCACTTACCAGAGGAGATAGGCGAGGGATGGAAAGCCTCAGCCACACACCACCTTGAAGATCGGATACAAAACAAGAATTCTAGAGAGCGGATTGAGTCAGGTTTGGGATCGGGTCTAAACCCTAACCCAGATCCAAGCTCGAGCGTTCCAACAGATCCTCAGAAACAAGGTCACCCGGTGATAGATAAGGCTTGGAAGCTCCATTTTGAGTTTTCTGAAGATCAGATTCAAACTATTCGCAATGCACAGGAGGAACTTCATGGCAAGCTCCTAATCGGGAGAGCTGTGGGACAATCTCCAGGGTACATAATCATTCAGAAAATTTTGAAAACAAGATTCCCGGACTCCCTTGTCAGCGTCCAGAACATGGCAAGCGGTTTCTTCACAGTTGAATTTAATTCAAAAGAATCCGCCATGGATGCAGCCCTCCACACACATCTTTTCGTCACACAAGCATCTCCCAAAAGCTTCAAAATTCCTTCTATAGAGATTTCAATTTTCAACGTTGGGACAATTATGACCAAATTTTGTAAAATAAATATAATTGTTTTTAAACTAGATTTTGGAAGGAAAAAAAAATGTATCATCATGCTCAAAGTTATAAGCTTAATCTTAATAGACAAGCCAAATTGCAAAATCTGATTTACCATATAATTATACCTATTTTACAAATTTGATCATAATCATCCCAACATAAAAATGTCTACAGAAGAAATTTTGAAGCTTTATGGATATGCTTGTTTGAAGAAAAGATGTGTGTGGAGGTTTCTTACATACCCATGCAATCCAATCTCAAAAATTCATCACCAATATTTTTTTAATTAACAATCATGTAAAATTGTGAATTTTATGTAAAATAATTCACCAAACATAGGATTTTGATTTTTAGGCACCACAATTTGATATGCGGGGTGGAAGTTACATAAGAGTTAACCCTTGAGCGCCCCACAGGCCAGAACATGGCCTCTCCAAAACCAACTTTTCCTAAAATCTAGTTCAAATTTGTACTATACCTCCCAGAAAAGTGACTTGGTCAAAGGTATGGTACTACTCTCATGCCGGGAAGTGGGCAATGGGGTTTCACCACTTGTACAAGCATGGATTGTGCAAGTCAACCGTGACAATAGTACACTAAACCTTCATTCCATGTGGTTTAGGGTTTAGATGCAAGGATAAAGACCATCGGCTATGACCGGTTCAATAGTCTTAGGGTGTTTTGACATGCATGCCTTAGACTAGAAAAGGGTTTTGCAGCTATACTTCAAGGATTTGTGCACTTGTGGAGATCAAAACCGTATTCTTACCCGGTTTATCGTCCACCATGTTGTGGAAGCCTTGCAACTTTGGGTCTCTAAAAGAACACCTTGCAAGTGTCAAAACATTACTAGATTTGGCAGCAAGCGAGATACTTGTAAATTGGACCACTTGTCTAAATTTCATATAAAGAAGCCTCCTCGAAGGCATAAATTTTTGCATCCATAGCCATGGACCCCTCCAAAAATAGAAGGTTGCCACATAGTCAACTGTATTTTGACTATTATAATCTCCATAACAATGTAGTCAAAAGTTTTGCAAATTTCTAGTTGGTTGCATCAAGCACTCTTTTTGCTATTTCACCGATGAATCCTCCCCGATCTAAGTTCCTAACTTGAGACGTACAATTTTTACAAGCATGGTCACTCTCGGCCGCATTTTCTCAATTTTGCGTTGGACGCTGAGGGTTAAATACCAATGATGCAAGACAATAAAATGTCAATTATACACTATACATTAGATGCCATATTTAACTACTTCTGGACTTTGGGAAGTCTAGAATTAGTAATTGCATCTAGGGATCCCTGGATAGAAAGTGCCTAAACCAAGGTCAAATATGCAATTCTTGATTGTGCACAAGACACTACAAGAGAACATTGTCAATTTGGTCACTTTTTGTCAATTAGGACATGTCAATGAGGACACTTTTTTGTCAATTAGGACACATTTTTGTCAAATTGGACAAATTTAGTCAATTAGGACATGTAAATTTGGACACCATTTTCAAGATCTAGATCTTTGTCACATGTGTTAGAAAATCCCTCTAGTCCAAAATTCTCCAAAAAGTCCAGAAGTAGTTAAATACATCATTTAGGCAAAATTCTTTGAATGGCATAATAGGATGTTCCTAGTCCTTTTGTCCCCCCATTGTATAGATGACCATACATAATGCCGACACTACAAGAAAACCATGGTCAAATCAACAAAAAGTTGACAAAGATTGTGACCAAATCAACAGTATACTGTAGATTCCTCTTGATTCGGTCTCAATCTTTGTCAACTTTTTGTTGATTTGACCATGGTTTTCTTGAAGTGCGAGAAGGGCTTTTGTGACAGGGGCAGATGATTCTTTTATTAACCCTTGAGTGTCCAGGGTAAAACCAAGAAAATGCGGCCGGAGTGACCATACTCGTAAAATTGTATGTCCCAAGCTAGGAACTTAGATCGGGAGGATTCACCGTTGAAATAGCAAAAAGAGTGCTTGATGCACCCAACTAGAAATTTGCAAAACTTTTGACCGCATTGTATTGGAGATTGTAATTGTCAAAGTACAGTTGACTATGTGGCAACTAGCTAATTTTGGGGGGTCCATGGTTATGATAATGTTTTGACACCCGCAAGGTGAGGCCCAAAGTCGGAAGGCTCACACGGCATGGTGGACGATAAACCGGGTAAGAATACGGTTTTGGCCTCCATAAGGGCACAAATCTTGGTAGTGTAGCTGCAAAACCCTTTTCTAGTCTAAGGCATGCATGCCGAAACACCTTAAGAGTATTAAACCAGCCATAGCCGATGGTCTTTATCCTTGCATCTAAACCCTAAACCGCATGGAATGAAGGTTTAGTGTACTATTGTCACGGTTGACTTGCACAATCCATGCTTGTGCAAGTGGTGAAACCCCATTGCCCACTTTCCGACATGAGAGTAGTACCATACCTTTGACCAAGTCACTTTTCTGGGAGGTATAGTACAAATTTGAACTAGATTTTAGGAAAAGTTGGTTTTGAAGAGGCCATATTCTGGCTTGTGGGGGCGACCAGGGGTTAGAACCGTGGTCAAAAAATAAGTGGACGTTGCGCAGCCATTGTTCACACATCGGTACCCTTGGCCCCGGTTTGTCACTGAAAGTCATCATGGAGCCTAGCCGCCTAGGGCCCATTGTTAATTATGTCGGACTCTCAGATTCTTTCTGCCTCCTCTGGGACCTTGAAATGAGGTTTCTAAACTTTTATTTGCAGTAAATTATCAACAAAGCGTCAAAGGAACGGATGCGAATGAAATCACATAAATATAAACTAAAAGCGTACGAAAATCTCAGAACCCCACCACCTGAAACGCCTCACATTATTATTCCCATTTTTTGAGGGTCATGTAGAACTTCCTCATTGATTGTTTGGAATGGGGATGCCACGTTTGGGGTAAAGAGATCTAACGCCAAAAAATTCTAAGAGCATCCTTAGTCAGCTCGGTTAACCCCTAAAGGACCAAGCAGGGTTTTTTTGGAAACATAGATTTTTTGGGCAGGTATTTGTGACTGGAGGTTTTTGCACTTTGGGCTGAAATTTTAATAGAACGTGGGTACAACAAATATCTCTCATTTGCACTAACTTTCGTGACATTTCAAATTGAGAGCAAAAAGTTATGGCCCAATATGTTACTTTTTAGGGACTCCATGCAGCTTGGGCAGTTTTTAAAAAAATCTTTTTTTCATAATCTAAAATTTGAAATTGGTTCAAGAGATTAATGTATATGTGGGAATCTTGTTCTCATTCCATTTGGATTGATGAGATGAAAGTTATGAGGAGTTTTTGTTTGCGGGCACTTATGGATTCTCTACTCTAAAATAAACTTTGAAGTCTCTTATTTTACTCAATTTTCAAATTTTTTGAGAATATGTAAGACCAAAAGTTGTAGATTGTTACTCACAACATTGCAACCGTTGGGATTGAGTATTTTGATTTCCATAACTAAATTATTAATATTCAATGTTTTTAATCATTCTCTACTTCATTTTACTTCCTATTTTTTTCCCAAGTTTTGATCAATTCCAAACAACTTTTTTGTTTATTTTTATAAACACCTTACTTAGGCGGAATATGGAATCTAGAGAAATACCGCTGACATGACCATTTCCCCTTAGGAAGTACACCTTTTGAAGGTAGCTGCCCGGTTTTCCACATGACAAAAAAAACCTTTCAAATTGTACTATCTTCCAATCCACTTGGTGAAAAATTCTAAAATTTATTCCACATCTTCAAAAACTATTGCACAATAAGATCTTGCGGTTACATATGGAGAAAAGCATTTTGTTTTCAGATTTGGTTGATGCTCTCAAAATGGCAGTTTTTGAGAATTTTTGGTGAAAACTGAGCTTAGTTCTTTAGGGGTTAAAAGGCTGCTACCTATACTTTCACGATGGGGTCTAGTTTTGTACCTCTAACCACAATGCAATGTATCCAGAATGTTCCCCGTCAAGATGGAGGGGTGTTCAAAAACTTGGCCACGTCTGCTAGTTTCATTGTTCTTAGCAAGGTTGCGAAATCCCTCTATGTTGTTTGTTAGAGTATCTACACATTTTACGGTGAAAAGAGGGTTCAATTTAGCAATTGATTTCCAATTCAACTTAACCCCTGAGCGCCCCACATGCCAGGATATGGCCTCTGTAAAATCAACTTCCCCAAAAATCTGGTTAAAATTCGTATTGTGCCTCTCAGAAAAGTGACTTGGTCAAAGGGGGGCAAATGCGTGGTTGGGTGGCTCAAAATTGTGTCACACTACAAAAAACTGCACACATGCAATTTTCAAATGCCTAAAAGGTACATTGGAAATTTTCAAAAAAGAAAAAAAAGTCCATTGTAGAGATTTAAACTCATTGTAACTACAATAAAGTTGTCCAGTTTCTTCTTTGGCATTTTATGAAAGTGTAAAGGACTTTTGAAAAAACATGAGTGTGACATTTTTGCTGGCAGCAAGTTTTTTAAGGACTATTTAAAGATAATATAATTTCTTAAGAGAATATAAAGGACTAGGATTCTAGTGGGTTTTTGGATAAAATTTTAAGAAATCATGATCTTGTTTTGTGAATGTGTATAGAATGTTTGCAAAGGACTTTTTAATGCCTTTTAAACCTTCAATCTTACAAGTTGTTTTTCTCCTTTGTTTTTCCAGTTTTTCCAGTTTTTCTTTTTTCAACTTGAGTATTTTTCTAAGTTCTAGGACCGCTTTTAGCAATAAGGACTTTTTGAATAACTTTGATTGACTTGAGTCTAAGCCCTAGAACACAACATGTAGTGGATAATTTAAAAAAGAACAGATCCGGAAACATTGGACCGTTGGGTTGAATTTATAAGTCCATTGTAGACATGAAGAGGACACTTAGCCAATAGGACAATTGATGCAATTACAAACTTACACTTGAATCAAAATCCTTAAACCCACTTAAAGGACTTTGAAAACAGGGACTCTTGCCAAAATTGAGCCACCCAACCATGCATTCACTTGGGTATGGTACTACTTTCATGTCACAAAGTGGGCGATGGGGGTTTCACCACTTGTATAAGCACGGATTGTGCAAGTCAACCGTGACAATAGTACACTAAAACTTCAATCCATGCGCTTTAGAGTTTAGGTGCAAGGATAAAGACCACCAGCTATGGCTGCTTTAATACTCTTAGGGTGTTTTGGCACACATGCCTTAGATTGGAAAAGGGTTTTGCAGCTATACTACCAAGATTTGTGCCCTTGGGGAGGTCAAAACCGTATCCGCACCATGTTTATCATCCACCATATTGTGTGAGCCTTGCATTTTTTGGGCCTCTAAAAAAGCACCTTGCAAATGTCAAAACGTTACCAAATTTGGTAGCAAGCAAGATACTTGTAAACTGCACCTCCGGTCAAAATTTCATATAAAGGAGCCTCCTCAAGGCATGAATTTTTGCATCCATAGCCAAGGACCCCTCCAAAATTAGCCGGTTGCCACATAGTCAACTGTACTTTGACAATTATAATCTCCAAAACGATGCGGTTAAAAGCTTTGCAAATTTCTAGTTGGGTGCATCAAGCACTCTTTTTGCTATTTCAGCGGTGAATCCTCCTTGATCTAAGTTCCCAACTTGAGACGTACAATTTTTACAAGCATGGTCACCCCCAACCTCATTTTCTCGATTTTGCGCGTTGGGCGCTTAGGGGTTAAGCTGAATCACGTATGAATGATGAAATTATTTTGACGACCATCACTACAAGAAATTGTCACTACAAGAAACTATGTCCGAATTGACTTGTTTGAATTGACTAAATGTGTCCAAAATGACAAAAAGATTGTCAAATTGGGCAATTTTTGTAGATTTAGCCATGTTAATTTGGACATATTTTTGTCATTTTGGACAGATTCCCTTGTAGTGTGTTTTCTAATTGGCATGTCCAAATTGATTAAATGTGTCCAAAATGACAAAAATACTATCAAATTGGACAACTTTTGTAGATTATATTCTTGTCATTTTGGACATTTTCCCTTGTAATGCATGCTTGTTGGTCAAATAAGTGTTTGTATCTCCCATGGTCCATAATGCTCAAATTATAATTACTAATTTAGAAAAAAGGTAAAGAACATAAAGATAACGTACAATAAAAGATTTTATTTTAAGACTCAAAACACCAAACCGTATACTACAAGAAATTGTGTCCTAATTGACATGTCTAAATTGACCAAATGTGTCCAAAATGACAAAATGACTGTCAAATTGGACAATCTTTGTAAATTTAGCCATGTTGATTTGGATATATTTTTATCATTTTGGACAGTTTTCCTTGTAATATATTATCTTAACCCCTAAAGGACCAAGCCTCCTTTTTTAGCAATATAGCAATTTTGGTGAGGTATCTATGATTGGAGATTTTCATATTTTTGTTTGAAATTTTAATAGAATGTGGGAACAAGGTTTATCTTTCATTTGCACTAAATTTCATGACATTTGAAATTATGAGTAAAACATTATGGACTTATATATTGTTGTTTTCAATTAGCTGGCACTTTAGACAAATTTAAATGAATCATTTTTTTCAAAAACAAAAGTTTGAAATTGGTTCAAGAGATATGTCTATATGAATGTGGAAAGCTTTGAATTCTTCTATTTAATTCAATGAGATGAAAGGTATATGGAGTTTTTGTTTGCGGGAGGTTATGGATTCTCCACTCTAAAATGAACTTTGAAGTCCTTTATTTTACTCAAGTTTCATTATTTTGAAAGAAAAATAAAACCAAAGGATGAAAATTGTTCATTACAACATTGTAACCATTGGGATTGGCATTTTTCATTTCTATAATTGTCTCGTTATCAGTATTGTATCTTGAATCATTTTCTACTTTTTTTTACATACTACATTTTTCCCATATGTTGTCCAACTCCAAATGATTTGAAACTTTTTAGACATGCACCCTACTTAGGTGGAATAAGGAACCTAGAGATGCATCACTCTCACGGTCTTTTTCCTTAGGAAGTTCACCATCTAAAGGGTAGGTGTCTATTTTTTCACAAGATATTTCTGAATATTCAAACAATTTTAAATTCCAACAGGGTGGAAAATTCTGATTTGTTTTTCCAAATCTTCTAAGACTATTCTAATACAATATCCCATGGTCAAAGTTGCATAAAAAGGGTTTTATATTTCAATTTGGTTAATGCTCTAAAAATAGCAATTTTAGAGAGTTTTTGGTGAAAATGTTGCTTGGTCCTGTAGGGGTTAACCTCTAAAACCCCAAGCCCTTCTTTTTTTGTGTGAAAGTCGCTAAAAACTGTCACTTTTGGGGAATGGGTAGAAAAGTAGGAAAAGGAGTTTTTCTTAGGGCATCTAACCAAATGGTTTTGCAGTGGAACCTAGAAGGTACTTGTGCAAAAAAAAACAGCTCATTCCAATTGTAGAGAAGTGAGATATTGACATCTAAAGTGACAAACAAAGTTATTTTTTCTATTGCCCAAAAGTTTCAGAAGACTTTGACCACTTTTATAGCAAAAAAATTGCTCTAAGCAAAGTTAAGGTTTAATTCCTCCATGTAGAAGATCAAGTTAGGTACATGTTGGAGGATTTTCAAATCAATTGGAGTTGTACAACATTCTTCAAAAAATCCTTGAATGCCAGAAGGTAATGAAAGCTGCAAATACATTAGGCAATATTGAAGGCTTTATGCAAAATTCAAATTTTAAATCACATTGATCAAAATACTAAAAACCAAGGATTTTTAGCCTACAACAACTTGGAAAATAAAAAAATAAAAAAATAAAGGGAATTGCAAAAGCCACACGCAAAATTGCTAACGCCACACCCCTATGTGTATTTTGAGCATGAAATGTGAGAATTTCATGATAATTTTTTTGATTTGGATTAGAAGATTTGTCTCATCTCTATCATTCTAAGGTTATATTCAAAAAACTTGGAGGTGCTTAAGTTTGAAACAAAAAATATTGGACTTTTGAACTACTCAAAACAAAAATGCATAAAAAAATAGCAATGGTGCAATGAAAGTTCAATAAAATTTTGGATTTGTTCTTCATTCTTTCAAGGAGGTGGTAATATAGTGATTGAATGAAGGATGGATCACTTGAATAAAAAATTAGCATCAAAGTCTCAAATTACATGCTCATAGGGGTGTGACGTTAGCAATTTTGGGTGTGGCTTTAGCAATTTCCCAAATAAAGAAAGAAGTATATAATCAAACCACTCAAATAATTAAAGCATCAAATTTTACAAGGGGAAAAAGGAATGGAGGTTTGGGAGTCCCCCAAGATGGGCACCTTTTAGTCCACTCTTCTTTGCTCAGGTGTCCACACCTTGTGCCCGCAAGGGTTGACCCTTTTTGAGTCAATACCCACTTACAAAGAGAAGGCCCTACCCAAACTACCCCTTCTTGCCTAGTTTTAGAAATTCTTGATAATTTCTTCATCAAATGTTGGAATGAAGAAAAAGTTAGATGCATGCATAGTTTGTGGTATTTTCCACCTTTTGTAAAAGTTTCAAAAAAATCACACAAACTAGTTTTGCTATAGGTACATGCCCAAAATCCACTTATCCCTTGAAGGGGCAGTTGGGCCTTCAAGGGTTAAAGGTATTATTTTCACCTCTAAACTTCATCCTATACATAAAAAAAAAACTTAATTTTTTTTAAATATTTAAAAATATAGGTTAAGATTTTATTTTCTTCTACTTTTAACTTTCTACCAAAAATTTATCTAGAATCATCATTTAAAATAAAAATCTTAATTGTACTTGCTGGAATACTTCTAAGTAGGAGTTTATATCTTATTCAATCTTGATTCTCCACTTGGAGGTGCCCAATTCCAAGCACTTATGTATATGGTTTCACTTGAGAGTTGTTTAACTCCACAACATGTCTTATGCACAAATTCATTATTTAAGTATTTTGAAGCTATTACCCCTTTAATGTTTGAGCAACTTGTACTAAGCAGTACAATATGATATATTCTTCTTGTATTTGGAATGCATCTACACCTTTACTACATTTGAGATCAATCAAAAAATGAGAATATAAATCAATGTTGTTCTAGTGAAGTAGCCAAGATACCAAATCAAAACTTTTTGTTGGTAGCAAATGCTAGTTAGCAGCGTACATACTATGTTCTATGGTTGCTTGGTCATTTAAGGGTTATCTACAATACACAATTTAAAAATCTAATAAGCCACAAACCCAAGTGGAGCCCCTCCTGCATATTGCTTGCTTGCTATTGTGCACGTTATGAATTCAATTCATCAATCAATGAAACTCATCCATGAAGTTTTGTGACAATAAGTTCTTATTGTTTTTTTTACCATACTTAGCCAAATTTCCTTCTCAACTTATTTGAATTCCGAAATGATTTTTGAATAATGTAGTGCAATAAAGCCAGAAATTGCTTGGGAACAAGACTCAAAGAAATCTCTAAGTGGAGTTCTGTGGTGAGGAAAGTGAAATTGTCTATTGTTTTGTATCTCGAACCACCTTAAAGTAGAAATGAGGTTAATTTTGACATTGAGAAAAAGGGGGTTCTCTTTATTGATTTTATAAAAAGTAAAGAACTGATTATTCAATCTAAACTAAATAATAGTCAATTCAATCCAGACGACTGTATGTTTTAGTTCCAATTGTGTTCTAACTTCTAGGGTTTTAACCCCTAAAGCCCTAAACACCCTTTTGGGTGAATGCATGGTTGGGTGGCTCAATTTTTGGCAAAAGTCCCTATCTTCAAAGTCCTTTAAGTGGGTTTAAGGATTTTGATTCAAGTGTAAGTTTGTAATTGCATCAATTGTCCTAGCGGCTAAGTGACCTCTTCATATCTACAATGGACTTATAAATTCAATCCAACGGTCCAATGTCTCCAGGTCTATTCTTTTTTAAATTATCCACTACATGTTGTGTTCTAGGGCTTAGGCTCAAGTCAATCAAAGTTATTCAAAAAGTCCTTATTGCAAGAATCACTTCTAGAACTTAGAAAAATACTCAAGTTGAAAAAAGAAAAACTGGAAAAACCAAAAAAACCAAAGGAGAAAAACAACTTGTAAGATTGAAGGTTTAAAAAGGCATTAAAAAGTCCTTTGCAAACATTCTATACACATTCACAAAACAAGATCATGATTTTCTTAAAATTTTATCCAAATACCCACTAGAATCCTAGTCCTTTGTATTCTCTTAAGAAATTATGTTATCTTAAAAAATTCCTTGAAAAACTTGGTACCAGTAGAAATGTCACACTTATATTTTTTTAAAAGTCCTTTACACTTTCATAAAATGGCAAAGAAGAAATTGAACAACTTTATTGTAGTTACAATGAAGTTTAAATCTCTACAATGGATTTTTTTTTTTTAAAAAAAATTTCCAATGTACCTTTTAGGCATTTGAAAATTGCATGTGTGCAAATTTTTTATAGTGTGACACAATTTTGAGCCACTCACTCATGCATTCACTCTTTTTTTTTGGCAACATAGCAATTTTGGGTAGCTCACTACCAATGAGTTTCTCCTTTTTTTTTGTGAAATTTTCACACATGATGTGTCCAAGGAGTAGCTTTAAGGTCCAAAAAATTTCATAACTTTTGACTTCATGATTAAAAAGTTATTGCATATGATATGTTTTTTTCTTTACTCGGCGGGCAGCCTGGGTAGCTTAGAAAAACTTCTTTAAAAATCACATTTGTTTGAATTTTTTCTTTTGAAATTGGGTTTTTAGATCTATATATACATAGAAAGGTTTGAATCATCCATTTTCAATTATTGAGATGAAGGTTATGAGGAATTTTAGTTTGCGGCTAGATATGGAGCCTCTCAAAACCTTACCTAGCCGCAAACTAAAATTCCTCATAACCTTCATCTCAATAATTGAAAATGGATAATTCAAAACCTTTCCATGTATATATAGATCTAAAAACCAAATTTTAAAAGAAAAATTCAAACAAATGTGATTTTTAAAGAATTTATTTGAAGCTACCTAGGCTGCCCGCTAAGTAAAGAAAACAACATATCATATGCAATAACTTTTTATCATAAAGTCAAAAGTTATGAAATTTTTTGGACCTTAAAGTTACTTCTTGGACAAATGGACACATCATGTGTGAAAATTTCACAAAAAAAAGAGAAAAACTCACTGATAGTGAGCTATCCAAAATTGCTATGTTGCCAAAAAAGGATGTTTAGGGCTTTAGGGGTTAATAGTCACTTTGTATTTTTGGTTAATTATGAACAATTTGTCTTTTTTAATCAACAAATATCTTACTATTTTGATTATTGTTTTTTGCATGGTCAATCAAATGAAGTAATCTAAATCAATTATTCTCACTGATACAAAATATGAGGTTATGCTTTTTCATTTCTGCAATCAACTCCTTAGTAATATCTGCCAACCAATTTGGCCATACTACAATGTGTTTGTTTTAATCATTCTAAGCTACTTCACTTTTCATTAAATTGTCATGTCACATTTCGTCACTAATCATCTAACTACACTTTACCAATCCTTGGCTCTAAGGTTGGAGCACCAACTACCAACAATGTACTTAATAGCGTCACTTTTTACAAAAGGGGGTCATTTCTAAACTTAAATCTAGGTAAGACAAAGATAGCTTATTGATGTTGATCAAAATGATTAGCTATCTATGGATTACCTAGATTTAAGTTCTAGAATGACCACATTTTGTAAAGAGTGATGCTATTAAGGTAGTACACTCTAATTGCAACCCTCACATTTAAACCTTTCCATAGGTAGGTTATGAATGAGTAGGAAGTGATCCTTGAATGGACCTTTTCAACTCATAGAATAAAAGGTGTATTCTATTGCAAGAGTCAGTCATACTCCTCCATTCACTTGATCTCACCACAAGTTACAAGGGAATGGATTATGGAAGACTATAGTCACAAATAAGTGCTTACTAGAGATAACTTAAAAAATTCATCAACAATCCTTAATGCTTCAAAAAATATGAAAAACATTGAGTTACATTTAGCATCCATTTGTCTTTGTCTAAAAAACTGACAAAAAAACTTCATGTTTTGAAAAGCCAACAAAAAAGCAAACCAGCCTTTAAAGTGATGGTTTTAGAGCATACTACCTTAGGTACACTATTGGTATTGGATGCTCCTACCTTGATCAAAATTACTTTTGCCAATTATTCATTACTACTTACAACCTTCTAATTTTAGTCTATTCATTCATAATAATTTGAAATACATTTAAAAACATTGCTCATTAGCACATGGTCTATACAAACTTTGTAACAAAACCACTCAGCTCATAAGGTAGGAGGCTTGAACTCTATTAGGGCACTAAAATTGCTCACCTCCTCAAATGAACTCTGCCAATACATGTTCTTATTCATTGCCTTTTAGTAATGTACAGTACGTGTACATTTGAGGAGGTGCGTGGTTTTAGAGCCCTATGGCTCTTCCACTTCAAAATTACATAACTAATTCCATAAAGCTCCAAAAAATATGAAACAACTTGGTTAGATGCCAATTCCTCTTGCCTTTCAAGTAAAATTTATTGAAAATTATTTCAAAAAGTTCAACCTCCCCAAAATTTAGTTTCAACCCTTCGATGGTCTAGTTCTAAGCCTCCTACGTGAATGACAACTAGTTTTTAGTTGCAAGAATGCCACACCTTAACTTCAAAAGTGATTAAAATACTCAAAACTAATTAAAATACACACACAACAAGTAAAACAATCTGATTGATTTCACACATTAGGAAAAATCTAGAGCCCTAATAAGGCCTTTATAAACAAATTTAGCCCTCCATTTTTTTTGTTTCCAATGTGGGGAACCAACTTTTGCTAGTTGCCAAAAAAATTAATCAAAAAAATTCTTTAAAACAAAAAAAATTAGAGAAAAAGAAAACTTTTTTTTCATTTTGATTTTGATTTTTTTTTTAATTTTAAAAATAAAAAAGCTAACATGGCACCAATGGACGTTATCCTACGCATGATTTTATTAGGAATTGGGTTCCCATGGCTAAGGCCCCCCAAAGTCAAGGTCTTATTGGGGTCCCATTTTTTTTGTAATGTACAAGCTTTACTTGGTCAGTTTATCAGTTTTAAATAATAAATTTACAAAACTAGAACCTGCTTGTTATATTTTAACGAGAATTTTAATTGTCACAGCCTAGTAAGTTTAATTTTCAAGCTCTCTTATAATCAATGTGTTATTATTGTACTTAAATTATACATTGTCTATTCAATTTTAGTCATAAATTGCCACTCACTACCTCATGGATTGCAACAAAAATTGTTGCACTAAAAATAACAAAAAAGTCACTCTCACTACCAAATAGTTTATGCTGCAAGTCTAGTTGTTTTCACAACCGGTAGTGCCAAATTGCCAATCATTGATTTATTCTATGTCATACACACCACTCACTTTGCCAATTCTTGGCCTCTTTCGCACACATACACAGTATTTTGACAATTTTTGGCAATTCACTCAAACAAGACTATATCAATGCCAATCACTAGCAAAAATATAAATAAGTAAATGCTCAAGCTAAAATATGTTCTAAGGGAAATCATAAGTATAAATTAGCAAAGAGGCAAGTAATTACCACAAGTTTGTAAAGAAATGAAAACACAATCAATTATATACTTAGGTTGTCTTACCTCTTCCTATCATAATTGCTTAGGTTTTCACTCCTTTGTTGAATTGTTCTACTCCAAAGTATATTAGCTAATACAAAGAATAATTGTCTAGTTACCTACATTCACACTTCAAAGAGTCGACCTAACTTAATATAGTAATTCCGAACAAGATTGATTTATGGTAATTGTAGTCACACTATTTGGTGACAGTTTTGCTATAGTAGAAATTTTATGAATATCTTTCAATTTTCTATAGTAAGAATAGTAGAAACAGTGTAAATACACCATTTTAGTGAATCGCTATAACTCTTGGTTTCCATAGGGTATATAGGAGAGATCTATAAAGGTATTGCCGATTGGTGAACTGATAGGAAGAAGATGTGTATCTATGGAAAAATATCAATATTTTTCTTTAGTTTGAAGTGAGCCAAAACTCCCGCTTGCGGTCGGTGAAGCCATGGGAGAAGCGAGTGTGTAATCAATTGTGTTGGTATAAATTGCTTTTGCTATTGCTTGTAAATGTTCTGGTGTCATTGTAAACTTCAATTGGAAGTTTGTGGATGAATTTGTGTGAATTGATATTGTGAGTAGTGAAGCTTTGCATGATCAGAGAGATCTATTGTGAGAACTGGAAGTTGAATTGAAATAAATTGAATGTGAGTTGATTGTGAATTGAATGTGAAAATTGTGTATATCAATTGAGAGTGATTCCAATCTATTAGAGATTACCAGGATCAAAGTGAAGGATCAATAGTGAGATTTGTTGATCTGGCTGGTCGAGAGGACCAAGCCATGGTGAGCTTGGATCGATTGTGAGAATCAATAGCAAAGAGTTGAAATGATCAATTGATAGAATCTGATTTGGCCAAAGGAGAGAACCAGGATCAATGTGAATATGTCAATAGAGAAGAGTTGATCCAATCTACGGAGAGGACCAGAAGTGATCAGGGTGATTGGACCAAATGGAGGGTGACATTTCATGACTTTTATGATAATTTTAATGAGCACCTAGGCTTAAGTACATTGAGAGGAGTCAGAGACCAACTTTGATGTATTATAAAATATGGTTATTTCAACTTATTTGAAATTTGCAGCCAAAGAGAAGATATTAGGCAATATGATAAATTTTTTTATCTATGTGGTCAAAATCCAAAAAATATTACAGAATGATACAGAAATTGAGTTTACATTGCAATTTTCTTCACTATAATATACACAGGGTGAACTTTTCAAATTTTTTGAGATAATTTTCTATTTGTTATGATTTCTATTCACTTTCTCTTCAATAATTCTAAAAAAAATCAATTTTTCACAAAAAAATCTAAAAAATTTGTAAAGTAAAAGAAGACATGTACTTTCATCTTTGTAAAGTTTAAAAAAATAAAATTGTTATCATGTAGTCGCAATATTGTTCTATTTATTTATAGTAAGTGCTCTGCTTTCCTTAAAAAAAGAAAAAGAAAAAGCGATACAATATTGTAAATAAATAGAATTTCGTTACCTGTACTCGCAATATTGTTTCGCTTTATCGCTCCTCGCCCTCGCTCCTTTGTAAGCTCCGTCACAAACGCGAGGTGCCATCAATCTGTTCCTGGGCTTGGCTGGATGGCCATAGAGCTTCGGATTACTTTGTTTTCAATCTTTGTTTTTCTATTTTCATTGCTTTTTGGGTGCAATCAGGGTTTGTCGCGTGGCTAGATTTTAGGGTTTTGGAGGGCACTTTCTTTTGGGACTTTGCTTGCGGTTCTCGTACTCCTGAGTATCGTTACGTTGTGGAAGATCCATTAGGGTGTTTACATCTCGCGTTGCACCTTGAATTGCTGAATTTGTAAGGTTCTGGAACAGTCTTAAGTCTTAGGGGTTTTGGTGCTCACGATTGGGAGGCGGGCTTTGCGAGGAGGGAGTATCTTTGCATTTACTTTGCGTTTTAATTTCCTGTATTGCTTTGCAGCTGGTGATGGGTTCTTAATGGCTAGCGTTTGATTAGACGACGCAGTGGATTTGTCTTGAAGAGAAGTAATTGTTACGCTTTGATGTAGCATTTCGGAGTCACGTTCTATTGGTAGTTTTTCCTTTCACGATTGCGGCTGCTACGTGCTGAAGTTGATTAGCGCCTTTAGTTTCAAGTGGCGTTTGAAATCTGGCAAGCTGGAAAGGTCTTTACACAATTTTCTTTTCCCCCTTACCGATGCGTGAAAGAGAATTTTTCGCTATGGATTCCAGTAAGCGAAAACGAGTCAAATTCGAACTTGGAGCGAAGAGGAAAAATATCCCTAGTACCAAGAAACATCGGTGTCTACGTTTCGCCCGAGATCAGACTCTAGGATCTGTCGAGAAAATGACCACCGCGCAGGTCAGGGGCTTGGTGTCGCTGGACCCTAATTCCAAGTTACGGAAACTAGGAGTAGTGGTGAGCGGCATTGACGACGTTGATTCTCCTGCCTCGCTTCTGGCTGAGGTGCAGGATGACAGTCAAAACCTGTTGGCGATGGTACAACGATTAGAGCTACGATTGGAGTCCAAGACCGCCGAGTCGAAGACCGAGACCGCCAAGTTGAAGAAAAGGGTGGCTGACTTGGAAGGCGAACGTGTTGCAGCGGCGTTGATTGTCGACCAAGGATATTCTGTTTGTGGAAGGGCTTTTGCAGATTTCGTTGTCAACCGCTTCTACCATTGTGCAGGGGTGGATATCTTAGATGCCAAGGACCGACATAGCTGGCTCGAAGGCAGTGGTGCCGTGGCTTTCTCAAACACAGGAGGGTCTTTCCAGGTTTTTGGAGCCCATATCAAAATTGATGCGACCCTTCTTAGCACGGTGAAGAAGTTACGGTCATTGTCAGTTAGTTTTAGCAGGCACAGCTGTCACAGCTTTAGGCCTGTGCAATTGGCATTTGCTCTAAAGCGTTTGCCAGACTTCTCTTCACAGAACTCTATCCTTTGTCTTTTTAATACCTGTTTTGGAATGCCTCCGGAGAGAGTTGTGGAGTTGCAGAAGACAAGGAGCCTACCTGCAAAATTCTTCACCGAATATAAGGTTTCAACGTGAAGGTTAGTTAGTTCTACGCCTGAGAATCCAGTTGAATGGTTTCCGGTTTCTTTAGGATATTCGCACAGTGATGAGCTCCTTTTGTTCCCATTTCACGTGAACGGGGCTCTCGTTCCTCGTGGTGAGATTATGGTTTTGAATTCGCTTGGCCGGATTGAGGCTGGATTGGGTGAAAATAGGAATTTGGTTTCGTGGATTTTGAATGGCATAGGGATGATGTTTGGGTAGATTTAGCATTCGTGAATCTGTTGTTCAGGGAGAACGGTGTGATGTCGTTCGTCGAAATGTTTGGCATTGTTCAGAATTCGCTCTGAAGCTCTGGCTGAGATTGTAGGCAACTTAGTGGTTGAATTTAGGGTTTGGTCGGATGCGCCACCATGGGCTACGTATGGTCGGTGTGAAGTTCGTTCTTCTGAGTCGCATTCTAGAGCACCAGAGGTGAAATTTTTTGTTTTTCCTGTCCTTAACCTGTATGTGTTGTATAGACTCGTTACTAAGGTTTCTGTTCCTGACTGCATATTAGAGCTTAGGTCATCTCTCTTTTTTGTCATTGTAACGTCTAAACCTTGTGGTCTGTTTATCTCAGAATCAAATATCGAGGCCAAGAGATATATCCTAGATCCTCGTTTATCATCAACTGCATGAAAATAAAGTATTAAGACATGCTTTGGTTTGCAATTTTCTTACCGATTTCTTCATGAATTTGACCACTTGTGTTGAAACTGTAACAGCATGTTATAGTTCGACATGCATGTTGGTTTGTCAATGAATACGGATTCCTAGCCGTGTGGTCATGCCAAGGCATGGAGAAATCTCACCATGCGGCAAAGGCAGCCTATCACCGGCATACTCAACATGCAGGAGGCAAATTTCAAAAGAGTCCACTACTACAGGTTTATGAACACTGGTACTGCATAATTCAGCATCGTTTCAGAAATAAAAGCTTACACGATAGTGACGAGTTTCTTGACTTGACTGGGGATGCTGCTATACAAGCGAGGCGGGAGCGATCAATATCCTCTAGTGCTGCTGCTCATCATGCAGCATGGCGAGCTACTTGTACTCGTTAAGGATCACGTTGGGTTCCCAACTCTGAAAATTTGAGTGAAGATCCACAAGCAATAGATCAACCTGCAACAAATTCTGATGAACACCAAGCAGCGGCAGACCTTGAGGAATATAAAGCAACTTCAGGCTTTGAGAACTAGGTATTAGATCGATCCAAGTTTCTGCTTGAACTATGCTTAAGAGGTTATTTATCATTACTTTGTCGTTCAACTCAACCATCATATAGGGCCTTTTTACATTCCTTTCCAGATGAATATACTCAGTTTAAACTCCAATGACGCTAGAGATACCCTGCAGAACTATATACTGCGGAAGCTTATAGATCAATGAGAAGGCGAAGAAGGGAAACCCCTAGTATTAGTAACAGCAGGTGTACTGTATCAAGTTGTTTGCAACAACATTAACATAATGAATTCAGTTCCAGCATTCAGTTCCAGCAGTTTTGAGTTTTTCACAAAATGAATTCGGTATTTCAATTTAGAATCTCATTGAACTAATCAGAGATTTGTGCAGTGCCTACCCAAGTTGCTTAGTGTCATTTGCCAATTTCCAATCTAATAACTTCTCATCAGATTTGGTCTCTATACCCTAAAAGATCTTTAAGATGTATGTCGATGCCACTATCCTCCCTATCAATGTTCCTGGCTTCTTACTACAACTGCGCTTGCTGTTGCCATTTTCTGCGCTCGTTGCTATCGGTCCTGATTTCCAGGATAACAATGCTGGATTATACCACTGGTACCGCATTATTGATTTGCAGAAAAGAAACAGCAACTAAATCTAAATAGCTGAGACCATCCAACTTCAGACTTTGATGAACCTGCAAGAGATTTTTAAGACTAAACTTTTGATCAAAGTTGAGGGTCTTACCTGACGTCAATTAACTTGAGAGAATTCGAATCCGTTTCAGTGGTAGGACATGATCAGCAACTGTGAAATTTTTTTTCATTACGTTGATTCACCTGTCACATGCAACTGACTATTTAGAAACAATTTGATGTGCCACAGAGGCAACTTAGCAAAACATTTCGAGAGGGCAACGTTTTTGCACGCAGCTTACAAGGCCACATCATTTATCCTGAGTACGAGGTGGTCATTACATCTGAGATGCAGATTCGAAAGACAACAGGGTTCGGAAGACCTGTGTCACGAGTTACAGAGCAAAGTAGACACAGCCCTCGGAGGAAGCAGGATATGCAAGACTTGTGTATCACAAAAACACAACAAATGAAACCCAATCCAAAACATGTAATTCATTTGAGCTAACCTGCAACAGAACAACAACCAGAAGAGTTTTAGAAAAAACTGAAACAGTAGGAAGAAAAATTAAGTGGCAAGCCTAGGAGGATTCAAAGTTAACTGAAATTATGCAGTATAAAAAATCAAGTTCTCACCTTTGAGGGTGCTTGGCCATCTTGAACAATCCACATACGGAAATCTGTTGGGTAATTTGTGCCCAATGTGATGGTTATCTCTTGCCGCACATTTGACAATAGCCAGTTTCTCCCCACTTCAATCTCAATTTGCCGATCTCCATATTCACATGTTATGAATACAACATCCATAGGACCAATTTGATCTATTTGTTGCCACTGGTTGTTAGGCTGGAGACACTGACAATTGAACTGGAAATTTGTATACAACGTAGACCTACCAATGTGGAATCTGAAAATAAGTGAACTCCAGTCCACTTCACATTTAATAACATCGGCGCCTATAGTGATTTTACTATCCCAGCCTTCGTCCATTAGGGATGACATCAACTTCCCTGTCACGTTTTTGAAAACAAAGAAAGTATTCGTTTGATGAATACTCTCAGCACACGAGAAAAGATCAACCATCACCATTACAGGCATAAACCATTGTAAGTGTGTTTGACGGCTGCCTGTTGTGGGTTTCATTGACGTTATGAAATCTAATCTCAGTTTTGTTCTAAAAGACTCGGTGGTTGCCATGTCGGGGAGCGGCTAAAGTGGATCGTTGAAGTTCAGTAATGGTATTGGCTCAAGATGGCCATGTGTCT
This sequence comes from Antitrichia curtipendula, assembly GCA_951230915.1. NCBI lineage: Eukaryota > Viridiplantae > Streptophyta > Bryopsida > Hypnales > Leucodontaceae > Antitrichia > Antitrichia curtipendula. The sequence goes on along the minus strand of OX579639.1, from coordinate 22,562,275 downwards.
GGTTACCTGTTCTAGGATAGTAGAATGAGTTGTAAAAGAACAAACTATCACGCATGAGTTCTCTATGGCTACGGCCCCCTCGATAAGGTTCGCCTACCTCTGCATGAACTACTGTAATTATGCCCAGCAAGTTTTTTGCATCGATCCAATCGATATACTCCGAAAGATATAGATCTGTCCAAAATTATCAACAATATATTAATAATTTATTCAACACTCCAAAATTACAGTATAGTTTGCCAAAGCTTCAAATTGCAAATCCCAGTGCAATGCATGACTGACTACTATCCTCAAATTACAAGAAACCTTAAGGACATCCTAATAAGCTCAATTCTGAGGCAGAGATTGAAATCACGTCTCTCTGATGCATGGCTTTGGCCGGTTTTGGAGCCACTTGTACATGCATGGCCCGTCCTTGCAAAACCTTACTTTATAAAATAGCATCGAGGTTGTATTCTCAAAAACTTTGTAATGAATACCATCAATTTGCAACAGAATAATGTTTGATATAATTGACATTAGCAGAGATTGAACTTACAATTTGCACCTCCCATTGGCAATGGAGCTTGCGGATCGAGCTCAAGCTGCCTGTACATGTAGGCATGCTGGACTTTAACTTCAGAGACAACATTTGAGCTTGAACTGAAGCGAAACTGCAAAAAAATTTGGCCTTATAAGCACCCTCAATTGCATTGCCTCCATGCCTGATTGCATCTCGTGCTTGCCCTCCTCTTCTTCCAGGCGTAAGAATAACCCAAGAATTTATCTCAAACTGAGTTGGAACCCAGTCCCTTGCTTCACCTTCAATGTAGAGAATCACAGCTTGGACACTTGATCGGGGCCTCATTCTAAGACACACAACTAAAATCAGAACCCTTCAATCTATTATACTCATACAAGCCTCGCATTGCAAAATTCCACTCTTCATTCCTCCTGCACTTCAGAGCTCATCTCATTCAATTCTTCTCACAATTGACAGAAGAGCGGACTTGGCTCATCGGAGGGTTAACTTCACCTGAGTGGCGCGAGGGACAAACATGTCTACTTACTGATGAAGGAAACGAGTTCGAAAGCTGGAGGGAACTCGATCTTGAAGAATTGTACAGATGCGCTTGTACATCTAACGGGCAACAACCATCAACGTGTCACGCTTTGAGTGATCTCAAGGACACAGCAAACAAAAACGTTCGGCCGGTCATCATAGCCAAACACCAGCACACGCCATGGACCACTCAAAGCCGACTCAAAGCCGATTCAAAGCCCATGTAAGCCGACTCAAAGCCCATGGGTATGTAAGAAAGCCATGCATAGTTTTTTCCAATTTTGGCCGTGGTACCTCCCTTCTCGCTTTTGCTGCTGTAAGCATTTTTTTTGTGGCTAAAAAATGTCAGATTTCATTTTCAAAAACCCAAATTTCTCTTTCTAGCACAAATTTGTAAAATTTTATGGCTAGAAATTTGTTGGATGACATGTGTAGACAAAATCATGACATTATGGGGGCTATGTAGCCAAGTGTCAGTTTAGTGATATAAAAATCAATTGTGATTATGTTGCCATGTGGTGACAACCAATGACCTTAGAGAAAAATATGAGCCAATTACATTATCATATAGTTTGTTGTTTATTGGTTTGTCTTCATTTTCTCTTGCTTTGAAGTTGAGCAACCAAAGAAAAAATTACATGAAAGTGTATTGAAGAGGCCAATTTTATTTTTGAAAACTTAAGAAGGTTTGTTTAATTGCTTACTGATTTCTAGCCTTGAGGATAATGTTGTTAAATGCTTGATTTTGTTGTACAAGTTCCCTATTGTAAAAGTGTTTCAAAGTTATTTCACTTTGCATGTTGTTGTATGGTGCTTAGAAGTTTACCATACATTTAGATTTAGCTTTTTAATTTTGAATCTTCTATGCCTTGTACAACACAAACATCCCCTACATTAATACTTGGCATGTCATAACACTACGCACCCCCTTCTCACGCCACTATATGAACTAGTAACTCTAGTCCCAAGTATATTAGTTGAAAAGAAGTTCTACTGTACCCAAAATGTGACTTTCTTAACTTAGGGTATGTCTAAGTTAGGATGTTGTCAAAATTCATTGTGTATCTTGTGTAACGTAGCTACTTTCAATTGAAATATAATGCTTTGTTGTGGGAACTTGGTTGAGAAGAAAATTTGTGTGTCCCCTATATTAAGTTGTTAAATTCATGTGTGGAGCCAAATATCTTCATCCCAACAGTTCTCATTGCCTAAATATTTTATGATGAACATACTTTAGAAGCCTAAAAATACATGGTCTATGTAAACATGGTGCCACCTTGGCTACTGCTATACTTAATACGGAAAAAACTCTAGTTCTTAGTATCCTCCTTACGTGACAAGATATCATATGCACTATATTTGTTTACCGGTACTCATGGGAAAAATGTGGGAACTAACAGTACACTATAAGGAAAGAAAATTTTCTAATTCGAAGGTTTCGAATTAGAGTTGGATGTAAAGATTTGAATCACATTAAGAAAATCGTAGAGATCCAATAAATCAACTGCAGAATAGGGATTTTAGAATTTGGTACTTTTTACGTGTAAATTTGATTTTTCTGCAAGACCTTTCTGTACGAGATTTTATTATTGGGTACGATTAGGGGGACACCCCTAGTTGCTACTTGGACACCCCTATAGTCCAACTTATTATATTTGAAATTATTATTATGTTGAAATATGAAATAATATCAAAACAATATTTTTCCACACATTTGTTTCTACAAGTGTTCCAAACATACAACAAATATGTGTCATTTGTGACATGGTCAAGATTTCAATTCATAAATGAAGGGAGCAATTGGTTTAACACTTGACCATGTCACAAATGAGACATATTTATTGTATTTTTGGAACACTTGTAAACGCAAATGAGTGGTAAAATATTGTTTTGATTTTATTTCATATTTTGACATAACAATAATTTCAAATTTAATAGGTTGGGCTATAGGGGGTGCCCACGTAGCGACTAAGGGACGTCCCCCTAAGGGATATCCCCTACTCATTCCCTTTATTGTTTTTTTTCACAGTGGTTTCCTCAATTCCTCAAACAAAAGAGCTTAGCAATAAAATTTATGCTTGCACCTTTGCACTCCTAGCTAAGTACATAGACTTTTTATTTTTCATTCAAAGACTTGCAATTTTGCACAAGAAGATTGCATGTTATCCTAGAAAAAAAAACTCAAAAAATTTGTACTTCCCTGAAGCTTTGAACAAAAGCATGTTTTTACCAGTACCACTTAACCCCTAAAGGACCATTGTCCCTTCAGGGGACAGGTGGGACTTTGGGCATGTACCTTTGGCTAAACTACTTTGTGTGATTTTCTGAAACTTTTTTTGAAGGTGGGCAATTCAATGAGCTATGCGGACAACTATTTTTTTTTACATTTTTACATTTATTGAGTAAGTTATGCACAAATTTCTGAAAATTTGGGGAGGAGTGCCTGCCCAAGCAACCCAAATAAAAATAAAAATTGGTTCTTTAGACTTTTTTTAGAGGTGAGAAGCTTTGAATCATTCAATTTCAATCAACGAGATCAAAGTTATGAAGAGTTTTTGTTTGCAGGCAGTTATGGATTCTCTACTATAATATAAACTTTGAAGTCCTTTATCTTACTCAATTCTTGTTATTTTGGAAAAAAAAATAAACCAAAGGAAGTAGATTGTTTATCACAACATTTTGACCATTAGGATTTGCAATTTTCATTTAATAATTAAATTTGTAACATTTAGTGATTTGACTCATTCTCTACTTTTTTTTACTTACTGATTTTTTCCATGTGTTGTGTAGTTTCAATTGATTTGAAAATTCTCCCACATATACCTAACTTGATCTCCTACATGGAAAAAAAAGTGCAACTTTCAATAGAGCAACTTTTTTGTTGCAAGAGTGGTCAAAGGGTTCTAAACTTTTGAGGCAGCATGAAAAAAAACTTTTCTTTTCACTTTAGATGTAAATACCTCACTCATCTCCATTTGTAATAACTTGGTTTTTTTCCCACAAGTATCTAATCTAGTCTAAAGCAAGATCCTATGGTTGGATTTCATATATACTAAAAAAATTATACCTTCTTACTAATCCCCCCAAAGTGGCAGTTTTGAGTGATTTTCACTAAAAAAATGGTTTGGTCCTTTAGGCCTTCGGTATTAAGATAGAGGGCTATAGAATGGTGCACTTTTAGGAGTGGCTAACATGTTCCCCTCAAGTATCTATTATTGTCATTGATGAGTTGGGTGGGTTTAGTCCTAGAAAACTACAAGCAAAATTAATAATAATAATAATAATAATTGTTAAACCTTTTCTACACTAGGCGCAACAAAACATAGAGTCAATGAGGTAAGCTTTGCACTTGGAAAATATAGAAAAGCCCACCTAATTCATTAATGACAATAATAAATACTTGAGGGGAACATAATAGCCATTCTTAGGAGTCCACTGTTTTCAAACCTGCCATTTTTCAGAGGCCTCTACCTTAACCCTTGAAGGGCCTTGGGCTCTGAAGTTACAGTACCAAATACGGTCGCAACCAATACTTAGAAGTTTGATCAACTGAACTGAAAGTTAAATGTTACAATCATATATATTGAAATGTTGTATGATGGTGGGTGCATAAAAAAGAATTGAAAAGCCTTAGAGCAGTTCTCAGACTGGAGCTGCTCGCTTTGCTCGGCTCCCCTGGAAACTCTTCAGCACTTGCTGTGGAGCTGCCCATTCTCGCAAGAGGTTTGGAGACGATTTAACTGTCTGGCAAGAAGGAGCGTAACCCCGGAGATTACTAGTTTCAAATTGGCTCTTCTAGGACAGTTCGACATCAACAAAGAAACGAAGTATGTATACTCCCACCAACCCTGGGACCTCCTAAGGACCTTCCTACTTTGGCAAATTTTCGTGTCAAGGTGCGCTAGCAGATTCCAACACGGGGCACTTCGAGGTGAGAGAGCCTTAGCAAACGCTTGGGTTGCCACACTCCACGCCGGCTCCGCGGTGTGGCAAACATTCCATGATTCGATTACAGATTCAGATGCACTCCGAGAACTCGACGATACATTCTACAGGGAGTGGTCTCCTTGTTTTTGTACCCCGGGATCTGCTGCTTATCACTACAGCATCCCTGATGTATTCACCACTTTCCACTTTTAAACCCTTAACCCCTAAAGGCCCAACTGTCCCCCGGGGACAAGTGGATTTTCGGGCATGTACCTTTAGCTAAACTATATTGCGTAATTTTTTGAAACTTTTATTGAAGGTGGGGAATTCCAAAACCTACGCATGCATCTAATTTTTTTTGTCATGCTGACATTCGACAAAGAAGTTATGCAATAATTTCTGCTGCCCGGAGGAGGGAGGGCAATCCGGGCAGCCCAAAAACTTCTTAAAAAATCATATTTTCTAAAATGAGAAATCTGAAATTGGTTCTTTAGATTTTTTAATGAGTGGGAAGCTTTGAATCATTCAACTTCAATCAATGAGATGAAAGTTATGAGATGTTTTTGTCTGTGGGCAGTTATGGATTCTCTACTCTAAAATAAACTTTGAAGTCCTTTATTTTACTCAATTTTCAATATTTTGGAAAACAAAAAATACTAAGGGAAGTAGATTGTTTATCACAACATTGTGCCCATTGGGATTTTCATGTTTTATTTAAATAATTAAATAATTCACAATTAAGTGTTTTGATTAATTCTCTTCTTATTACTTATTGATTTCTCCCATGTGTTGTGTAGTTCCAATTGGTTTGAAAATTCTCCTACACATACCTAACTTGATCTCCTACATGGCGAAAATAAACCTCAACTTTGCGTAGAACAATTTTTTTGATCTAAGAGTGCTCAAAGATTTCTGAAATTGCTAGACAGCAGGAAAAAAAGGTTGTTTTTTGTACTTTAGATGTAAATATCTCCCTCCTCTTCATCTAGAATGACCTAATTTTTTTTCCACAAGTAGTTCTTCTAGTCTAAAGCAAGATCCTATGGTTTGGATTTGGAAAGCAAACTTTACTACTTGTTTTTAAAAATAGACCCCCCAAATAGTAGTTAACAGTGAGTTTCACTGAAAAAAAGGGCATGGACCTTTAGGGGTTAAACAACGACAAGGACCAAAAAAACGTCCGCTGAAACCTGAGCAAATACAGGGGATCGTGACCTAGCCCATGGGGACCAGCCCGGCGCTTAAGGGTTAAATTAACCACCACAATGTGGAGTCCAAGGACGTGGCCCCCAAGTCTCTAAAAAGACATTTCTCTTAGAGCAGCTCAAATATGTCTATACAGTAGGGGGACAAAAATATTGGGAACAACTTTTTATGTCATTCAAAGAACTTTGCCTAATGTATAGAGTACAATTGACATTTTATTGTTTTGCATCATTGGTTTTAAGTCTTATGCAACCCCCACCACACATACCAAATTGTGGTGCCTAAAAATCAAAATCCTATTTTTGGTGAATTATTTTACATAAAATTCACAATTTTACATGATAGTTAATTAAAAAAATATTGGTGATGAATTTTTGAGATTGGATTGCATGGGTATGTAAGAAACCCATGGGTATGTAAGAAAATATTATTGTAAAATGGTTCTTTCTCAGAACGGATCATTAGGGCGCAAGAGCGAGTTAGACTGGAGGCTATTAAGCTTCAGAAAATGGAGAAAATAGCTAGGTTTAGCGCAGAGAACAGAGCCTTAAGGAGAATCAGGGTAGCCGAAAAACACTTACAGGATCACCCTGGAGATGAAGCAGCTTCCCAGGATTTCAATGCGGCCAGATCAGAGCTACAAAATCTTACTCTAGAGGCTCTGGAAGCGCAATACCATAAGGTATCCTCAAAATGGCTTAAAAACGGGGACCGATGTACAGCGGAATTTTTCTCAGTGTTTAAAGACACTCAGAAACCGATCAGCATCCCGCAGATACAGTCAGATGGAGAGATCCTCACAGAGCAGAAGGATAAATTAGAGGTGATAACGGCATATTATCAGGAGCTCTATAAGGCCGATGGAGAGACCAATGAAGTACTGCAATCCCGGGAAAAAGTAGTCTCTAGCATCCCGACGGATGTGCTGCCCAGGCATAATAGTGCTTTGTCAGGGGAAGTCACTTTATTGGAGCTGCGAGAAGCAATCGCAGACTTAACCTCCTGTCATGCGCCAAGGGAAGACGGAATCCCAACAGACTTCTACAAGTCATCCACGGAAACCGTAGAGTAGGACGTCCTCTTGGCAGTCAAAGAAGTGATAATAAAGGGAGAGATGCCAAAACAGCTTAATCGCGGCATAATCACTCTTCTGCCCAAAGGAGGAGACTGCACTCTGATCAAGAATTTCAGACCGATTACCTTGCTCTCTTCATTCTATAAGATTGTAGCAAAAATCCTGGCTAGGAGACTACAGCCGATCCTTCCAGAAATAGTTCGCCCAAACCAGACCGGTTATGTCAGAGGGAGGAGCATTATAGATAATATCTTCCTTGCGCAAGAATCGATGCAATATGCGGAGGAGACCAATCAGGATTTGATCCTTCTGCTATTAGACTTCGAAAAAGCATTTGATAGAATTTCATGGCCGTTCATGCGTGATGTGCTGAAAAAACGAGGCTTCAATGAGGACTTCATAAAAGGGGTGATGTCACTTTATACTGCCCCTACCTCAGCTGTAATCGTCAACGACGAACAAGGCCAAGATTTTAACCTTACTCGTTCGGTCAGGCAAGGATGCCCCCTTGCTCCTTTCTTATTTGTAATAGTCTTTGATGCCCTCGGATTTATGATGGACGACAAAAGATACGGCATCCAAGGATTCAGATTACCAAACGGGAAAACGGTGACAGACTCATCCTTTGCGGACGACTGTTCCCTGTTCCTGTTGGGATCTAAGGGAAACATGCGCAGAGTGCGTTCCCTCTTGGATCTCTTCTGTTTAGCCTCTGGCTCAAAAGTGAATTGGAATAAAACCAGAGCTATATGGGCCTCTCGGAAGCGTAGGCAATTCAGTTGGGGAGAGGATTTAGGTTTACAGTGGGTTCCCGAAGGCTCGGGTGTTCGTTACCTAGGTCCATTAATAGGATTCCGTCTTCCGAAGGATGCGAATACAGAACCCCTACTTGATATTTTACGCTCCAAACTTAGAAAGTGGGCCGCAAAAACAGTTTCACAGGCAGGAAGAGTTCTGATTGGGAACCAGGTCCTCTTAGCCACATGTTGGTATATAGCTGCCTGCTGCGGTCTGTCTCTGAAAGTCAGTGATAAAATTAGAGGATTAATCTCTCAATACCTATGGACGGGCAAGGAAGGCACAAAAACCCCAGCCAGAGTAAGATGGTCTACATGCATTCTTCCCATCCAGGAAGGAGGTTTAGGCCTTATCGACCCTTTCCTTCAGTCCCAGGCCTTGCTTGCAAAACTAGTGGTTAGAAGCCTTACTCCGGGGAGGGAACCTTGGAAGGCGTTAATGCGTTATCGCATTGATCAAGGAAAGCCTGTTGCAGACTCGAAGTGGCACAAATCCCCAGCCTGGCTGCTGTTTAGCAAAGGCTTGAAATCTGATCAATATTCCCCTCTAGTTACCTCGTGCATCAAGGCTTTCATCGGCATTAGGGAGAATCTAATTCAACAGCAGCCAACAATCATTTCTGAAATTTTAAGGCAGCCGCTATTCGGCAACCCTCTTATCATGGAAGATGACAACACACCTCTAGGTAAAGGCCCTAATATGGGTCTTCACTTATGGGCTAAAGAAGGCTTAAACCAGGTAAGACATTTCTGGGATGAGGCGCAACAAGACTGGATTTCAGATACAGACATACAAAGACGTCTTCCTGGAGGAGGAGCGATTACGGAAATACGGAGGAAACGTCGTCTGAAGATTCTTTCCCATATCCCTTGGGATCCGCGAGCTTACCCAGATAGAAGAGATGCAGCATGGTTGAAACAGAAACGTAGCTCACGTGTTTTCTTCCACAATCGTTCCACAGGAGAAGTGATCAGCTACACAACGAAACAAGGCTCGGAGATGTTGGTTCAAGATACCGTCCAATGTCCACTTCCTGAAGAAGATCTATTTCAGATCAGAGTGATTCAATGGTCGGCAAACTCTCGGTCCTTCTCGGAATGCAACCCACCTAAGCCTCCCTCAAACCCGGATTCTATATGGCATTTTCGTAATGCTAATCTTAAAGATCTTCCATGGGATCCAGGCGAATGGTGCTGGGGTCAAACGGGGATGCTTAAATCAGAACCCTTCTTTGCTTATACGGTAAAAAGGGGTTACATCACTGGTTTACAGAAAAGGATTGATACCCCTCAAGGTGTTCAATCATTGATCAACCAGAACTTTTCATACGACCAGATCTCCTTCACCTACAATCTTCTTTGGCACCATACTAGACCTCGAAAACCGGCTATGTTGATGTGGCAAATCCTTAACAAAGGTATTGTGACAGGGGACTGGCTGTCAATTCGTATACCCTCTGCCCAAGTTAGCTGCCCACTTTGCGGTCACTCATTGGAAACTGCTAAACACTTATTTTGGGAATGCAAATTTGCAAAGGTGCTTTGGAGCAGATTCAACCTTTTCAGCTGTCCCTTTGGAGTTCCCCGAATTAGGCATTTCAGAGATGTTACCCTTGGTAGGATCAATGTTCGTTTTATGAGCAAATTAGATAAATATACCTTTGATTTCCAACCTTGGGACATTCTCCGCTCTTTTATCATTTGGCACATCTGGGTTGATCGCTGTAACTCTAAGTATAGCACCCTGGACTTCAATTGCTCCCACGTCATGAAGGCTGCTTGGTCTTCTACCATCCACGCCGGCATGGCTATTCGTCTTGATTTTAGGGCTAGGATTAAGAACTCTGATAAGTTAGCCCTGATTCAGTCTAGATTCGAGTCGCTCTGGTCCCCTGTGTTTTTGCACCCGGGACTTAGGGTCTGGCATTTTAATTTTCCTGACGTGCTTAACTTGTAATTCTCGTTTTTTGCTTATGTGATGGGGCCTCGTGCCTCCGCCCAGCCTCATTGGCTTTCACAGCTCACGCCGGAGATACCCGGTATAGGTGATACGCTCCACCAGCTGCGCCGAGAGGTTGAGTTCTGCGAATGGCCGGTAGACCTCCTCGAGGCCATGGACCCAGATCTCGTTGTAATAGCGCTCGAGCGACTCTATGGCACCATAGCGATTCCAATCCGGTAAGAACTGGCTAGGTTCGTCTATTATGTCGCGGGCGCTAAATACAATGTGGCAACCGCGTGCCCTGAGCAGCTTCAGCGCCGGCACGATCTCGCCCCGAAATCCGCTCGGCTTGTAGTCGATGATGAAGATGTCGGGCTTCAGAGTCTCGGCCGTCTGCAGGATCAGTGCCCGGCGCAGCCCAACGATCTCCTCGATCGACATGTTGAGGGTAAGGCTGGTACAGACACCGCTGCTCCGAAACTTTTCCAGCCGCGGCACGCCAACGAAGTCGATGCCATTTCTGAACTTGAAGCTGCGAATCAAAGGTGATCCGGACAGGATCACAATCGAGCTCCCAGGCCACTTGCACGCCAGGGCATTGGCGATGGTTTGCGTGCTTCTCAAGTGACCGAGTCCAACTGCGATGTCGAAATTGTACATGAGAACCCGGATGCGCTTTGCCGAGCGCACAGATTCGTCTCGCTCAGTCGGCATGCTTGAATTCCAACTCGTGGAAATCTTACTGAAACGAAGATAAGCAAATGTCTTGCGTAAGTCGATGTTGTCTGACAAGTGTCCAGCTGGGATATATGTGCCTCCGGACTGGCGGCAGATCGCGAATGTACTGAATTTGGTTGAACGTTCTCCAACGCTAGAAATTCACTCGAGATTTTGTTCGGCACAAAATTGGGGTGCCGACCCTAATAGTGTAAGATGTAGAGCTGGAAGTAATTGAGGACCTTTGGATTAATTCGACCTTGTTTGGATACAGAGCTCTGGAGGGCCACCTGGAGGGTCACCTGGAGGGCCACCTGGAGGGTCAGATGGAGAAAACTTGCTGAGATGGGCCCGGGGCCCCGCTGATTGTTGACTAGTCCTAAGAATCAGGGCAATTGTGGCCATGCGTGATTGGACAGTGGTTGTGATTGAATAGTTGTCACATACTGAAACTTGGCCTCATGCATGGAGTGCACTGAGTGCACTGAATGCTCGGAGTGCACTCAGTGTATTACACTCTGGAGTCGCGCACCGCCAGCAAGTTTCGAGTGTAAGCCGAATGATGTTGACGGCCGGGGTGAACTGACCCCCTCGCTCATCCCCTTGGGAAAACCATGAAATTTTTTATTTTATATGCATGAATTTTTTTGCACATTCTGAATTTATATTTGCAATCACAGGCTCCTAATTAGCGAGGGGGGCTATGGAAAATAGATTTTACACGGCACAAAATAGTTTTTTTTTTTATATGCACCCCTGGATGCACTTTGGCAGGACGAGCGAGGGGGCCAGTTCACCCCGGCCATGTTGACAAGCTAGTGTTTAGCTGGGGATCTACTGATATGCCTCCGGGCACGAATGCACTTTTACTTGGGTATACGTTATTCAACACAAGAATCTTGTGCGGCAGGTGCGACTCACACCAGACTCTAACCCGCCACGAAACCATTTCTCGGGCCCATAAGCTTCCATGCGGGTGCTCGTTCCACCACAGGTCCTCAAACATTCTCATGCGCCATTTTGTTCCGCACAAAATTTGGATGCCGAGCACATAGGGAAACCTATCGATAGGGAATTCGAGCATATATACACTGTAAGCTATTTCCTCTCTCTCAAAATAAATTTGTGGTACTCCCACTGTTTCCCACTGGAAACCATGAATTTTTTTGAGACAGAGGGAGCACATATTTCAAAGTAAATAATGTCACACTGCGCCTCTTGGCATAAGGGTGTGACCCATGATCATGTCCTCAAGGTAGTTTACCTTATGGAAATATTATTCAATTTAGACTCTTTCCTAGTTTTATATGGTAACATAGCTAGGATTACTTTTAGGACTTTTAGCATTTTGCATATGATAAGAAATTTTTGAACAAAGTCTTCAATCCTCGAATCTGGGGCTTGATAAATGAAAAAACGTAACTGAATGATGCTCAAAATGGAAAACATGCTCAATCAAGAACCTTACAGTTGTGGTTGCCACCCCAAGTGTATCAGGTTGGAAAAACAACAAACTTCGCATTCAAGCTTGTGAACTGAATCGACCATTAGAATCCAACAACAATCAGTTGTGTAAGAAACAATGACAAACCCCTGGGACCAAGACGTGCAATTTGTTACCGAGATGTGGTCATGTAGGGTTTGAGAATTTCCTCGTAAACAAGTTTTCACCACGCACGATGTAGTATTATTGCTTTCTTTTCGAGAAGATTTCCGAAATGCCCTTACCGCATGCCCTTAGTTGCATCACAACAAGTTGCACAGCTCCTGCTGGGCTCTCTCAACCTACTTAGATGCAGGCCAGTCTTCTTCATGGCATCTCCAGCTGGAGGTACCTTCGGTGCTTTTCTTCAAAGGAAAGGGGGTCGACTGACCTCGAATTTGAGATGGAGTAGGATAGCGTAACAAACAGCAAGGAACATGCTCTTGCAACAAGCAGGGGAGAGAAGAGTTTCTTGTGGCTGATAGATGACGAAAGACGATGAGCTCCGGGCAGGTTTAGAGATGTGCAGCAGGGGCAGACCGGATGTGCAACAGTGCTGGGGCCTAGTCCACGTGAGTTGCTCGATCGTAACGTCTCGCAATCATGAGAGCTTTAAGTTGATGCCAAAATTTCCATGCCAGTCCTTCGGTCAGGCTGACCCATCCAACGTCCTCCTCCAATTCCATCGAGATTGAACTGACGCGTGATCTGCCAATAATATTCTGAAATGAACGAGCTGTAACTGACCTCCATTACAGCCCAGTGATCTAGCCCTCATGAGATCCATGCCAAGAACAAACAAACAAACAAACAAATATTGGTGCTTTTGCTAAAGCATATGATTAGATTGCCGAAATGAAGTCATGGATGATGCTGTGGGATAGAAATGCACTCAATTCGGCTGCAACCAAGCACCCTGGAAGGGGATAACTTTATTGAGATCCGGCTGGACTGGGCTCTACACGGATGACGGATCTCAATAGTGGTAGTCACAGCTTGTTCACCGTGATGGTGAACAATGAACAATGGAAAGTGCTTTGAGGGGCCAATGAAAAGTGACGAATATTGAACAAGCCGTGACCACCCTTTTTGTTCAAATGTTGAGAATGAACAATGGAGGATGGATAATGGCGAGATGGACGGATGTAATTGAAAGTTAAGAGAACAAAGGAATAATCATAGCGGAACATTGATTGTTCACTCCCAACATCCACCTCCGGAGGTGGATGTTGGGAGTGAACAATCAATGTTCCGCTATGAATATTCCGTCGAAAGCAAGCCAACCCTACGCCGCCACCACTTCAATGTTCATTGTTCACCATCACGGTGAACAAGCTGTGACTACCACTAATATTTTGGTTGCATGAGCCATTTCGGGAGGTGGGCCCTTGTCTTAATGGCACCCTCTCAAATTTCTGGCCCTCTCATTTTAGGGGGTCCGGACTCCGGAGGCTTTTTTTTATTTTTTATTTTGGCAAATTTGATGCCTGCGGCCCCAAATTCTTCTTTGAGGCCCCTTCTCACTTAAAATAGGGACCCCCCAAAAAATAAAAATAGGGGCAGGTTTTACCCACCCCCCTCCTTCATTAGCTCGTGCAACCAAAATATTGAGATCCCAACCTATAGGGTACAGCTATTTCCAACCAATACACACGTCCCGAAGCAGTGAGCAAGAAAGTAGTTCTTGAATGATTGAAATTTGGAAGACTCTATGCATTGGATATGGGCCCAAGCCAACTTTTGGCTTCCAAAATTCATAGTAATTTCAATTCAAGGCATAAAATTACCAAAAAAATTGCAATCCCTATGATTTCTATCTTCCTACATAGGAGAGAATTTACATTCCTTAAACTGCTTTAGAATTTGCATGAAATTCCTTAAGTGGTCAAATATGGGTGGTTCTACCACCAATCAACGACGTTAGCATGTGAGCCTAGAAATGTGAGTCTACAAGCCTTGAGCTTAGGTGTAAGTAGGTACTCTACAACTATTAAAGGTGTCTATAACACACATACTTATAATATAAGTATCCTATAACTATGGAAGGTGCTTATAATATAGGTACCTACAACATAGACACCTATAATAAAAATATCATATAACATTGAAAGGTGCCTATAACCTAAGAGCCAAGGCTCCTAGACTCATGGCTCAAGATCCTAGGCTCATATACTAGCAACCATGCTAGGGGCATGAAGGCTACTAAATGTTGTGAAGTCTACACCAAGAAGAACATTTCAAATCTTAGCCCCCAAGCAACTTCATACTACAAACTACAATTGAACGAGTCAATAATTCATTTGAATTTTATACTAACTAACTTTTTAACCCCTTAATCCCTCACCCCCACCAAAAAAAATAAAAATTGGGGGTAGAAAATATCTGTTGCAAACTCCCAAAAATCTCAAGATCAATCTTGGAATTAAAAATTTGTTGCACTCATCTTTGATTGGATTTCATTAGTATATTCTACTTTATTCAACAAACTTAGCACCAAAGTGGTTAATTCATGGCTATGACCTCAAAACTCACACCAAATTTATCTTGGCCTAGAAGTGCTTGGAAACAGGGCAATTAGATTCTAGGTGGTGAAGGATTAAGGACTAGACATTCAAATTTCAAACAATGGATGAACGTAAACACATTCCAAGCAATCAATATTAATGCATTTTCTCATCCATCAATTTTTTTGAAGATTCTTGTAGTATTTCTTTAACATTTCTATGGTACATCTTCTGAAGACTTTACTTTGCAACTATTCTATAATTTAATAGCAATTGGTACTTTGGTAGGTGTGGCATAAAAAAACAAACTTTTTCAAGTTCAAAAAATGATCCTTCCAAAATAATTTGAATAAATAAAATAAAATAAAAATCTTCAAAAATCACTATGATTTGAATTTAATATTTTGAGCTAAGTAAAGGATTAAAATTCTTGTGAAATCACAAATATTCAATCTACAATTAATTTTAGATGATTTTTTTTATTTTGGATTTCAAATTTTGTAGAAATATATTGATTAGTGTTCTAGTTGATCAAACCATATAGATATGATCTATAGATCATATTTTACAACTATTGTTTGAGAATCATAATTAAATTATTATACTAAGTTGCATTTCATGATACATCTTAACAATTTTGGAAATCTAGACTAGAATGATTGCAAGAAACATCTATTGATTTTGTTGCATTTTGAATAATATACATGATTTTCTTAGGAGTACTTTAAAATTAAAAAATTAAGTCAATTTTAATAAAATAGGGCTAATGTATACATCTTTAAGATGAAGGTAACCACCAAAGGAAAAGCATAAAAAATTTTGTAAGTAGGAGAATTAGAAAAGTCTTTGCCAAATCTCAAGAAAATGGATACTTTGATGATTTAATTAGGAAAAAATAGGGAATAAAATGAAATAGATAAAATTAAAATTATTCATTTGTAAAGATTCTATAGATATGGTCATTCACCAAATAAACCACCAAGATAGTATTTTATATGTTTTGAGAAAAACACAAAAAAAAATTATTTTTGTGAACTTTCACACCACATATAATTAATTATTTTTAGAATTCCTTTACAAAATAGCTACAAATCCACTAGAAGACCATCTCTTCCAAATTTCAGCTCAAAATTCATTTTGGGGGGTATTAAATAGTACTAAAATCCTCCAAATTAGCAAGGGTGACATAAAATTGGGGGATATTTTTGGACAATAGTTTGTTTTTTGTAAATGCAAAAATAATTGAAGGTGTATAATAGTCATGAATACATATCCTGTAAATCTTGAGTCATTTGGAGCTAGAACGCAAAAGTTATGGCCAAAAAACAAATCAACATATTTTATGTGACGCAAAATAAACATTACATGAGTTTCAACCTCTAGGGAGGGCTATAAGTTCTCTAGGGTTGCCAGCCCCCAGATCTGCGTCGCAGTAGCTGCTTGACGTGGCAAAGCAATTGCCACGTCATAATATTTTATTTTATTTAAGAAAAAAAACATCTTTTTTTAATATTTTGTTATTAAATTATTATTATTATATTATTATTAGAAAAAAGAACTCAATTTTTTTTCTTTTAATAGCAACAGGGGAACAACACCAAGAACGGGCGTGAAACGGCCCTCCGAGCCCTCCAAATCTCATATACTGTAGGTGTTTCTTGAAATCACCCACTATCCCCTAGTCCTTAAAGAAATAATTGAAATTTTTATGATTTTCCCTTATCTAAAGACATAGTTTACAAATTCCAAGATTATGACGAATAATACGGGAAAAGGATACTTCCAAGGAGTTTTTGAGCCATTTTGTCTATCTTTTCATCTTCATTTGGGCTTTGAATAGTCACTTATACCACTACCAACCACACATGTTTTCAATAGCTACCAAGTGAAAGTTGAAAAATTTAATCCCTAAAGGTTTTTGACTATGTTTTTATCAAAAATGCTTCAAATTGCCATTTCTAATACAAATATCAACTTTTGAAAAAATAAATTATTTGGGCACATGTAACCATGGGACCTTGTAGTACGTTGATTTGAGAGGATGTGGAAAAAAATTCAGAAATTTTCATTGTATAGATTGCAAGATATTAGCTTTTGAAGTGATAAAAAAAATTGGTATTGTAAAAAAGTAGGCAGCTCCACTTCACAAGGTTACATTTGTATGAAATAATGTCCAAAATGGTGGTGCTTCTTTAAGTTCATTCTTAAAGGCAAGTTAGCTACATGCTTAAAAAAATTTAGATCATTT
The DNA here is from genome assembly GCA_951230915.1 of Antitrichia curtipendula. Classification (NCBI taxonomy): domain Eukaryota; kingdom Viridiplantae; phylum Streptophyta; class Bryopsida; order Hypnales; family Leucodontaceae; genus Antitrichia; species Antitrichia curtipendula. Next base: position 22,545,334 of record OX579639.1, on the reverse strand, counting down.
TGGGGCAACTAGATGCTTGTTCATTCATGCTTGGCTATACTGTGCAATTGCTTATCAGCATTTGTGCTTATATATGTGACTCTAATCCCCAACACTTTTTGTTACTATAGCAATGCAAATTGATGCAACAATTGTCATACCAAGGGAGGCATGTATGTATTGGTAGTCATTTTAGAACGTTAGTGAAGTAATTTATACTATTCTAGAAGGTCCAGTTGGGATCTTGGGGGGATAGGATAGAGTTTGAAGATGTTTGAATAGGGATATTTGGATGCTGGAAGAATTGATTGAAATCCTAAGCTGACCTTCTTTTCCTTTCATTATCTTCAAGTCTTATATATAAAGGTTTTATAGAATGTAGGAGATGGTATACCTTAAGGATTGTTTGTAGATGATGGCAGTGTTGCCAATTTACTTAATTCAAGGTTTTCCCTTGTATACTTCAATTTGTATGCAAGACTATTCCAATCAAGATTAAGTAGATATGTTTAGAAGTATATTAAATGCTTCTTATTGGATGCTTGTTTATTCATGCCTATTTATAGTGTGGATTTGCCTATGGGCCTTTGCTCTTTATATATGACTATAGTCTATGACACTTTCTATTAGCGATGCAAAATGAAACAACACCATAAATTACAGAATCCCACTTACCCACCTAAGTAAATGAGTCACCTTGTAATGAAAGGATAATTTGTATTATTGTAAAAATAAATCACTCTTATTCATAACATCATATATTCAATCAATATTGACTCACTTTATACAATGTATATCTATATGAATGAAACCACAATAAAAGTAATCTGGTTAGTTATTAAAGAAAAAAAAGAATCCTATATATACTTCCAAAAAATTGATTTAAAAAAATTTCTTTTGCAAAGCTTACAAATTTATAGAGCTACAATTTAAAATCGAAAATAACTTGAGGTACTAAAATTTAAATGTTTAAATTTATTTGTAAATTTGTTAAGATTTTTCGATCTACAAAGTTTCCAAACTTTAAAATTGTAAGTTAGTTTGTCAACAAAGATTGAGTTTGTAATTTTTGAATAATGAAATAGTAATTACAATAATTTTATTTATGATATTACAATTACAAATCCATTGCAAAAATTAAATTAAATTAAATTAAATTGGAAATATTAAGAATGTAATTAATTATGAAAGGAATTTTTTAATTTTAGTTTTCAAAAATTACTTGCAGATGTTAGTTATAGAAATTGTAGATCAATCCATATAAATGTAATGCACAATTTAAAATCCACAAGCCTTGGTCACCCCTGATATTCCTTAACTACTTGTATGTTTTCATCAAAAACGCTCCAAAACTACCATTTCTAGTACAAGTACCAAATATTAGGTAAAATAAATTGGACACATGTATCCATAGGATCTTGTAGTACACTACTTTGAAAATATGAGGAAAAAATTTCAGATATTTCTAACATGTAGATTGTAAGATATTAGTGTTTGAATTGACAAAAATCTATTTTTAGGCCCCGCAAAAAACTGGGCAGCTTCACTTCACAAGCTCACATTTTTATGAAAAGATGTCTATGTTGGTGGTGCCTCTATGGAATCATTCTTCATTGCAAGTCGGCTACATGCTTAAAATTTTTTAGATCATTTGGAATTGTATAGTACAATATATAGGAAAACAATAGTAAGTAGAAAGAAGTAGAGAATAATTCAAAATACAAAATTATTAAAAATTTATTTATGGAATTGAAAAATGCCAATTTCAATGATTGAAATGTTTTTATAAACAATCTGCATCCTATGATTTTATTTTTTTCAAAAAAAATTGAAAATTGAATTAAATAAAGGACTTCAAAGTTTATTTTAGAGTAGAAAATCCATAACTACCCACAAACTAAAACTCCTCATAACTTTTGACTCATTGATCAAAATGGAATGATTTAAAGTTTTTCATATATATATGCATCTAGAAAACCAATTTCAAAATTATTGTTTTTAAAAAAAAGTAATTTTTTCAAATCTACCTACACAAACTGACCAGGGAAAAAAACCATATATCATACAATTAGTTTTTAACCATGTAGTCAAAAGTTATGAAAATTGTTGGGCCTTGAAGAAAAACCTTGTCAACATGTTGTATAAAATTTTGAAAGAAAAAATAGAAGTTTCATTTGTAATGAGCTGCCTAAAATCACTATATTGCTCCCAAAACAAAGTTTGGTCTTTGGTCTTTTAGGGGTTAATAAACCAAGGACAATTCCAAGTTTTGGTCCCGGGGAGATCACTTCTTGTAATTTAAGGTATACATCTAAGTTAAGAGGGCATTTGATCTAGGGCTATTTATCTAATTATAGCATTTCAGACAATCTTATTTTTACATAAAAAGGTACAAGGGACATATTTTCAATATCCTATGGACTTTGTAAATTCATTTATGCTTTTTCTTAAGTGGGGCTATCTTATATATAAAATTTAAGTGTCCAATTTTATCCAGCCTCCTTCCTTCTTCACAAATTTTTCCTTCTCTCTACTATATATGTGTATAAGGTATATACCATGAAAATGACAACAATCAATTGAATTCAAGTGCCATTGACCAAGTGGTAGTTTTTTTACCTTTAAAGGCAAATTGTCTATTGTACAAATAATTGGAAATCTAGATAGGTTCCTATGAAATCAATATTGGTCAAATATTCACGAAATTTTGACACAAAATATAAATATGTACCCCTTTAGTAGGAATATACTTTTTTTGAAAATTGGAGCTCAAATAAAAAATTATATTGCCCTAAATTTTTTTAATAGACAAGGCAAATTTGGGCATTTTAGCCACCTTTTGCAAAAATTCTCATCAACCTTTAAAATTTGGCATTTACATAACTAATAAATATGGCATAAAATTATTTCAAAAAATTTAGTTCTCAAATCACATTCTAAGAGGAGTCAAACTTTATTAGGTATGTTTAGGTGGCTTCAAGAATAAACATTTTCTTCCAACTTTAAGCCCTATTATCTTGTACTGTGTGAAGTAAAAGTTCTTGAAAATTTTCCCACATGTTCCAAATATTTTTTCTAATTTTTTCCATTTGGATTTTAATTTTAAAAATTTCTTCATTGTACAAGTAATCATTTTAAAAAATAGGGGTAGAAAATGTCTGTTGGAAACTCTAAAAACACCTTGAGATCATTCTTGGAATTAAAAAATTTGTTGCATTCATCTTTGATTGGATTTCATTGGTATATTCTACTTCATTCAACAAACTTAGCACCGGAGTAGTTAATTCATGGCTATGACCTCAAAACTTACACCAAATTTATCTTGGCTTAGAAGTGCTTGGGAGCAAGTCGATTAGATTCTAGGTGGTGAAGGATTATTCTTACTTCAAACATTATAATCTTTCAATATATGTGGTCAAATGGGCTAAAATGTTTTTTACATTGCCTTAACTATTTAGTTTTTTTGTGTAGTTCCAATTTTTTTTTAAAGTTAATTATTATTTTGGACAATGTATCAAAAATTGGTGGTTTGGGATTTTTCCTCTTCCAAAACACCCTCGAGTATTTGAGGATTAATAACACTGAATACTTTAGAATCCCTATTAAAACTATCCCATAAGCATTTCATTCAATATGAAAGTGTTTAACACATATGGCTCATAAAATTAGAGTTAAATGGACTCTAAACTCTATCTTGGTATTGTACAATAGGCTACCAATCAAAATGGCATTTATAAATTTGCAATGAAATTTTTTCTAGCGTTGCCAACTTTGCCAACCTCCCGAGAGCTAAAAAATTGGTATTTTACCATGAAATTTTTGTCACATCATCTTTATGTTAACAACACGTGTACCAAATATCAAAAACAAAAGATTCACCCATAAAAAGATATTCAAAATCTACCAACATATGTAGCTGTGAAAAAAATTTCACTACTACGTACCAACTTTAACAACCTCCCAAGGATTGAAATTTTTTTACGATGAAATTTTTGAACCAGCAAGTTCTCTATATTTGTAACATATTTTTCAAATTTCAAGGCCAAAAGATCAATACAAAAAAAGATATTCACAATCTACCAACATATGTCGTTTTGAAAAACAATCGTGGAAACCATTTCACAACTACCAATTTTGACACCCTCCCAAGGGCTGTAAAATTTCTTATTTACTATGAAATTTTTGACAAAAAATTATTTCTATGTTAACCCCTAAAGTTCTATGACTATGTTTTCACCAAAAATACTCCAAAACTGCCATTTTTAGTATAAGTACCAAATTTTTGAAATTTTTTTTTTTTGACACATGTAACTGTAGGATCTTATAGTAAACTAGTTTTAGAAGATGTCGAAAAAAATTCAGAATTTTCCACCATGCGGATTGGAAGATATTAGCATTTGAATTGGCAGAAATCTTTTTTTTGTCCCTGCAAAAAACAAGGCAGCTGCACTTCACAAGGTCACATTTGCATGAAAAAATGTCCAAAGTGGTGGTGCATCTTTGAATTCTTTTTCCTAAACAAGTTCTCTACATGCTTAAAAATTTTCAAATCATTTGATATTGTACAACATATAAAAAAAAATAGTAAGTTGAAAGAAGTAGAGAATGATCCAAAATACTAAATTGTTAAGAATTTAATTATAGAATTGAAAAATGTAAATCCCAATGGTTGTAATGTTGTAATAAACAACCTACGTCCTATGAAATAAAAATTTCAAAAAATTTCAAGAATTGAGTTAAATAAACAATTTCAAAGTTTATTTCAGAGTAGAGAATCTATAACTGCCCGCAAACTAAAAATCCTTATAACTTTTGATTCATTGGTCGAAATGGAATGATTCAAAGCTTTCCACGTATATATAACTTTAAAAAACCAATTTCAAATTTTTATTTCTGAAAAATGTGATTTTTTCTGATCTGCCCGGACTGCCCAGTTACGAAAAAAAGTAACATATTTGGCCAAAAATTTTGGCTCTTATTTCCAAATGTCATGAAATTTAGTGCATATGAAAGGTACTCCTTGCGCCCACTTTCTATTAAAATTTCAGCCAAAAATGTGAAAGCTCCAGTCACAAGTACCTGCCCAAATTTTTTATACTACCAAAAATCGCATGCTGGTCCTTTAGGGGTTAATAAAACATGTGACAAATTTCAAGGCCAAAAAAATCATAAAAAAAAAGATATTCAAAATCTACCAACATGTGTAGCTATGAGAAACCATTTTACTACTGCCAACTTTGACACCCTCTCAAGGATTGAAAAATTGTCTAATTACCATGAAATTTTTGGTACAATATTCTTTCATGTTAATAATATATGTGGAAAATTTCAAGGTCAAAAAACTTATACAAAAAAAGATATTTATAATCTACCAAACATGTGTAGTTGTGGGAAACAATGGGGGAAACCATTTCACTACTACCAACTTTGACATCCTCCCAAGGGCTGAGGAATTGTCTATTTACCATGAAATTTTTCTTTATGTTAGTAATATGTGTGCCGAATTCTAGGCCGAATTTCAAGGTCAAAAAATTTATACAAAAAAAAGATATTCACAATCTACCAACATTTATGTCTTCCATTTGCCGTAATCATTGCTTGTAACCTAGAGGGCAAAGAATGACATAATTGAAGGATCTTTGTACCAGTGATTAACCTCCACTCTCTTTCAATAACTACATTTGAGTCATCTTAATTTTTAGGGCATATTGGGCCATGGTGCACAACATCTTTCAAAATCTTCCAAATGTTCTCAATTGGATTGAGATCGGGAGAGTTTGCAAGCCAACTGAGTTTCTTCAGAAGGCGTGTTTGTCTCCATTCTTCACATAGTTTGATACTATGGACAAGTGTGTCATCTTCCATGAGCAATCTCTGTGGCACTCTATCCATGAAATGAAGGAATTTGCCATTGTAGACCACTTCAACAAAATCCTTAGCAGAGCGTTCATCTTTAGGCATAAAAACAACTTGTGACTTTTGTCCTCTAGCAAATGCTCCCCAAAGCATCAAGGAAGAACTCCCAGTCTTAAAAGTTGAAACTATATAACTTGATGAATAGTGCTCATATGTATTTCTCCAAACATGAATTTGTCTAGAAATTTTTCCAGCTTCAAAGGCAGACTCATCTATCTAAAAAACTTACTCCCATTCTTTTACACTCCACCCAAAATACTTTTGAGCAAAAGTCAATCGCTGAGACATGTAATTAGGTGTCAAAAAAGATTTTTTGATTGCAATTTGATTGAAAATGTCACTCCCATGTAAGACCTTTTGAATGGTACTTCTTAACGCTTGAGTAGAACGTATACTAGTAATTTCTAAGAGCATCGAGAAACAATGAGTTTTTGAGACACGTATAATAATATGAACATCTCTATCACTAAGCTTCATAGCGTGACTTCCACCACAAGGTTTGCACTTGTAGGTTCCATCTTCTCAAAATTTCTTCACCAACCTATGAATTGTTCTAATATAGACTCCAACAATAGCTGCAATGTCAACTCCTATCTTTCCTGCCTCATTCAAACCTACAATGCAAGTACAAGTTTCATTTGAAATAACCATCATCTACAAATTTTAGAATGCTAATTGGATCAAAAAAATTCAGTAATCAACCTCATACACTCATCATTCAATCCTTAGTCAATGATCACCCCTCATCCATGATCCAACCCTCACTCAGTTAGTCACTACATAGCCTCACTCACTCAGTCATCACATTGCCTCACTTAATTACTCATCACATAGCCTCATCCACTCAGTCATCACATTGCCTCACTTAATCACTCATCACATAGCCTCATCCACTCAGTCATCACTAGGGCTTTTTTTTTGGACTTGTGTCCCCCTTGCTGGCTTCATTGGAGAGGCCAATTTCTGGAGGGATGAAGCCAGATAGGTCAGATTTCTGACAGTCTGGCAAAATTTCGCCCAAAAAAAAAGCCCTAGTCATCACATAGCCCTGACTCTCTTAGTTATCACATCCTTCATGTACTCAGTCATCACTTATGCTACTCATGTTCACAAATCTTCAATCCTCTATTTAGAAAAAATAACCACCCATCACTTGTCTCTTAGATCATCACAGTCACATCTCACCTTCTGTAATGCTCAATTCTAAATGCAAGCATTCATATTGAGAGGAAAAAGCTCCTTCATGCATGTATGGTGTCCAATTCCTAAACAAGTGCATTCTTTGAGATGTGATAAGTGCACAAATTTAGATTTGGATATCCTTGATTTTTTTGGGAAGCATTTATGTTTAGGAATTGCATCATTTGGATAATTTCAGAGTAGAAGCATGAGTGTCCAAGATACTTCAACATTTTCAATATGTCCTTAAAATGTTTTTCACAACTACACATATTGATAGATTGTTAATATCTTTTTCTGTATAAATTTTTTGACCTTGAAATTCGGCCTAGAATTCGGCACACATGTTACTAACATAAAGAAAATCTTGAAAGCAAAATTTCATGGTAAATAGACAATTCCTCAACCCTTGGGAAGATGTCAAAGTTGGTAGTAGTGAAATGATTTCCCCCATTGTTTCCCACAACTACGTGTATCCAATTCTTTAGTATACTTCGGTCACTATTATATTGTTGGCCGCGAGTACCATCTAGCTTTGGCTTTTGGTGTAGATAGGGTTTCCAGTTTTTGAGATTGTTAGCTACTAACTTCAATAATTGTCCTAGCAATGTACAATGCCGTTAGTGAGCGTGGGTTTTGAGGGGGAATGTCAACGTGGAGATGCTCCCTAAGCCACATAGTACACACCATCTCCCGCCAAATGAGTTGGCAACATTCGTTGCTACAGTCCATGAGTTCATTAACTTCGAGGAATTTAGTTGGGCCTTTTGGGTACATGATTTAGATTTGGTTAGGCGAGATGGCGTTTTAAGATGTTATTAACACGGAAAAAAGTAGTTCCTATACAGCAACTGACCAGCTATAGCTCTTGATAGTAGATTTGCACCTATTGTGAAGAAAGGTTTTAGAATTGATCACCAACTCTCTAAATTAGAGTTTCCAGCCTTGAGAGAATCTAGAGCCACCAACATGGATTTATGGTTGGATGGCAATCTGTATCCAACAGATCCAATTACTAGAAAGCCACTTCAATTTCAAATGTTGAAGAGTTACTTAGAATTCCTTTGTCATGGTCACTCTAGCCTCTTAGGATATACTAAACATCTTGTTAGCAACAACGACGCATTGAGGGGCTTGGAATTGGAATTAGAAAAGACATAGGCTGATTGTCTCCAGGAAATAGTTTGCTTGCAGAATTCCATCACGATGCTAAAGCGTGACCTCAATGTTGCTGACAACATGTGGGCTCAACGTTCAGAGGAACTTCTTGCGGGTAGCAGAGAAGAGATCGTGACATTGAAGAGTGAATTCGACGTGTTGCGGTCCAGATGTGCAGCACTCGAACAAGACTTGGAGAGGAATAAGCAAAATTACAACAACGACATTCTAATGGCCCAACAACAGGGACGAGAAGCTGCGGATCAAGAGTTGATGCGAGTGGAGCATGAACTCACGGAAGCACAAAAGGCGTTGTTGAAGTTTAAGAGGAAAATGGAACGAATGGTGAGTACTCCACTAGAAGCACAACTGAGAGCTTCCAAGGCTCTTTCTGAATTAGCAAAGATTGGTAGTGCTACAAGAACGTGTATTGCCAAAATTCACAGCTCATTGCAACTGATTGTAACTCAATCTATACACGTTGGAAACAAAATGTCAAAAGGTAGGAAGTGTCTGTGTGGCGACAAGGATACACAGGACGGGACAAGGCAGGCGATTAGCAGATTAATGTCACAAGGAGAGACATTGGCCATCGTGTCAAATCCAAGAAACCGTTTTGTTGCTATTAGAATGACCAACTACTATCTTGATAAAATTGGGACGAAGTTGGGAACAGAAGCAATACTGGTAGCGTGTGATATGACAGGAGTATTGTAAAAGGGATATGGTGAGATCTACAAGACAATCAAAGGGCGAGTGCAGCCGGTTGACAAGCAGTTGAAGCCAACATTCTTGCCAAATCCGCACCAGGTACCTACTTACTCATCCCATTTCGTGAGTTCAATGTCTACCACGTTGGAAACAAGTTGCATAAGTTCATTGGGTACACAATGCATGCGGGTTTTGGTTCAAGATTTGGATCCTCACAACATCCTATAAGTTTATTAGGTCACGTTATTGCGAACAGAATTGAAGTTGAAGTTGAAGGATCTTGTGGTGCAAGTTCTAGTGACCAATGCCAAAGGCAAGAAGAAGAAATAAGAGATAACACGAGTTGTCTTGACATCAAAGAACTCTTTGTTTGTTGACATTGAAGTTGTGCAGAGAACCATGGTCAAGCTATATGGTTTCACTACCAAAGGTGAGTAGTTCATGTTGGCAACGTTCTATGCAAGGGTGCTTCTGTGTTTAGGATCTTATTCACTAGGTATACGGCTTGCATTCTGCTGAAATACATTGAATTGTGTTAGGTTGTGTAGAACTCGGAAACAACTTGCATTCTGCTGAAATACATTGAATTGTGTTAGGTTGTGTAGAACTCGGAAACAACTTGCATTCTGCTGAAACGTTGAATTGTGTTTAGGATTTTGTAGAAGTTGGCAATCTGGGTCATCAAATGTTGGCAAAGGCAAGGGCTCAACTATCCTGTATAGAATCCCCGGGGTAGGTGGAACATAGACCATGTTAGAAAAAAAACACCATTCTCAAGCAGATCATTGTAGAAACGCCCATTCCGGCTGGCCTCACCAACATCGCTGTGGACAACGCCTATGACTCCAAGAATGGAATCTGGCTCCACCCAATCCTCAAAGAAGGATTGGTACAGAACTGTTTCCAACAAATTCAAGCACCACACAGAATTAGCAACCAAGAAAATCCTGTAGCCATTTTAGTCAACAAATTGCAACTTAGTCATGTTAAAACAAAGATGAAATGGTTGCATACAGTTGCATGGAACTCGGTCGTGGCGGATTTCTGGATCCAAGAGCACTTGATGCCTATGATACGCATGTCGCACTAACACCGCCTCCAGTTTGGGCTTACTGGAAATAGGCTTGCGGCCATCAAATTTGAACTTGAAGTCCATGATTTCAGCTTTATAAGACCCTCTCATGCTGTCACCTCCATGCCGGCAAGCCTCTCTAGCCCAAGTTCCCCTACATCCTAGATTTAACCCCTAAAGCCCCGCTTGTCCTCTCGGGGGACAATTTGGGTCCGGATAGGTTTCTATTGTCTCAATTTGAGGTGAAATTTTTTGAGATTTTTTGAGGTTGTATAGCTTTGCAAGAGCTTTGTGGATATATAAATTTTGTTTCAATCGGATGCCAGATGAAAAAGTTATGGCACAATGAGCAAGAAATGGAGATTTGGCAGGCAGCCCAAAAAAAATTACAAAAAGTCAAAATAATTCTTTTCGAATGTTTTTCCTATAAGATGATGTTTTTGCCTATACGTGAAGCTTTGATTCATTCTATTTGGACTAGGGATGAGAAAGTTATGGACAATCTTATTTTTTGGGGCAATTTAAGCATCTTCTTGAAAAAAAACTTTTTATTCAACTTTGAATGCTAATATCTTCCAATCCGTACGGTGAAATTTGATGAAATTTTTACTACATGATCTCAGACAAGTTAAGTACAAGATCCTATGGTTAAATTCTAAAGAAAAACAAAAGAATTGGTTTTCTTAAGTGAATACAACAAAAATGGTAGTTTTGAGTGGTTTTTGGTAGAAAACACCCTTGGGGCTTTAGGGTTTAACCTCACCCATGACAATCTCTCATATCTGGTGGAAATCTACTTATCCACTTTTTTGCGTCATTGTCGGTGTTTTGGAGCGTCACTGCTGCAACTTGAGAACGAGGTCTACGAGTTTCCATTCCTCACACCCACTAAACCACTGACAATCCACCAAGAACCAACAATTGCTACCAAGAACCAACAGTTGTTGTTTCCAAACAGAACTCTACATTTACTACAGTTTACGTAGTCACAAATCGTTTCCACCAAACCGCAACTACAAATCATACATAGGTAAACAATGTCGATTGACAGAAATGAGCATTGAATTTGTGGAGTTTGGGCAATGGCTCGTACTGGAGACTAGATTCGAGCCAATTTGAAATTCCCACCAAATTGACAAAACATCACATTAAAGACTAACATTGGTGGCTCCACTACTGGTTCAGTCCTCAATACAAGTCCTACATTTGTATATGAGTTCCTATATCCCTTTTTTAATCAGAAATAGGGACATGGTACGTTGGGTACACACTTATTATACCATTTCCAACATCTTCAACCGATTGGTGGCACCCCAAGTCCAATTTGACGTCATCGCCTTAAGACGCCATGGTGGCAACGTGCAAGCTGGCATTTATTGGAAATTTCTGGCCGGATATTAGAAAAAAAAAGTTGGGCATCTGGAGACCCCAGTTCTGCTCTAATGAAATAAGAAATATGAAAAAAACCACAAAACAAGTTAGTAAAATTAAAACTACTACTAGAATACTAGAATAGTGTTAGAAACACTAAAATAGAGTAAAAACAACAAAATTAGGAAAAAAATAGTAATTTAGGATGTTTTGCACTAAATTGGTGCAATTTGCACCAAACTAGCGCAATTTTCACTAATTTGGCGCGTTTCACACTAAATTAGCATTTTTTCAATAAAAGTAGTGATGAATGAACGAACTTAGAAAAGGGAATTTGTTAGGAGTGGGGATATTAACAAAATTAGGGTTGCAAGCTCTTTCCCTCTCCTTTTGTGCAAATTTTTGTGTATATGTGTATTTTTGGAGGAATGTTGAGGATGTGGGCGTTTTTGAATACAAATTGAGAGAAATTAAGAAAGGGGACCATGTAGGACAATTTGTTGAAGTAGGTCCACTTGTTGATAAAAAATGAGTGAAGAGAAATGAGTTTATTTAGGTCAAATGGAAAAGTAGATGGAAGGATGGAAGAAAATTAAGGCTTTCTGAGATTCAAAGGAAACCAACAACTTTGACGGGAGATTGCGGAAGATCAGCAAGCTGGATGGAGCTGAATTTTAGAGGGGTGGTGAGCCTCAAGGTCATCTTTCTAGAAACATATGGCTTGACCAATTTAAAGCAGGGACAAAGAACTGGTGAACGTCTTTGTGGAGAGAGGTATGCTGCCGCAAGAAATTTAGAGCCGCAACTTTGGAGGGCAAGATCTAACAAACTACAAATGCGATGCAGGTGAAAATTGGTGGGATTGTGCGAGTAGAAAGTGGCTTTCTATGAAGCCTAGGTTTGCCCCATTTGGAAAAAAATCAAAGCAACGGTGGTCATTTTTGTGTTTGGTAGTCTACTGTGGAATTCAAGGTTTTATTTTTCTAAGCTTTCCTACTTGATTTAAATTGCAATGTTCATTGCACCTTCCCTAAACTTGCTGATTTGGAGGGGGGGGGGGAACTATATGATTTCATGCCAATGGCTTGTGAAATTGGAACCTATGAGTGGGTGAATGTTGTAAATGCTTGTGGGTGTATCTACGAATGCATGATGAAAGAGTTCATTTTTTAGGGTTTTAGAGCAAGCATGGAAGTGTTGCCCAAATTGGGCTGCAATTAGGGTTGGATAACTGAATGATGAAATAGAAGTAAAACATTAATTATCTAAGTTGAAGTAGTGCACTGGTGCATGCCTTATGTTGAATTCTATGAACTTTAGTGGGGGCAAAGTGGGAGACCTATGTAAATGTGAATTTCAGTCTTGGTAAGAATGATTTGTATGTTGTGAAAATTTGTTAGGACTCCATTTGGCCATTTCGGATCCAAATTGGGAGTTTTGGGGGGACTTTTGGTCTAGGAGGCACTACAAAAAAACAGCCAAAATTGTGACTGCAAAACATGACTGCGCTAATTTGCGACTGCAAAGCCACTTTACCTCCCTAATTGCACCAGCGGTTTGGGATCCAAAGTGCTGCAGTCATTCTACAGTCACTGCAGTGATTGCGGGATGAATAGAAAACACACTGTGTACTTCATCCACAGCATTCCGTTCAGGGGGCGACGATGTAATGACGTGGCGAATTGGAACGCGACTGCAGAAGGCAAAGTCATTGTTCAGTTGTGCGGTTTCGGATTTTGTAACTGCAATGCAACTAATAAGTGACTTCAAAATGACTGCAGCGCCAGGAAGAGTCACAAAGTCAGCATTTTCTAATTTTCTTTTACATATGGATAAAGAAAAAGATGGGGCCTTGTGGTACAGGAAAGATAGGATGAGCACAGTTTCCGGTATATCACTACAGTATGACTGCATTATAACTAGCGCTATATTTTAGTACTAAATAAGAAGAGAGGCAGTTCATGCAAGTCGGGAAATTGGAATACTGGGGTTTAGGAATGTTTGAACGAATGCAAGTCACCTAAGACATAATACTAGTGTACCGTAAATGAATTAATTTTAGAAGAGCAAGGTCTGCGAGCCTTATTACTCCTATTTCAGAGATTGAAAATTAGTTGAAGAATGAAATAATTGCATTCATTTTTGAGGGTTGTTGTGTGGTGGACACATGCTGTACGGACTTATTTTGAGGAAATCGTAATAGGGATAGTGTTACCAATGTTTCATGCGCTTCCACACCTGCTGTTAGCTTCAGGGTTTGCATTTAAGCACAAGCTGTACGGAAATGTTTACAGTTGTTGAGGCCAGAACTTGTCCATGCTTCATGACACCGTGAATGAAAAGAAGTGAACATGGCCCTCTGATTACCTAGTAAATGGGAAGACGTTTAAGATGGTAGGGGAGAAGACGGTCAGGTTGCAATTGCAGGCAATTTGACTTTACTATGACTGTAGTATGACTTTGTCTGTCATGTAACTACACTATGACTGCGGCGAGTCTGTCACGTAACTAGACAGTGACTGGTACATGACTTCACTTCGAAAAGTGATTTGGGTTGTACTACTACGATTCCAATGTCCTCCAATTTGGAGACCTGCTTCACTGCTACATGCACTTACACTTTTGGAAAAATGCTTCTATCGACACAAACACTAGGGCAACATGATAGGCCATGTTTAGACAAGAAGTGTGTACCTAATACGTCTCTTGCGCAAGTAAGTTTTCTTCTACAGATAATTCAATGGCTCCAACTAGATTGGCGGTGGAGCTTCTACTTGGCAATCATTGGGGAGCAGTGAGCCCTACAGCCTCCCCGGTAGTGGTGATGAAGGCATCTATGCGGTCAACAACTTCACGCTTGGAACGGGCTTCTTTACGTAAGACCACTTTCCATCCAAGTTTGTCAGTTGCATCATCCCTGGTATAAGTAGGGTTACTTTGTGTATCTTGCGGCTTCACCCTACTACTTTTTTGTGCCAACAAGGTTTTTTTTACAAACAATTCAATTACACCCACTAAATTTATCGATTCCACCCAAATTGGCAATGTTTGAGGAACAATCAACCCTATAGGCTCTAGAGTGGATGGATTTGCACATTTGTTGAACCTTAACTTCCTGTGCATGTATACAATTCCATTGTTAAGCCTACCCCTAAGAACTACATTGCAAAAAAAACTAGAACAACATTATTAACAGTGACAGTGACCTTCTACGATTCTAATTCACTAGGGATCACCTATAACTTCCATGCGACTGCACCTAATCAAGTGGAAGTCGTGTTATAGCACTGCAGTCAGATAACGACATGGAAATGACTACATTACATCTTCTACACTACTAGAACCAAAAAAATGTTAAGAAAATAACCTCTCCAATCTTCTTCTCAAATTTGTCCACAACTTTTGATTTGAGGTTCAAAATCCAAAACAAATTTTTGGAGATGAAAGTAAAATTCATTTTTCAACTTTTATTAATTCAAAGTTTTTTGAAAATAATTAATCTACTATTCCTAAATGAGATCTAAAATATTACTAATAACACAATTTTTGTGTTTTACATGTCCCACATGGTTTGTCTTGCCTCCTATCACTCCACCTGTATAAAAGGTTTGTCATTTCAACTCTTCATATTCACACACTAAGTGGCTTTGAGAGCCATGTGGCATATTTGCCAAATATTTTGTATATGGTATATTTTATATTAAGCATGGTGTATAATGTATTGTATATGGTGGATGATGTATTTTTGAAATATTTAAAATGTATTCATATGTGACTGCAGAATTTGTCAATACATTCTTTTTTGCACACATCGCCGCAATTCCCAAACCCTAAATTCTAAATCCTAAATCCATCACTTTAAAATGATGCCTATGTGAAAGTCCATGTTAGATTATAGAGGGGTTAAACACAATTGTATAATGACTGCCACAACTGCATTCATTATGTCCACATCAGATTTAGAAGGGGTTGGACGTCACTCTAAAATGACTTCTCCGTGACTGCAGAAGGAAGTCCATGTCAGATTTTAGAAGGGTCAGATGCAACTCTATAGTGAGTGCGGTGTGACTGTGTTGAGGATGTCCACGTCAGATTAAAAAGGGATCAGATGCAACTCCAAAATGACTTCACCGTGACTGCGCTTCTATTGTCCATGTCAGATTTATCAAGGATCAAGTCGTTGTCCACCTAGTCCACAAAAACCCTCCCTTTCACTACAAGAAAATGGGGGTATAAATGACTTGTCTACAATGACTACACCAACAACAATGACTTCAAAATAGTCATTTTATAGTCATTTTGCAGTCAATGTTGTCGGTGCAGTCATTGTGGACAAGTCATTTATACCCCCATTTTCTTGTAGTGTTTCCACATGGCAGCTCAAAATCATCTTTCTGAGGCTGTCTTTCTTTATTGAGCCTCATCTCATCCAAAGTCTCATCCGTTCCCTCTTCGTTAGGTGATAATATATCTGCAGTCATTCTTGTAAATGACTTGTCCAAAATGACTGCAGCGCCACGGAGTCATTCTTTTGTTTTGCGACTACAACACAACTATTTTGCAGTCATTTGCACAGTCACGTTTTTCTCTGTTTTTTTGTGAGGTTATCCTACTTCTTAGACATGGATTATGATGATTTTTGGAGTGTTAGGGTATGTTTTTCATGATGTTAGGTGGACTGCCTCAATATTGCATTAGAATTTTAAGACAATTTGGAGCGTGATAAATTAGGAGTCTAGTGCTTGGAGGCTAAATAGTTTAGTGGTCCTATACACTCCCCTCGGCCAAACTCTAGGGGTGATTTTTGCTATGACGGTAAAAATCACTCATAGTTGGAACTAATTTGACTTCCAATGATATAATCCTATTTGAAGGAGCCAGATTCCGCCTTCAAGAGTTATAGTGTATGTCTCCTTGGCAATTATTAACGTCTTCAAGACTATTTCAAACAGTTGTATGGACTCATCCAAGACCACCTCATGCTGATAAAGCTCTATGTATTTGAAATGGTAAGTCCATTTGCAAGAATGAGAAGGTGCCCACTAAAGATCATCGAAATCAATGGGAAAGTTCTTACGGATCGGCTTGACCAAGAAGTCGATGCTCTCCTTAGATTGCATTCAAAGCAAACCAACACTAAATCACCACCAAGTTACAATAATGACAATGAGAATCACACTTACACATTGTATCCAAAATCATATTATCTTCATTACACAAAATGTCAAGTGAGGAACAAGCCTCCTCACTTGACTATTAAAGGGAAGGGAGAGGCCAACTAACCCTAACCGTTACAACCGTTCCCTTGTTACGAACGGGTTCGTAACATTACCCCCCCTTCTAGGTTGGGGCCCCGGTGCCGTTGGATGGAGTTTATGAAAATCAGCAATCGCCTCCGGTGCGTTTTCAAGATTGTCCGCCGGCTCCCACGAATTCTCCTCCGGGCCATAGCCCTCCCATGACACCAAGTAGTGGAGTTTTTTCCAACGACCGAATAAACATGAATCAATAACCTTGTGCACCTCCCACTCCACATCTCCAATTGGGGTAATAATCGGCGGAGGTGGTATGCGGCGACGTCCGGGAATGGTATCCTCACGGTATTTTTCAAGTAGAGAAACATGGAAAACATTGTGAATACGCAATGTCTTAGGTAGTTTTAACCGGTAAACGAGATCGGAGAGTTTAGCTATTATTGAAAACGGTCCAAGAAACTTAGAAGCTAATTTATGAGAGGGCTCTGTAGTTGCAATATTTTCATGGCGCAAGAGGACTTTGTCACCTGGTTGAAAGGTCGGTTGTAGTTGTACCCCTCGGTCGTAATTTCGCTTAGCTTGTTCCCCCGCAATCAAAATCATAGTTTTGAGTTCCTCATGAACTTGTTGTAGATGTCGAACCCGGTCCTCGGCCGCTGGAACAGTGGATGTTGTAGGTATAGAAAACGATAATGCCGGGTGGTAACCGTACGTGGCATAGAATGGAGAGAACCCTGTTGCCGAATGGCAGGCGTTGTTATAGGCAAATTCGGCTAATGGCAATAGATCCGCCCAATTATCTTGACGCTTTGTCGTGAACATTCGAAGAAATTGTTCAATTACTTGATTCACCCTCTCTGTTTGGCCATCCCCTTGGGGATGAAAAGCCGTCGTTGGTGATGGCTGGATCTTAAGGAGCTCACATAGTCTACGCATAAATTTTGACACAAAAACGGAGCCCCTGTCTGATATGACCTCCTCCGGCATGCCATGATATTTCCATACATTATTTAAATATAACGATACAGTGTCATTGGAGTCAATGGTCTCCTTTGTAGGTACAAAATGAGCTAGTTTAGTATTCTTATCAATAACCACTAGGATAGAGTCATACCCTTTGCTTTGGGGTAGTTTAACGATGAAGTCCGTAGAAACCCGCTTCCATGGAGCATGAGCGGCTGGAATTGGTTGTAGTAGGCCATATCGAGGATGACGTGTTGATTTTGACCTCTGGCACAAATCGCACCCATCAACATATTGATGCACATAACGACGAACAGTAGGCCAATAAAAAATTCTAGTCACCAATTCTAAAGTTTTGGCCCGGCCTTGATGTCCCGCGGCGAGAGCGTCATGCCTCGATCGCAATATTTGTCGCCAAAGTTCGTCATCATTTGGCACATATATCATGTCTTTGAACCGAAGAATTCCATCTGTGAGGTTATATTCTTGAAACCGTCGACGGATGTCATGCGGGCTCTTTTTTAATCCCCCTTTTAGAATTGCCAATAGTGGTTGCAATGCGGGGTCTTCGTCAATGCATAGTTTTATTTGTTCTAGAATTTGAGCATCGCTCCAAACGGGGTCACAGTCCTCCAATGATGCCAAACGTAGAAGGGGGCGATTCTCTTCATGTCGGCCTTCCATGAGATCAACCCTTCTTGAGAGGGCATCTGCACGCCCATTTAATGAACCCGGCCGATGTTGGATATCAAAGTCAAACGCGGATAAGAATTCTGACCATCGAGCTTGTCTTCTATTTAATTGCTTCGTAGTCATAAAGTACTCCAAATTTTTATGATCCAAAATTACACGGACTTGATGAGGTGACCCCTCTAAATACACCCGCCAATCCTGGAAAGCTAAAATAATACTTAGGAGTTCTTTGTCATAAATGTCGTAGTTCTGTTCAGCGGGAGACATTTTAGAACTCCTGTATGCACACGGATGTAAGTGACCGTCATCCCCGTACTGCGAAAGAATTGCACCTGTTGCCATGTCTGACGCATCCGTTTCAACTATAAAAGGCCGTGCAAAGTCAGGATGGAGTAGTACCGGTGCTTGAAGAAATCTTGATCGTAGGTCGATGAATGATTGACTTGCTTGTAGGTCCCATTCAAATTGCTTGTTCTTTTGAGTTAGAATAGTGAGAGGAACGGTAATCTTGGAATAATCACATATAAACCGGCGGTAAAAATTCGCAAATCCAAGGAAGGCTTGAATTTCCTTAACCGAGGTTGGAACGGGCCAATCTTTAATAGTTTGCACCTTGTCTGGACACATTTCAAGTCCTTTAGCCGAGACAATCATTACCAAAAATTCAACGGAATGCTGATGGAATTGACATTTGGATTCTTTAGCATATAGTCCATGTTCCTGTAATCTTTGTAATACGTCCCTTACCACTTGCCGATGCTCTTCAAGATTCTTTGAAAAAATTAAGATGTCATCCAAGTATATAACAACAGATATGTCCAAAAGGTCCTTAAAAATATCTTGCATTAACGATTGAAATTGTGCAGGGGCATTAGTCAACCCAAACGGCATAACTAAATATTCAAATAATCCGTACCGCGTTTTAAAAGCCGTTTTGAATTCGTGGCCCGCAGCCATACGAAGTCGATGATAGGCTTGTCGAATGTCCAATCTGGAGAAAATCGTAGCCCCTACCAACCGGTCAGTGAGCTCTGGGATAAGGGGTAGGGGATAGCGGTTCCGCACGGTAACCTTGTTGAGATTCCGGTAATCTATACAAACCCGAATTGAACCGTCCTTTTTCCGAGCGAACACAATAGGTGCTGAAACAGGAGACTTGGATCTTCGAATCCAGCCCTTGCCTAAATTCTCGTCTAAATACCTCCGTAGCTCCTCCAACTCCACTGGGGACATTGGCCGCAACCCAGTGTTACGGGGCTCTTGTCCTTCTTTAAATTCAATCTTCATATCGCAAGTCCTATGGGCTGGCAACTCATTGGATGCCACCTCACTGAAAGCTGCTTTTAAATCATGATATTCTTCTGGAATAGAAGAAGATAGTGGAGTATCCACCTCGGAAATCTCGAGTGCATAAATTTCTGCCTCCTTTGCCGAAAGACGAAAAGCTGCCTCAGAAACCAATGCATGCTTTGGAGCAATTAATTTTGAAAGTTGTTTTTCTGCCTTGAAATTCAACTCATGTTGTCCTTGAGCTCGCACCAAAAAATTCCGTCCTTGATTGGAATCCCCCGGTCCGGTAGGCTGGGATGCCGGCCCGGCCTTGGAGGAATTTCCTCCAAATGGATTCTCCTCCGAATTTGTGAATTGGGAACTTCCGTGGCACTCCATAGCTTTGCAATTTCCTTTTTCTCCTTGCACCCCATGCCCCATGCACCAAGCCTGACAATATGGGGAATCAAATACCACACTTCGTTGAGACCACCGAATAGTCGGGTCATGACGGATTAACCATGGAATGCCTAAAATGCATGGATACTTGCCTGTATTTGTGACATCTGCTACCAATCTTTCACGATGATTTCCAATGATAACCTCCACAATAGCCTCGTGGGTTATAAGCCCGGAGCTGATCATTCGGCCATCAATCACCCTAACTTCACGCGGCACCGGCTTTAGTTGCAGCCCCGCATTACATTGTTCCGCAAACTTGGGATGCATGAATATTCCTGTGGCTCCCGAATCCACTAACGTGAGACCTGGGACGGAATTGAGTTGTGCATCCAATGTCACATGTGCACTAGGGTCAATAGTGGCACGTAAGCACAACGGATCTAATCCGCAATTTACCTCCTTCGAAACCTCGACATCCGTATTCGACCATATGTTACTCCATTGTAAATTCTCCCAAGCGGCCGACTCAAGAGGCCGCTCCACCATATTGCCCACCTTCCTTGTTGCGTCCAGCGTAGGTGTCTTGTGGATGATGGCAGCGGCAGTTTGCATAGTGCCCGGGTACTGAAAATTTTCCTTCAGTCCCGGGCTTTCTCTTTTCCCGAAGAGGTGCCTTCCGCTTCAATGGTGGCAGAGATCGACAAGGGCTTTGAGGGATTCGTGGGGCAACGCGATCGAATATGACCTACTCCACCGCAACCCCAACAACGTCCTTGGCGTTGATATTCTTGCCGTTCCACCGCCGTTTTTGCCAAGGCTGTAGAAGGAGTACGCACCGCTCCAAGCTCCATCGGCACCGGCCCGGAGGTATTCGAGTTAGATTGTACCTTCCCCAGTGCATCTTGTGGCAAAGTTGTTGGGGAGCGGAAACTTGAAGTCTCAAAAGGTGAACGGCAGTTTTGACGCCGACCCCATAATCTCTCATCGATTCGGGATGACATTGCCATCCAATCTTGTAGCCGGCGTGGTTGAGTCTCCGCCGTCGCCACCGAATCCAAAATCTCATCCTTGAGTCCTCCACGAAAGCGAGCTACCAAACTGGATTCATTCCAATCGAGTAGCGCCGCGCATTCATTAAACATAGAAATATAATTCGCGACTGACCCAGTTTGTCGAAGCTTCCCAATGCGATCCTCCGCATTGCTCCGACGGTCAATATCCCCATATACGGAAATCACGGACTCCCGAAAAGCTTGGTAATCGCCCAATAACTCGTGATCACGCTCCTCGTCCAAAGCTTGGAGAAGAGGCATAGCCCAATTTTGTGCTGCTCCAGTCATATACGAAAGCGCATAAGCTACCTTATCTGCATCAGAGCTATAAGTGCGCGGTTTACCTCGAAATACAAGACGGAGTTGTGCAAACCACCGGTAAACTTCATTTCCCTTCTTTCCGGAAAATTTTTCCGGTTCCGCTACCTTCGATTCTTTGAGTTCCACATTGGATTCTGCACACCTCCCTCCTAACACCCTTCCGCTATTGGAGACGGGAGAGACCACCGGTCGTGGTCCTTGCGCTGCTCGACTCGAAATCTCTTGTATCAATTGAGGAAGTGTGGCTTGGAAGACACTTTGGATTTGTTGTTGGATGAAGGCCGCCCACTCCGACCCCATCCCATCCGGCATCAATTCTTCCCCCGGTTGGATCACCGGTGGTACTTGATCCATCGAAGGAGATTAGGGTTCCGAATTAAATAATCCTACAAAATCTCTCATGGTAACGGCCGTTGTCCAAAGCCATCAATGCACCTTCAACGTGGAAATCCGAATTAGAGCATGGACTTTGCATGACTTGACATTATGTTACGGATCGGCTTGACCAAGAAGTCGATGCTCTCCTTAGATTGCATTCAAAGCAAACCAACACTAAATCACCACCAAGTTACAATAATGACAATGAGAATCACACTTACACATTGTATCCAAAATCATATTATCTTCATTACACAAAATGTCAAGTGAGGAACAAGCCTCCTCACTTGACTATTAAAGGGAAGGGAGAGGCCAACTAACCCTAACCGTTACAACCGTTCCCTTGTTACGAACGGGTTCGTAACAAAAGTGCAAGAAATGTGATAGCAATTGTTGTCAGAGTGACCATCCTACCAAATCCAAGTTTTGGGGCTATCATCACTTTGCAATTTGGTAAAGAACCTAACCAGAAGGTATACCATATTACTTTGTACAATTTCCCTGCTTGTACTTTCTTGTATTTTAGTAGCATGGCCTCAACATCTATTGAGAAACGAGGGAAGTATGTAAACTGTAAGCATTTATATTTACATCTTTTGTTATTTGTTTAAGATGGACTACAAAAAAGACAAGTTCATTCATGCACCAAGCCTGAGTATGGACAAAGTGATGGCACTTCTTGAAAAGCCGGGATGGTTTTTGGCAACAATTAATATTACAATAAGATTTATGAGGGGCGCTACAATGTATTCCTTTGTAAACCTAGCCATATACGTATCTAAATAGTAATGAGTGTATTTATGGAATGTGGTTTGATTGTGCAACATGACAAATAATTCATTTTAACACGTATAAGTTTCATGGAGTCCATAGAAGCACAAGAAAAAACTGGATTTAAAAAGAACTTCTACATTGAAATGAGCCTATTCAAGTAGCAACATGCTTCTATTTCACTACGCACTCTATTTTTATTTGTATACACTTGTATACCCCATTTGATTACTTGGTACCAAGACAACATTAGAGGTTGACATGCATGGTTGTAGGTATAGAGCATAGGTCTCTATATTGGTAAGAAATGGGACTAGAAATATTCTTAGGGCTCTGCTCTTGGAAAGGACAATGGGGCTTAGAAGGTTGACAGTCCCAAAAGGGCATGCCACGATCATAGGTCTATGGTTACAGGATCCCAAATTTACTATTTTCAATAAACAAAAATTAATTAATTTTTTGGTAAACTACACTCTAAAAATATTCCAGCTTTTTCCATACTTTATAATTTAAGCTTGCAGCTCATAAGCTCACATTTTTAGGCTCACAAACTAGCATCGTTGGACCACCTACTGTTTATTACCATAATGGTTCACTTTTTAAAAATGGAAAATGGAAACATTATGCGGGAATTTACAAGGCTGGAAGTGTCAACACTTTGGATTAAACTACAACCACTAATTATGGAGTTTTTAGTACACAGAAATGGAAATATGGAGAGATGAGGGCAAAATATTACAAAATGCCATTAAGAGAAAAGAAGTGTAAAATTTGAGGAGAAAAATGGAGATTTAAAACTAAAAATATGTTAAGCAAGATTTGATAGAGTAACTAAATTAGGCTAATGTTAAAATGATGACAAATGAAAACCAAAATATTACTAAGTAAGAAAACTTAATCAGAACTAAATAAAAAACCAAAAAGATAACAAACATAAATAGTACAAAATCAAAATCAAACCCCAAAATTATGGATAAGAAATGGGATCATAATTTAATTATAAATAAATAAAATTTAAAATTAAGGTTTAAAAAAAAGACTAGAAGTAGGAAATGAATCTAAAAAAATTGAAAAAAAAGAAGTAATAGATATTAAAAAACACAAAACAAGTTAATAAACTTAAAACTACTACTGAAACACTAGAATAGTGAAGGAATCATTAAAATAGGATATAAACAATAAAATTGAAGAAAAAACAATTATTTAGGGGATTTTGTACTAATTTGGTGCGTTTTACACTATTATAGCAATTATAATAAATCAAAGTTGGATGAATATAATTAGTGAAAGAAATTCATTAAGAGTTTGGATATAGGCAAAATTAGGGTTTGGCTCTCTCTCTCACCTCTTCCAATTTTATCTCAATTTTGTGTGCATGTGTTTTGGGAGGAATTTTGTGTTTTATGATTTTTTCAAGTATAAATTGTTGAAGATTTAAGGAAGGAACCGTGTAAGAACAACTTGTCGAGTACATTTTACCATTTTATGAAAGAAAATGGGTGAAAAATGGAGGGTTTTGATGTCAAATGAAAAAGGTCAAATGAGAATGAGAGGAGAATTTGGATAAAGATTTGGACTGCCCACTTTAGCAAGCTACGGCGGGAGCATGACAACTTGGATGGAGCTAAAAATTAATAAGGAGATGGGCCTTCAAGATGGCTTCCCAAAAAGTCTAGGTTTGATCCATTTGGAGCATGGATGAGGCATTGGTGGCCGATTTAACGTGAGAAGGTTAGCTGCTGCCACCAAGAAAGACTACCAACTTCGGCAAGCAATCACGGGAGGCTGGCGTAGCCAAATGACCTGAATTTTTGGGAGAATGAAGATGGAAAAGATAGCTTTCTAGAAAGCTATGGTTTAACCAATTCAATGTAAGGACAAAGACGGGACAACTGAATTAGTGTGAGGAGGTTTGCTACTATATTGCGATGACTATTTTTTTCTTTTTGGCTCTTTTATGGCCCCTTTTTGCTATGTTGAATAAAAAATTGTAATGATTGATTACAATATCTTCTTACCTTGTTTTGATTGAATGGATCATTACACATGCATCAAACTCTTTTGTGGGATGTAAATGTTTAAAAAGAGATGTATAGATGTTGAGAGTGATTTTTTAGGATTTAAAGGTAAGTGCAAATGCGCTGCCCAAATTAGGTTTAAATTAGGGTTGGTGTGTGTGAATGATTAAGTGGAGGTAAAACTCTAATTGCCTAAAATGAGTGAGTGTATTAGGATTAGATTTAAGAATTTGGTGAGGTGCATGGAGCAATGCATGGATTGAATTAATGATTTTGGCTAAATACAATGTGTTGTGATTAGTTTTTAGGGCCCCATGTAGCCCATTTTGGATTCAAATTAGGCATTTTTTATTGAGATTTTGGTCGAGCAGGTTGCTACAACCTCCTCAAGTATATATTAGGGTGATTTGGGGATGGTAAAATACATATTTGGGTGATGTAAAGGTACCACCCGTTTTCACTTGGAGTCATTTGATTAAAAATTTATCAAAAAACTTGATTGTGGAGTCCATTGCTTGAAAAACAAGATAGTTAGAGGTCCCTTACACTTCCCCCTCGGCCCAATTCTAGGAGTGGTTTTTGCCATGAGAATAAAAATCACTCATACCTACTATCTCT
Organism: Antitrichia curtipendula; assembly: GCA_951230915.1. Taxonomy (NCBI): domain Eukaryota; kingdom Viridiplantae; phylum Streptophyta; class Bryopsida; order Hypnales; family Leucodontaceae; genus Antitrichia; species Antitrichia curtipendula. The sequence continues at coordinate 22,520,208 of OX579639.1, read as the reverse complement.
TTTTCTTCCTTATGAGTATGAGAAATTTTTAAGTACACACACCATTTTGCCACCCATAAACCCGCTTACCAAATTGGTAAGTCAGACTGAAATTGTAGAGAGGGTATGGTCACTTTTAGCAATTTTATAGAACATTGCGAGACCTAGAGTATGATGAAAGGTACAAGAAATATAAGAAGACCTAGCGTACAATAAGCGGCAAGCAAAGAAACTTGCAAGGTAGGAGGTAAAGGACGTGCCAATGCTGCGGAAAAGCCAGTCACTGGCAAAGCTTCAACCACTCCAAATCCTCTACTTGCCCCATACCGTCCGCTTGCAAGCCCCATGGCTCCCAACACAATCAAACATATAGATGGTAAGAATGATAGCAATCCTTCCAGTGGTGGTTCCCTAGACATGCCATCCTCTTCCACTGCAAAGACTTCAGCTTAACAAAAAGATTCATTAGTTGTTCAAACTAGTTGGCATGTAATTCAAGGAATCCCACCATGGAAGTTAACTCACTAATTGCACCTACTAGTGAGTTCTAGGAGCATATGGGGTGCTATAGGTTGGAACAAGTACCATTCGATTTCCCTTGGCACTTTGATTGGAACAAGCAATGCCTAGAGTTGAAGACGCAGTTCACGTAGAAATTCCATAAAGTTTATCCTGGACCTTGGGATTCCAAGAGTATTCTTTGCTCAATTGGAGTGAACATGAGAGAGCATTGGACCCGCTTGAAGCGAAAGTTCAAAAAATGCAAAAAAAATCAACATCCAAGTGTCACATCCTACAGGTGGCTCGAAAGGGTCGTGGATGATAATCTACAAATCAACTAAGGATGCAAAAAACCAGAAGAAAGCCAAGTTGTACAAGGAGGCTGCTGAGAAGAGGTTTAACCTTCAACGTCAAGGTGAACATTTTTGCAGCCAATGAATGACAAGAGAATCTCTTGTATAGGACAAAAGTGCAACTATTCATCATCCAAATTTTGTGGGAAAAGAGAAGATCATCTTTAGTAGTTTGACTTCCAATGAATGCTTTTGCATTATTTTAATCCAACAATTCACACGGTGTTAAGACAGATTATTTCCACAGTTATAAGCCCGTTGTTTAAGGATTAAGGTTTAACCCTTAAAACCCCGAGGCCTTTTCTCCATCAAAACACACTCAAAAATGTCACTTCTATTGCAAAGAGCAAAAAACTATAAAAATTGTTTTTTTTTGCATATCTAACCGTAGGATCTTATACTAGACTAGAATGAGAATGTGTGCAAAAAATTTCAGAAACTTTGAACAAATAGATTGCAAGATATTTGCATTCAAAGTGAAGAAAACAAGTTTTTTTGCACCTTGCTTGACTAGATTTTTGGGCTTTGAACCTATTTAACTTAAATTTTTTTGTATTGTTGATTTTGATTTTCTAAGTTTATATGTTGAATACTTCAGTTGAGAATCTAGGGAAAAAAACTCAAAAAAAAAACACTAAATTTTTACTCATTAAAAAATTGTTAAGCAGAAGTAGGTTCAAGATTGAAGGAATAACTAAATCGTTAATAGCTCTAAGACAAAATTGAAATACCATAATCCCAACTGTGAGATTGTTCTAGAAAGCAAATTCAACCTTGTCTAAAAAAATAAATTCTGAAAATTGTAAAAATTCCATTAAAAAATGAATCCTAAAAGTTATTTTTTCAAGAAGATGCTTAGATTGCCCGAAAAACTAAGATTGTCCGTAACTTTTTCATTATTAGTCCAAATAGAATGAATCAAAACTTCAAATGTAGACAAAAAGACATAGATTTTGGAAAAAATATTTAAGAAATTTATTTTGACTTTCTGTGATTTTTTTGTGCTGCCCGCCAAACTCTATTTTTAACATAACTTTTTCTCTCGGGCACCAATTGAAATAAAAATTATATATCCACAAAGCTCTCGCAAAATTGCACAACCTAAAAAAATCCCAAAAAAATTCTCTACAAATTGAGGTCAGAGGAACCTACCCAGACCCAAATTATCCCCCGAGGGGACAAAAGGGGTTTTAGGGGTTAAGGTCCTACACACCGTTGTGGGCCACGGGGCATCATAGGCCTTGAAGACCGCTTTGTGAGTGCATTTTTTTCCTTTGCATTTTGCCGTTTGTCTAATTTCCAATTCCACAGTCTATGTTTGTATGAACGTTTGTTGTATTGTGTGTTAAAACCAGTGTAAGACATGCAGTTTGAAGGACCATTGATTACTCTACATCAAGAAAAAGACACCCATTGTTGCAGTATTGTTTCAATGTATTAACAATATAGTATTGAATGTGTATTGTTGCAGTACTTCAAACAATACACTTTAATAAAAAATGCAGTACTCCCATTAAAACTATATTGTTGCATTACTACTTGCAGTACTGCAACAATATACTTTAAGTTCTATTCTCTTAACCCATTGAAACAATACTGCAACAATATTGAAGCAATGAGGGGTACTTTCCCGTAGTACTGCCTGAACTTTACTGTGGACTGGGTGAAGCTACTATGTCATACAGACTCCATGGGCCCCCGGAGCTCCAAAATTGGAGGGGTCTTGGGGGCTCCATGGCCAGATGACTGTCCTCCGGAGCTCCGGCCGGAGGTCCAGCCTCCAAGCCGTGAGTTTCGGATTCACAAACCTGGAGGTCTGGACCCTCCTCCTGGACCCTCCAAAAACAGCCAGCAACAAAAAAAATTTCAGATTCCCGGCCCTTTTGTTCTTCAAATTCACCCCCTCCCTGCCAAGTTACTGAGTTAGTATTTTTAGAGACGTTTTACATTATAATTCTATTAGAATTTTATCTTCAAAAACAGTTTAGACAATAATTTTTTTATTTTGTTTTCATGAATATCATCAGCTAATTTAAGCATGAAATTAGATTTTCATTTATTTGAGCTTCTGTGTTTTTAAATACTTTTCATGTCTATTAAATGTCTATTCAAATTGAAGTAAATGTCTATTTAAATTGAAATAATATGTCTCTTAAAATGATATGAAATATGTATTTAAATTGAAGAAACTATCTATTGAAATTAATTTAAATGGTTACTGAAATTAAATTAGATGTCTATTCAAATTGAGGTAAATGTCTCTTTCTGTGAAATTAAATGTCTATTTAAATTGAAATAAATGTCTATTCAAATTCAAAGATGATGCAAATATTATTTTTAATTAAATGTCTATTGAAATAAAAATAAATGTATATTTAAATTGAGGTTAATGTCTATTAAAAAAAAATTAAATGTTTATCTAAAATGAATTTTTAATGTTTCAAATAAAATCTTTAATATTTAATTTGAATGTTTAATGTTTCAAACGAAATCTCTAATATTTAATTTGAATGTTTAATATTTCAAACAAAATCTTTATGATATAAACTGAATTTTCAATATCTAAATAAAATGTGTAATTGAATTTTTTTTAATGTTTTGAAGTTGATTAATGTAATTAACTTCAACGGAGGTGGGGAAGGGTTAGGAAGATAAGGAGGTAAGTGAATTAATCCAAAATGATAACTCCCCCCTGGAAAGGCGCTTCCAGGGCGGCCCTCCAGTCGCCATGGAGCGTGCCTAGACGCTGGAGGCCCTCTGGCCTGGAGCTCCGGCCCTCGAGTTCCCGGAGGGTCCAGGCCTCCATGGAGACTGGCTCTCATTGTCCCCTTTTTGAGCTTGTGCGGTACTTTTGTCTCCTTGCTAGCAAACAATGGGCTGATTTTGCCCCCCTGCAAATGTTTGGTTCTGAAGTCTGAGGTGGGCCTAGATTGTCACTTGTAAACCCTTAAACTGCCGTTGTGGGCTTCCTAGTATTTCTATTTGCCTAAATCATTCACGTTTTCTTTTGGGGTAACTTATTGTCCACTGTTTTCCTAAAGTTGCTTTGTTACACAATTGAATTCCAGTGCAGCATGGGTCAATTCAAATTTGTTTTGCTAGAGACCCTAAACCCTCCTGTTTCCATTGTCAATTGTGTTTCCTGGTAAACATGTGTTCTTCCTAAACCTCTAGCAATCCTAGATCCCGTGAAGCCATTCATAACATTGAAGAGCCTTCAGAGAGGCTGCCTTTGCCTCTCTGAAGTCTTCATCCACAAAATGCATCCACATATTATTAATGTAAGCTTCAGGACCGAGACAATGGCAGTACATTTATGGTGCGATCTATTTTTTTGGCTAATTCTAGGACAAAATATACAAACAAATAATTTTAAAGATAGATGGTCTGTCAAAACCCCAAGAATTTATTGAGTATTATACCAATGAAATATAACCATTTGCCATCAGTGACTTATTTAGAGATTATTGAAAAAAGAGAAGCTCTTTATATACACTTGGGGTGGTAAGAGATAGAACAACCCATGTTGGATATGTAATTTAGAGTTATAGTTAAGTCTAAAGTAAGAATTGTGTTAAAATTATAATTTCAGACCTCATTTAGGCATAGTGGAATACTTTTTTTCAAAAAAATTTGTACTAAAAAAAGTTGGTTAATCAAGCTAAGTTTCATTTACAAAAATCCGTTTTAGATTTAGATCTTCCACTCAAAAGTTATGGACAAATTTCAGAGAGGATGTATGAAAATGTCAAAAAAAAATCCTTTCAAACCCCTCTATGAAATTTGTCTATAACTTTTGAGTGGAAGATTAAAATCTCAAACGGATTTTTGGAGATGAAATTTAACTTGATTCTCCAACTTATTTTAGTTCAAAGTATTTTGAAAAAATTTAATTTACTATACCTAAATGAGGTCTACAATTATAGTTTTAACACAATTCCTACTTTAGACTTAACTATGAGCGGTTGAGAAATTACAAGCTCTAAATTACATATCCCACATGGGTTGTTCTACCTCCTACCACCCCAAGTGTATATAAACAATTGTCTTCTAGTTCCGAATCACAAATCTTGAATGGCTTAAAAATAAATATGAGGGAATTCAAACATTGAAATTTTTGACCTCAATGAATTGATTGTCAATTGTTTAAAGCTATTTTTTTGTGTAATGTTTAAATTGAAAGTGTTCAATTTCCCAATAACCCGATTGTGCAGTCATGACCTTGGCACTGAGCAGAAGTTTGACATTATTGACGCGTGGCTTATTAGCTAATGTGGGGTGTGGAATATTCCACACCATTTCATCCTTTGGATGGAATGATGTGGAATATACCACATCATTCCATCAGAGGCAAGGCAGCTGCTCTCACAGCTCATGAATGTTACGTCCGGGAAATTATTTGGTTGCATTTCATTCTTCTTTATGGAAACAATTTGTTTCAGATTTTTGTGTATATGGACTGTTCTTCTGTTCTTAAGTTTGCAAATTCATTTCACATTCTACCATAGTGACAGCTAGTTAACTTAGAAAGGCGGGTATTTACTGCCAATTAATTGCACTAACGCCTTGGAATGAGAAAATCGTTCCATTTGATAGTTTTTTCAGTCATTCACCTGTATCCATAAGTAGTGTATGTCTTCGATTTTGTGACCTTGGGAATCACTAAAATGTGTTAAGATGTGTTAATTCAGTTCCATGCTGTATTTTGGAATTTTCAATGTTTTAAATATATGTTTTGTGATGGATGTTCATGATTGCAATAATTTAAACGGAACAAATATTTGAAAGTTTTGTACATGCTTTACAAATCAATTCTCATCATGCGTTCATTGTTCTTCTAGGTCGACTACTTTAACATGCCACCAACAAAATGAGGAGCTTGAATTTGGAAAGATGAATGGTTGAGCCTATTTGAAAGCCAAAGTCGAGAAAGATTCCCAAGTCCTGACAAATGGCAGTGGACGGAGTACTTCAATTGCGAATTTGGCCGCTGATCGACCTGCATTGACACTTTCTTTTGAACTCCATGTAGATTACAATATGATATTCATAAATTAAATTACCACTTTCATGTAATTGTTCTGGCTGCCATGTTTGTGAATGTGACTAAGGTAGGAGACTCTGAAACGGAACAGCCATTAAGAATGGACCCTACAAATGGCTGTAAAATGGAGATGAGTTGGTTCTGAAATTGACATGTATAGTCATTGAATGAATCAAGGAAAAAAGCATTATCAATTGCAAAAGCCAATCATTTGCTTTGCTTTCCCATCTTTCTTTAGAATTGCAAGTAAACCGATTATAGAAGACCTTATGACCCAACTCGTTTGAAAATTCATAAGTAATTGAAAAATGCTTGGAAAAATATGAAATCACTTGAATTAGATTCCTCATCTATTTCTCTTTGTCTGAAAAATGAGTTAAAATTATTCCCGTCCAATGAAATACACGAAAAAGGCGAACCAGCCCTTAGATGTGCCATTTCTGAGCCTCCTACCTTAACGAAGTTCTAAATGTTGCAACTGGTAGGAAATGTACTGTAAATATTGAACTTGCTGTTTTTTTAAGTGTGCGTTTCAGTGTGGGATTGATAAAGTACTGTGGATCTAATTTATGTCTCTATTCACTCATTTCTTGTTGTTGGGAAGTGAACTGCAGTACTGTACATTGTATTTGCTTAGGACTTTGCAGTATTCAGGAGTCTTTAGCTTTCATTGACCTTATGAAGCTAAACTCTAAATTTTAGTAAATTATTGTGAATTGTAACTAAACCATCTAATTGATGGAGGACAGCTGGGCGTATACAACCTGGAAATAGAGCCCCATTCTAGTCCAATTGGAATACAATCCTATGCAATTGGATACATTTCATTCTAGCCCAATAGCTAAACTCTGGCGAGTTATGATGTGACACATGAACACTAATTCACAAATTATTATTCGGTCAAGCACCCTGCATACCCGGATCCTTTTCAATGCGGTGAAAAATTAAATTGCATTGTCATAATAAGGGTAGTCACACCTTCTTCAAAACCAGAATTTCGCTGAAGAATGAGGAGCTCAGGGGAGAAACTCGGAGCCAATTAGGTGCCTGAAATTCTGGAGAAGGTGTGACACCCCGTTTCTGTTGTCTCGAGGAAGAGTGTTGAGAATTGGAAAATTGCGTTTGACGGGGATCGTAGGATGAAGCCACAGAACACGCGCAGGCAGTGAGTTCCGCACGATGAAGTCACAAACGTGGCAAGCAGGCGCGAAGAAATTTTTGCAACGCTCAATTTACACGTCTGGAGCAGAATAATGAGCGTGGTGAGAACTTTGCAGAAATAGTATAATCTGCGCCGGAAGCTCAACGGAAAGCCAATGCGGAGCCGCCGCGTGCACCTATGCTCGAGCAGTGAAGAAGGGTGTGACTGCCCCTAATGTAAAATATAAATATACTCCGTAACTGTCAAGAATAGTAGGTTCTCATTGGGGAAACTTTGTACAACCACAGACCCTTTTCAAGGCAGCGGAAATGAGAATGGCATTGTCAACACTCGGAATAGAATTATACCTGCACTGTTTCGAGTAGCCCCTTGTCGAGATCGGGGTGGATTGACCCCCTCGCTCGACCTGCCGATGTGTATTCTGCCACGTTAAAGGTGATGCAAATGCCCTCCGGTTCTAGTAGTGTATTTCTCAGGCTAGCTGGCCTTCCATGACCTTCTGGATGATATTCGGCGTTCGCGTTGTAAAGTGTACGTACTTCGAATTCTTTTGATTCGTGCCAAATGCATGTTGAACACTTGGGCGACACTGTAATGGAAAAATTCCGAGAGCCTCACCCATGGAACAAACGTGGATAGTGATTGCAGGAATCCTAAACATCTGGTTCTGCTCCCACGTTTCTGACAACTGAAGGAGACGCAGCTGCGGTCGCTCACTTTGAAGTTCTGCTAAGCCTGTCACACGAGGCTGGACACATCAGCACACGAGTATTCTGCGAAGGGAAGTAATGCGGTACTTCAAATATCAGCCTCGTTCTAGGTTGTTGCTCCATGGACCCAGTATGAACTCATGTTTCATGCAACGTCCTTTGGAATGAAACTCTTGAACTGTGATAATTATCGTAAATTAATGGGTGATGTGCCTCGAAAAGGAGTTCGATCTTGGAGTCGCTCTGAAGATCCTCCTTCTTTTCAAAGACATTCCGGGAGCATGATCGATGCAGTAGAGCTCTACCGTTTGAAGTACGCGCTGTTACATGTTGCTGTAATTCCATTAGTAAAAATTTGGACCCTCTAAGAGACCCCTCCAACTCCTCAGAAGGGACCCGAATTAGCTAACAAAACTGTACGCACTTCTCACGCGCTGTGGAAAAGTTCAGTTCCCCTATCTCCGCCCACCCATGCAATGATGGCTTGGGCAACTCCCAGTTTGATGTACGAAGAAGAAGTCTGACTGAAAAAAGTCTATAGAAAATGTATTCTCACTGTTCATGAGAATTTGAGAATCTGTAGCATGCAATTTTAGGAAGCATGTGATTTTAGGAAGCGATCTTCATGAGAGTCTATGATTGCTTTTAGGAACATTTATTTTCAGCACTTTAAAAATTCATAGTTTATTCATATTGTGTCTAAAAAATGCATTCTAAGAGAATCTAAGATCCCCTTTTCACTACCAACAAGACCCCATAAAAAGTTATCCAATATAATAATGGAAATCATGTTGAATTGCTTACTTGTGCAATTTTAGGTGTAGTTTCCTTATTTCATTTCTTTGTTTTGTGGAGAGGAATGTCTGTGATGTTAATGCTCTCTTGTAAATTAGGCTAACCCCTAAAGCCCCGTTTGTCCCCTTGGGGGACAATTTGGGTCCGGGTAGGTTCCTATTGTCTCAATTTGAAGTGATTTTTTTATAGATTTTTTGAGGTTGTGTAGCTTTGCAAGAGCTTTGTGGATATATAATTTTTGTTTTCAATCGGATGCTGGATGAAAAAGTTATGGCACAATGAGCAAGAAATAGAGATTTTTGGGCAGCCCCCAAAAAATTACAAAAAGTCAAAATCATTTTTCTGGAATTTTTTTCCTAAAAGATTATGTTTTTATCTATACGTGAAGCTTTGATTCATTCTATTTGGACTAGGGATGAGAAAGTTATGGACAATCTTATTTTTTGGGGCAATTTAAGCATCTTCTTGAAAAAAAACTTTTTGTTCAACTTTGAATGCTAATATCTTCCAATCCGTACGGTAAAATTTGATGAAATTTTTACTACACGATCTCAGACAAGTTAAGTACAAGATCCTACGGTTAAATTCCCAAAAAAACAAAAAAGTGGTTAACTTAAGTGAATACAGCAGAAGTGGTAATTTTGAGTGATTTTTGGCAGAAAACACCCTCGGTACTTTAGGGGTTAAATAGCTGATTGTTTCTTTTGCCTCAGATTCTGTGTAACTGGTTGGAATTGTTAAATTGTTCCTTAGGTACGTTAGTTGTTTCCATGCTAGAGTAGTCGGATTCATTACACTACTTTATTTAGGTGAAGATCTTCATTATGTCCTTCAAGGCAGTGGTTTTTTTTCTGGCGATATTCGCCGAATCCGTCAGAGCATTTGGCCATTGGGCCCGGCTCCCTCCCGATATCGACCTCTGCTGGGAGGGCACGCAAGGTGGCCTGTCGCCAAAAAAAACAACCCTGCTTCAAGGTGACTTCTGACAATTCGAGATTCTAATTTTTTTTAAATTGCTATTGTTTGATTGACAGAATCGTTCCCCTTGCCATGGATCCGGCAATTCAGGAGCATGACTACCAGGCGTGCATGACTACCAGAAAAATTGTTTTAACCCTTGAACGCCTGTCCCGTGACCGTGGAAATCGGCCGGATTGTCCCTGTATTGCTCCGTGTTTTACCTTTGCAGAAAACATTGGAATTTTATATTTGCTGCACATGATAAAATATTCGAATTTTGAATTCATATTTGCAATCAGAGGACCCAATTAGTTTGGAGGCGTGAAGAAATACAAAATTTAAGCGGCACAAAATAGGGGGCAATTTTTACATTTATCCATTGATAGGGCAATACAAGGGTCAATCCTCCCTGGCCATGGAAATCATCCTTTTGACAATGTATCATCTACTTAAAAAAAAAATTAGAAGTGCTCATTGGAGGTCAAATTATTGTGCATGATATCCCCTTTTCACATAAAATTTGGTGGATGAATAGTTTCACTTTTGTCCTACACAGAAAGATTCCTCGTCATTCATCGGCCGAAAAACAACAGCATTGTCGTTTAAGGGTTAAAGGTTTGTGGGCTTTTTATCTCTACTACTCATAGCTTATCCTTAGAGATCATTTTAAAAGTCTAGAGTGTTATTATTTTCTCTATAATTTTTTAACATTTTTTCCAGAGTTCATGTATTAACCCCTAAAGGACCAAGTTTCCATTCAACGTACACAAATTAGACTACACGGTCATGGGCTCTGTCCTTTAGGGGTTAATAGAGTAGGTTGCTCCTAAACAAAAATTTAAAACAATAATTGTCCTGTCATTGCTACCCAATTGCAGGATTTTGCAATGGAAGATGATGAAAACTATCCTTGAAATTCAGCCAGTTTGATGGTGGCTAGTTAATTTGGCTGGGAGCTTGGCACATGTTACTGGCAAGGTTTATGTTGACAATTTCCTCTCTAGCACCAAATTTCTACATTCACATATATGCACTAAGAATTTATGTTGATAATGCCCTATTTAACTACTTTTGGACTTTGAGGGGAATTTCGAACTTTGTGAAGGTTGTAATCATCGTGTGATCTTAGGATATTATGATTTCCAAAAGAACGCGGCTTCTAAAAGTTGGAAGAAGATTCGGTTTAGGCACGTTTACGTATCAAAACATGCTAAGCCAAAAAAATTTAGAGCAATCCACCCATTCTGCACTCATTTCTGCATTGTGAGGGGGTATGAATTATCGTGAGATCCCTCGGTCTAGGGGGACATTTAGAATAATAGGCAATGCATTGGCCGCAATTGAATTTGCGCAAGGAATTACAAATCTGAAGATTTCCTAATGTAATCGTCACAATAAAACAGACATACAAAATGACAGTTGCTAATGCAATTAGAAGCATTCGGTAAGGTAGGCATCTCTTTGTATGCCGTGAGTGATATTAATCATCGTGAGATTTCAGGATGTAGTAGAAAGTAGAATACAACAAACTTGCGATTCTCAGTGCTCAAATAATTATAACTAGTACTATTGAGTGCGCCAAAATTAGAGAGCGAGAAACCTCACGATATAATCCCCCAACCCCAACATTACAAGATCACAAAATGAGAAGACAAGTGACATTACAAACATATGGTACAGTGAATTCAGATTTGAATATAGAATGAAGGTCGGTTCACCCCATTTTACTAACCTTGATATTGAAAAATACAAACATGCTCTTTGCATTGACTGTAGTACCCTAATCTATTGTTCATCACAGAAGCGTTCCCCCTTAAGTTCTAACTCTGGTCCTACATAGTACGGACGTTTCAATTTCAAAGGATCTACATCATCCTTTACACATATCCAAGGTCCTATTATATGCGGATGTTGCCAGTTTAGAGGATCTAATTGAAGCATTGCAAGTTGTTGATTCCAAAGAAGCCCGTGCAAACAAGGACTACCTAAGAGATGCTTCAACATCTCCCCACGATGGGGGTAGGGCTCGTTCTTGTTAGGTTTGTTAACACCAGCAGTAAAAAGAAAACCCTTTCGAATCTCTTGTGGGAAAATACGTCGAAGAAGCTCAGTCAAAGTGGAAGTGTGCATGCAAGACCACAAGCCTAAGTGACTAGTTCGTACAAGATATCGGAAAAAGTCGAGGAAGCCATTCGCTATGGGGATACTGTGAGGGAGATCCGCTGGAAGGCCCTCCACGCACAAATCACCTGTGAGTACAATAAGCATCGGCATCTGCCAATACCAACTCAAAACTCAGTCAAACCGCCAGTGGAGAAGACGACCACCTATCATCATGAGATCTCACGTACCTTATGGACTGACACAATCCAGACATACAAGACACAATAACATATAAGAACCAGCCAACATATCAAAATTTCAAAGCGGTGTATGTTAATCTGAAGAGAAGTGTACATTACCGATATCCTAGAGATCTACAATCAAACAGAATGGCCTACTTGAGAAAAAGAATTACGTATTTGCTCCAGGGATTCTGTATCTTAAGCAGTAATAAAATGTAGAATGATCAATAGGGAAGATCATAACCTGCAATGACTATGAATAAAGAATCATAGAAATAATAATTATGGGTGAAGATAAATCTAATTTGTCAGTAACCATTGGGAGGAAGGAACACTTATAATAATTCAAGCATGTTTGGGTGTAATTTTAGGTCACTGAAGAAAGATATAGCAATTACTAAGTCAGAAAGTGACTAATCACCTTTGAAAATCTAGATTCAATAATTATAAGTATTATGAGGTCCCAAAATATGCCCGGACGAGGAGACTATTAAGCATCAAACATGTGTTCAATTTCAATTAAACATTTGCCATTCCACAGAAATTGGACAAGGGAATTAGGAAACAAGCTTACAAAGTGTTTTTATTACTGAGAGTAACCTGTACATGATCATAATAATTACAATAATAAAGTTGATTTACAGTATTTACAAACAGTTCTGGGATACTAGAGGAAGTAAATGCTCGTGGCTATCGGAAATAAATGAACACTTTCAAAAAAATATCATGAGAACTCACGATATCCACACCTGCTAACGGATTACTAAGTCTCAAAAGCAACACCCTTCAAAATCATATTACCCACAGACGACAATGGGTCCATGGAATATTGACCACCGGGAAGTGGATTCGCCTTCACATAATCTGCGACAGGTACGTTGGAAGCAAAAAGCCCATGAAGCCAAGGCTTAAGACCACTGAGGAGGAAAGAGTCCCGCATATCACCAGCCCAGGATTGCGGGTGGATTGCATTGTAGGAATTGTTCAATAGATTCTTCTCTGGACTGTCATCGACTAAAATAACATTATCGATAGAGTCCAATCCCATAAGGCTGGAGAAATATGACAAATCCTTCAGGAAAAAGGGCTTCTCTGGGTTATCCAGATTCCTATAAGACGACATTGTGCACTCATCCTGAGAAAAAGCCCTGACGTCACCGGGACCAAGAGAAGTGGACTCAAGAAGCGAACCCAATAAGGACTTCAGATTTGATGGTGAAACACTGCTCCAGAAAGCAATGTCCGCCTTCGATTGCAACCAATCAAGGAAGTCTACACAACCTGGTCTAAACCTTGAAGACCGTTTATAACCAGAAAATGACCTGAAAATAAGAACTTCATTCAGGTCAAGGATCACTGTATACCGTCGACAAGGTACCTTTTTGGATTTCATAGCTGTTGGCACCCGGGGCTCCCAACGATCTGCAGATGGGGACAACATCTAGTTAGACTAATTCATTTCGAACGGCGAGATGTCGAGCACCATGAAACCCAAGGATGCAACCTCAAGGACGATTAGCGCCGCTCTCAACGGCCCCTAAACCCTTACCCTCGACGGCCTCCACATCAGAAGGAACTCCAAGTTCAGACTCAGCATTCTCCCCCACCGGCACAACCTGTCCCTGAACCCAGTCAAAAATGTCATTGTAAGTAAAACAGTGCGCAAGCCTAACTGCTTCGAAATGTTTTGATTTTTTATCGTCCGGATTACCCCGGCTAGGTAAACACACACTAGGCAAATGACAAAGAACCCTCATCCAATCCGGAAAATTGACCTCCGCAACTCCGATGACTTCATGCGAAACATCAGTAGCAATATTCACAGAATCCGGTACTCCAGTACAAACATGAGGTTTTAAAACCGCAGGAACTCCGAAAGTCACCCTTCGCTTAACTAGCAATGGGCTAAGTGGGGAAATATCAGTAAGAGTATCCTGCCGAATCTCGTCAGTCATGGTCGGCGGGGGAAGTGACGGCAAATCCACGACTGCTATCGTGGGATCACACGATACAATGAGGCCCAAGTCCGTTGGTACTGACTCATCCACCAAGCGAGGGGAGCCTCCAGTCTGCGGAGGCAAAACCTCGCATACAGGAGCCCCAATCATAAGCTCGGGACAGCTTGGATTGGGCGGCATTGTAATGCCCTCTAATAGCGGACCCGATGAACATGAAACTAATGTCCTCGCAGCAACACCCTCTTCAGGTGTCTGAACTCTGGGAGAGGACACTATTGATTTCTTCCGGCATCTTCGGTTGCGAATAACGGGTTCTTTAGGAGAGTCATCAGACCCAGAACTCACAAGAATTGTTGTGTCGGACTCTGAAGTTTCCTTGAAAAAATCCTTAGCCTGCTCCAGGGTACACATGAGCTAATATAAGCCACTTAGGACGTAACACTTCCTTTTTTAAATGCTTTAGGATAGTTGTGTGAAAAGTGTGATTGAATTTTGGTTTGAAGATTATGTTTTCTTTTTTTATAAACTTTAGAGAATCTTATTTTGTAATGCCATCCACTTTTAGTCATTGTTTGAGATCCCAAAAGCAACTTTATATTCATGTAACCAGTGCTTTTTGTGCTGAAAGGTCCTTAAACGGATGAATATTGTTGAGTGAAAGATGAATAAGTGACTTCAGAAGATCGAGGTTGCTAGCTACGTCAGTGGATGATTGTGTTTGGATGAGCGCAATTTGCGGATGAACCCAACTGCGGTTTAGGGTTTAGTTCCTATCGTCTCTTTCGGATCCTAGTGCTTCTGCTTGTGTTTCTGCTTCTGCCGTGTTTTGCTTCAGCCACCAGTTACCTTGAGTGCTGCATTGCATTGGTGGACACATGACGCTGAAGACGCTGCTTTTGTAAGACAATTTTTTGGCTTGCAGAGAGTAGGATCTTGTTGCACGTACAGGTTTTGCTTTCACGCCACCACTCTCACGATGAAGACTGTGTTCAAATGGGATATCCATACTCTCTAGGTGCTATGCGTGCATTTCATTTCTTGTTGTTTGTGAGGAAACTGTCAGAAGCCAAAGCTGCATCTACAATGCAGAACCAGGACGATCGATGCGGGAGGGTGCTACTTTAGGGTCTGTGGAGCGGAGTGGAAGGTTGGGTGATCTTCAGAACTTCGGTTATTGAAATAGGGTTTCATTGCATTCTGGAAGTTACGTTCAATAAGTGGTTTGGTAAGTTCTACCTCATTGCAAGCTTGCAGTTATATTGCTTTAGGGTTTACTTCTTGTTGTCATCGATTTTGCGCGACAGGACCCATGCATCCACAAAGAATTAGGGTTCAGGGTGAGAACGTGTGTGATGCGCGAATGAGGCTGTTTTGGGTAGGTTTTTTGACGTTAAGATGTTGTTTGACGGAGTATTGTTTGCGTTGTTTTTGTTTTGAGAGGGTTTGATGAGTGCTTGCCGTGGAAAGAATACATGGCGTTTGCGGAGGTGGGTTTTGTGTGGGGAGTGTGGTTGCAATGGGTATTCTTCACAGTGTAAGCGTCCTGCTAGCAGTGTGAAGTATACCCAACAAAAGGCATGAAGACTAGCTGATGAACAATTTCTTCTCACCAAAGGGATCACTGGTGAATTAGGGTGTAGGGGATAAGAGCCTGATCAACCTGGAAAATTAGACTTTTTTACTGTATGCACCTTCTTTTTCTAGGTGAGGCCACTCATTCCTGAAATGGCAGAAGAAATGGCTTCTGCTGAAGCATTAGAATGTGCCCCACCTGGATTAGGAGAGGCACAAGGTGGACTAGAAGAGGCACACCAAGCATGGTATGCTGAAAAGCGCAAAAGAGATAGTCGGGAGCGAACACGACGTTGTAGGGCAAGGAAGGCAGCTGGCGCCAACAGGGAAGTCCCGATTGATTCCAATCCATCTTGTGAATCGCCGGGTACTTCTGATTTGTGTGCATCTAGGGTGAATAGAATTAGTGCGCATGTAGCGAAGGAAATTGCTGCGTTTACAGCACAGCGTCTTCAACAATATGATAGGAACATACGAGCTCTCACTGTTGAGAAACTCTTGGGACACACTTGTATGGCTGACATCACTCCAGCGTACTTGAGTAACTTAGAATCTGTGAAGTTGGGACATTCCGTTCTTAGCAGTGTGCGAGAAGGCATGCGAGAGCACTTGGTGGGTCAGAAAACTTCTAAAATTATAATGGCAAAGGATATTTTGTGTACATTCGCTTCTAAAGGAAATGTTGGCAGTGGAAGAGGAATTGCTGGGTTGTTAGGGGTGGACAGGCGTAATATCTCAAAGGCGCAAGGAAGACGAGTACTACTAGACTCTGCTCAAGATGCATTTTGGCTGCACCATCGGAGAAAGACTCGGAGCGACTCCCTCGCTGAAAATGTGAAGACTCTGGTTGAGCAGTGGTGGGCGGAAGAGACGACAGTGTCCCCAAACAGCAAAGATGTTGTGACTTTCCACGAAGGTCCACGGCAATGGGTCTCCCATGCTACCCATTTCCTACAAGTATCTCAGGTATTGTAAAAATATAGTTCCTTTACACTTCCACGTTGCTTGCAATCCTCTGAATGTTTGGTATCTTCCTGTAGCCTCATTCCGTTCTCTCCTTCAACTGTGCTAATGGATTAGGGTTTGATTGAAAACGACCTTCTTCACCTCTGAAGGTGCAACGTTGCTTGGAAATAAACCTCAATCAATGCTCAGAATTTGTTTCATGCCTTCAGAATGTGCGCCTCTGCTTAAATATGTGCATCGCTGATTTATAACATGTTGTTTTTATACGATACTTCTTCTCTTGCTTGAATATTGGCTCTATTGCTTCAAAGTTTGCTAGGATCCTTTTGTGCTTGCTGTGTTGCTATAAGTTCTGAGTTCTTGCTTGAAATTCTGCTTTCTGGCTAGAAAATGTGCGTGGTTGATACTATATTGGTTGTGTTGCTAAAAATGTAGCCAATCACTTGCTAGAATATGTGCTTGGGTGCTACTACCTTTTATTTGTTGCTAGAAATTCTACTTACTTCCTAGAATTTGTGCTTGTGTGCTAGTATGTTTCTAGATGACTGCTTTGATGCAAGAATTTATCCTTTGTTGCTGGAATATGTGATTGGATGCTACCATCTCTACTTTCTTCCTAGAAATGCTACTTCCTTCCTAATGTATGTGCTTGGGTGCTAATGTATGTACTAGGGTGCTAAATTATGTGCTTGGTTGTTACTGTATGTGCTTGGATGCTACTGTATGTGCTAGGGTGCTATTGTATCTTGGGTGCTAGTGTATGTGCTAGGGTGCTACTGTATGTGCTTGGTTGCTACCGTATGTGCTTGGGTGCTACTGTATGTGCTTGATTGCTACTGTATGTGCTAGGGTGGTACTGTATGTGCTTCAGTGCTACTGTATGTGATTGGGTGCTAATGTATTTGCTTCAGTGCTAATGTATGTGATTGGATGCTAATGTATTTGCTTCAGTGCTACTGTATGGGCTAGGATACTACTGGATATGCTGTGTTGCTAGAATTCATGCTTTAGTATCAGTTGATCTCTTCTATTCTACTCTTTCTATTGGAGTTTTAGATCTTACATCTTTGAGAATGTGCTGTCCTATTGGTGGCTAGCCAGCCATCACCTTGCTCCTATACTTATAGATTTAGCCTCCTTGCTCTCATTTTGCAATATCTGTGAATGTTTAGTATCTTCCTCTGTTTTATTTCTAACGGCAGCTACGGTTGTGCAGCTCGAGTTCTACACGAGCTTCAAGACCATGTATCCTAACTTGCTCTGTAGCTTGACTTCTTTCGAGAGCATGAAACTGTGGTGGGTTAGGCGTTTACGGCTATGGAATACATGCTGTTGTAAGTATCATCAGGAGCTGCTAGAGCTACTCAGAGCTCTTGACACCATGCGTGTAGATAAGCTTGGAGTTCACAGTAGTTGCAATTGTGACTGTGAATTTGTCTGTGGTGGTTTGGATTTTGCAAATGCTGGCCGCTTCTGCAATGCTCATCGTGAAGTATATGAACGACTAACAAACTTGTGGTCATCCATTTTATGTGAGAAAGTTGAGTTCTCTGCTTGGCATCGTCGGGCTTGTTTACTAGGAGAGTGTCCAGATTGTGGCTTACAGCTGCTTATGGTTTGTCCACTTGAAGAAAGCACTGACCAGCTCGTGAAGTGGAAAAGCATTGGATACAAAGTAGTGGGAACAACTGCAGATGGAAATCCAAAGAAAGTGGTGACGATGGAGTATCGAGAGTCACCACCGCGTGAGTTAATCGCTTATCTCAAACCCAAACTACAAGCTTTTGTACTTCATAATTACATTGCAACTTGGCAGGATTTCCAATTCCGGGAGCTGTTTGGGTCTGTTCCTGCAGACACTCTCATATCTTGTGTGGATTTCTCTGAAAATTATACTCTCAAGGTTCAAAACGAAATCCAATCAATGCATTGGTATAATGACCAGATAACCATTCTAGTGCATATAACCTACAGACCTAATCCTGCATGGAGAGCTGAAAACGAAGAGCCACTGCTTCTGAAAGAAATTCATTATTACATTTCTGATGACAAAACCCACGACTCTTTGTATGTGCAAAAGTGCTTCATGTTGAACTGGGAGCATGTGCGCAATCAAGGTTTCTCACCTTCTAATCACATTGTCTGGTCTGATGGATGTAGTGGTCAGTTTAAGTCTTCACGTGCTTGGTATTTCATTAGTAGGTATCCTAATCTCACTAGTGGTGTGAGTTTAAATTGTGGGTGCCAAATGTGTTGGAATTATTTTGGAAGTGGGCATGGGAAGGGGGAAGTGGATGGTGCAGGTGCTCTTCTAAAAAGAGAGATACGAAAGGAACAAATGAAGGTGGATGGGCGCAAGCTCCAGAATGCTGCAGAAATCGTGGCATTCTTGAAAGAAGAATCCAGGAAAGCACATGCAGGGCCACGGGGTGCACGATGTACTACAAGTAAATTTTTTTGGGAGATTCCAGTCTCTGGACCTGGTTCGGTGGACAGAACCGACCCTCTTCAGGCTGAAACGGTGCCAGGCAGCATGGGAAATCACCAGTGCCGGTCAGTGTCCGCCAGAGACCCGACGTTGATACAATATCGGCAATTGAGCTGCCTCTGTCATGCTTGTCTTGGTTATGACTATGAGAGTCCTTGTTACCAATCAGATCATGCTCCTAGCTTCATCTTGCACAGGTGGGAGTTCTCCCTTTGTAGCTGACTTTGCCAGACTCTTTCTTGAATGCTGCTGTATTGGTTGAGGGTGGGTATTTTGGCAAACAGACTCTTTCTTGAATGCTGTTGTATTGGTTTATGTTGGGTATTTTGGCAAACAGCTACATGATGTTCTGACTTACGTGGTATCCTGCCTTGATTTATTGGAGGCATTACTGATTGAGTGAATGTTGTTGTCATCTGTAATTGGATGTGCAATGGAAAGGTTGACTCCAAAGCGACCAAGCCAAGCTCGCCAATTGTACAACAACGACGAGGAGGTGGAAGCTGGTCCTGACCGTGAGTGGATCGCCGACGGGCTTTGCATTGGAGATAATGTTGCTGTGCGTTCACCACTTCAGGAGGAGCCATATTGGCTGATGCTAGTGCATACTGCAACACGCACGCTTCAAGACAGCTTTATAGACCCAGAAGGGAATGGGTATGGCCCTGGGGACGTTATTTTCTCAGGTTTCTGGTACAAGCGTCTTAAAGAAGGTAGTCGTACTTATTTGTTGAGAAACGATAAGGAACCAAGTTCGGTTTATAGCCATTTGCTGTTGACTTCAAAATTCAGCTTGCCTCCTATCTCGCACCCTGTGAAGAGTCGATTTGCGGGGTTTGAGTTGAAGCTTGATGTGAAGGAGATTATCGATGAGGCTGCCCATGCCGCAGCATTGTTAGATTAGCAGTGGAGGAATCTGTGGTCTTGGAAGAGGAGATTGTACATTATGTGTGGACACATTGTTTGTTGGTGCGATCTATGCCTTTTGTAACCGTATTTTATTTAATACGAATTCATTTCAATGAACTTACAGGAAATCGTTGCCTTGCACTTCGTATGCCATGTGAACTTGCACATCTTGCTGCCAGATTTTCCGATAGCATTCTTAAACTGCTGTGACTGGCTTGTGGTGTATCAGTTGTGTGAATGTCATGTGCGTGGGGCTTGCACTCGCATTTCACGTGACTGGCTTGGGGTGTATCAGTTGTGTGAATGTCATGTGCGTGGGGCTTGCACTCGCATTTCATGTGACTGGCTTGGGGTGTATCAGTTGTGTGAATGTCATGTGCGTGGGGCTTGCACTCGCATTTCACGTGACTGGCTTGGGGTGTATCAGTTGTGTGAATGTCATGTGCGTGGGGCTTGCACTCGCATTTCACGTTTTGGGAAATAATTTGGACTCGTGTTATAGGCAAACTTGTCCTTGTATCCTTAAAATGATCACTAACTCAAGAATTTGCACTAAACAAATACCCTCCTTGTTAAAAGGGAACTGAACTGGAGCAAGGGATTTTCCTTATTAAAAAGCAGTGACCAACCATCTGCAGCTGAATAATGATCAGCCACTGTTTTGATTAAGAACCGGCAACTGAGGCCCCCCCCGCCTTGAAAGCATCTGCAGCATAAATGACCAGCAATTTTTCCAAAAAAAAAGCGGCAACTGAGGCCCCCCCCCGCCTTGAAGCATCTGCAGCATAATGACCAGGCACCGTGCATTGTTGCATAATGAGCTGTAGTGTGTCAGCGTCCAGTTCGACTAGAGCTGGAGTGGATCAGTTGAACTGCTTTTTTAACCCCTTTAGGATGTTTGATACAAAGCATGGCGCACGTATTTGGTTGCTTTAGTGCAAGTTTCTGTATACATAGCAATGTTTGTCTTCCTTCATGAGGGTTTCCTTCAATGAGATTTTGACAACAGAACATGGTAGCAATTGACCAGTGATACTAATTTTTTGTTGCTTTTTTGAATGATTCTAATGTCTTGGGAAATTCCTTGTATACTGTGCACTGACTAAAAGTCTTGTATTTGGCCATATTTCAACATTCAGTAGGGCTTAGAAGTTGCATTTTTTAGTTTTTAATTTCTTTTCTTTTCTTGTTGGCTTTGGAAGGGCTTAGCACAATTGAAATTCAAATGAGCTAATTCATAAAGTGTTGGCTATAATTCTTAAAGACTAGAAATACATTGCTCTTGCAAAAAATACGCTTTCAAAAGGAAATGCTGGCAATACAATGACCATGTACAAAACTGACATGGCAGACCTTACCTGCCATTTTCAAAAGTTAGAACTTTCCGGTTAGTGTGCAACTTTCTACTGATGGAGCAGGTCAAACTAAAAAGAAAATTATACAAATTAGATAAGAAAACAACCTAGCAACCAATCAAAGACTCTGGATGAGTGTGGAGCCTCATTGTCTGACATTGCCTAAATTTCTACTTTGCTGGAAGAACCATCCACTGCTACACTATAGAAGCCCCTGTAGTATAGAAACCTGTGCTTTTTTACTCAATTTTCCAATCAAATCTCATTGATGGACCTAGTTCGTAATAGAAAAGGAAAAGTACAGAATATGGTCACTACAAAAATAAGAAAAGAATGTAGGCCTATTTTGTTCTTAAAAAAAATACTATTTCAAAACCTATATTGTTATCAAAAAAAAATCAACAACCTAACTCTATACAAAAATACAAAATGAACCCAAATATGCCTTATTCAAAAAAAGGAAGATGAAAAAGAATATTACAACCTTGGTTGTATCAAAAAATAAAAGAATAATTCACCTAGAGTTTTACAAAAATACAAAATGAATTGAAGATACTACCTTGTTTCAAACCAAAAATCTATATACTTATATTATGTAATTTTAAAAATAATAATAATTTGATAAAAATACATAAATGAAATATAATTCCAATAATGAGATTTTGGGTTTAGAGAGGAAATTAAAGCATGTTGAACTTGATTTTTTCAAAAAACTATAAAAATTGAATTAAAAAATGAATGCAATCATTTATTTAAAAAAAAACAATGCTATGGTTATTCCCAACATAAGACTTTCTTTGACTTTTTTATTAGCAACCCGAATAGAAAGTATCAAATCTTTCCATTTACACAAGAATATTTCTATAACAAATTTTAATAAATGATTGTCATTTTTTTTTTTTGCCTACAAAATCCATTTTGTAGCGTGGATGCCATACCTTTTGCTTTTACACATAACACATTGATAGGAAATTGGAAATGAAAACTATAATCCTTAAGACAAATCTATTTTTCTATAAATTAAAAAAAAATTCATACATAAAATAGAGTTTATAGAATTATACCCAACTTTCCATTTATAGACTAAGGTGACACTTCATCCTCTTGGAATTAGGGACAAATTTTGCATTTCATAATATATTATACATAATAAGGTTACAACTAAAATGAGCAAACATGTGCTATAGGCAAAAGTTTTACCATGTAGTAAAGAACTCAAACAAAAAACTTGCATCAAATGCAATATTGAAAAATATTGCTTTCCAATAACAAGGTGTATTTTGAACACATGAAGATGTAATTGTTGACATGCTTATGTTGCAATTTACAATGTGACTTTGTTGCAGTATTTTCCTTCTTAGTCTTGACAATAGTTTGAAGTTAAAATAAATCTTAACCAAATAATTATTTTTAGTAGTATGTATTTTTGAAAATTTTCTTTTTGAAGTCTAGTTTTAGCACTATAAATCCGATTTTGATAATAATTGATTACGATTTTTCTATTTAAGTTTTTTTGCAAGGTTGTCTATTGCAATCTTTACTCTCCATAGTGTTGAGGACTTTTAGAAACGAGCCTCAAATAAACTAGATCTTGGATAAAAAATCCCATTAGAAATTCCTTTTTAGCCATTGGAATCCCATTAGAAAACTGTTGAGTAGTTTTTGGAAAGTGATAATTTGATTCCGGTTATGTATGTTAGGCCCTTAAAGCTCATTTTTTGGGTGACCACATTTTAGATTTGACTTGTGAAAAAAGGATTAAAAGACTTCAAATCACATTTACAATTTTAGCATCCTTATGATTAAACATTACATTCTTTCAATTCATAAACATTATTGTTGTGATTTTTTATCCTATGTGATCTCTAATGTGTCTAGTTTGATTATGTATGGTTACATTTACAAAAAATTGATATAACTTATCCAAATGTTGTCTTTTTGTTCAATTTGGAGCAAATTCCTAGAAGCTCAATAAAGGCCTAGAGCATTTAGGGATTAAATATTGTGGACACTATGGCACAATGAGACAATGAGACTTGGCAAACCAATAATTTTGAAGACAATTTTGAAGACAATTTTAAAGACAAGTTTAGTGTATACTAAACTTTTCACTCCCTTCTAGAATATAAATGTAGTCATTTTCAAAGCAGTAAATGATTAGTGCACTCTGATATTTACAACAAAAAGTGTGCACAATAACTTGTTCTAAGGCCATAACAAGAACTAAGCCCAAAGCAAACTAGTTTGGCACTACAGAATGTGTAGCAATCACTAAGTAATAAATAAGTAGTAGATCTGCATCGCAAATAAGGCAAATCCAGTACTCAAAGTTAGCATTATAACCAAAAATTGAAAGCAGGGCACAAACATATAGCATGATGATTCAATGAATTTTATTGTATAAGCTGTTTTTGCAAGCTCGTGATGTGGGCACTCATGCAATCAATAGAGTGAACTTGTTGCTACAAATCTAGGTGCAAATAAAGTTGGCAACTTGCTATTGTCAATCAGGGCATTTTTTTGGACCGGTGTCCCCTGTTGGTCTCACTGCACAGGCCACCTGCAAAGAGATATACTTAGTCAGCATCTCCTACACCACATCCGTTTCACACGTCAACTACAAGTAAATGAATGAAACGAAAATTCCTGATATAGTTGCTTAGGCAGTACATCTGTGAAGTACAAATTCCTCTCCATCTATGCTGGTCTGAAAGAGATGACACCCAGTGTCTACTAGCTCAGAGAAGTATAGCATGCAGACCAGGTTTACACAAAAGTGGGAGTGCTAGTCTGCCAATCGAGCTTCCTCTGTTGCTTGATCTCCATCCAGTAAACCTTCAGCAAGTTGTTGTCTGTGCAGACTCCATTCTCATCAAAATAATAACCCAGTCCCAATTCTCGATCAAAACAAAACCACAAATACCTGCATGCGGCCTGTAGCATCCACCTATACAGAATGTATGACGTTGTGGTTGGGAAGATGCAATAGACCTCTGGGATACATATTTTCAACCCAAAGAAAACGATCACTTGTTCTTATGCCTACCCCTACCGCTCTTCTTGGGTTTCTCTGCTGCCTCGGCCTCAACCTGTTTGGCAAGAGAATGGCGAGTGTGACGCATTGTAGGGGCTGGCACTTGAGCTTTACCTGCCTTTTCCAGTTCTCCACTCGATTTCCCCAAACTTGATACACTAACCTTTTTTCGAAGCCCCTGCTCTTCCAAGGCAAGAATGTGGGCTCTTTTACCGGTGATAGAATAACGCCCCTCTCCACTCCCGTGCATCCCCTTCCCACTTTCATTTTCATGTGCGTCCTGTTCAATCCCTTTCTCAGCTCCATTGTCATCGTCACTTTTGTCCTCTACCACATTATATGCAGCAAGTTTTCCATGCACGATCCCTGCTGAACTATACAAATTGGTAATCACCTCCAAAAACGAACTGAATGCATCGGAAAGGAGGCACAAGTGAAGTGTGACTCAGAAGATCGACACCATGAATGCAAGTGGAAACACGTGAGTTCACGATTATTAGGATTTGTGGCGAACGGGCACATGTAGACTGTACCTCAGCAAAACATACGGCATTCCAACTCGTCATTGAAGCTTGCACGTTTCTTGCAAGAACCCAGTAAACGATGTACTACTACCCCAAGCCTACTTCGCTCTACACTAGAAGACTACTAAAGTAAGCAAGGGCATCCCAAAATCAAATGAACACACATGTATGCACAGGCTCTTACCAGCTGTGGCTTCCACCACTCGCAGGGCATTACTATCCAGCGGTACTACAGCACTTGAGAGAGCCTGCGTGACCCCGGACTGGTGCAGCCGAGCAGCATAGGGCTGTTTTACTGGCGAGTCAACCACCTATTGTGAATCGTCATTTCCTGTTTCTGTCGCTTCATCCTGAGTTTGACATCCTCCACTTACAAAGGACCCAGGAACAAGCTTGCTGCCAGACGTGCATGGTAGCAAAGAATGCACTTGTTGGATGGACCCGGTGGATCCCCAATCTGAGTGCTTCCCTTTCGACTGTGATACTGCAAAATACAAGAAAAGAGGCTAAATCTCTAAGTACAAGAGCAGGGATGATGGCTGGCCAGCCACCAATAGGAGAGCACATTTTCAAAGATGTAAGATCTGAAACTCCAATATACAGAGTAGAATAGAAGAGATCAGCTAATACCAATAAGAGAAGACTTTGCAATCTCATTTCAGCATTTCAACACATAATGTGGCAACAAATCAGAAATCATAGCAAGAATAAAACATTTTAGCAAGAAAGCAACCATTGAAATTGTAAAGCATGCCTTCAAGGAACAAAGCACATAATCAGGCAAGAAAGCAAAGTTCCTAGCAAGGTAGCAAAGATTCTATCAAGGAAGCAAAGCTGGTATCACCCAAGCACATGCCTTACGAAGGACGTACAATTTCGAGCAAGAACGCAAAGATAGTAGCAACCAGGCACACACTCCAGCAAGAAAGCATAAATTTGAGTATCAAAGCCAAAATTCTAGCAACACAGCATATCAGGTAGCACCCTAGCACATACAGTAGCACTCTAGCACATACAATAGCACCCTAGCACATACAATAGCACCCTAGCACATACAGTAGCAACCAAGCACATACAGTAGCAACCAAGCACATACGGTAGCAACCAAGCACATACGGTAGCACCCAAGCACATACAGTAGCAACCAAGTACATAATTTAGCACCCTAGCACATACAGTAGCACCCAAGCACATACAGTAGCACCCAAGCATATACAGTAGCACCCAAGCACATACACTAGGAAGGAAGTAGCATTTCTAGGAAGAAAGTAGAGATGGTAGCATCCAAGCACATATTCCAGCAACAAAGGATAAATTCTTGCATCAAAGCAGTCATCTAGAAACATACTAGCACACAAGCACAAATTCTAGGAAGTAAGTAGAATTTCTAGCAACAAATAAAAGGTAGTAGCACCCAAGCACATATTCTAACAAGTGATTGGCTACATTTTAAGCAACACAACCAACATAGTACCAACCACGCACATTTTCTAGCCAAAAAGCAGAATTTCAAGCAAGAACTCAGAACTTATAGGAACACAGCAAGCATAGAAGGATCCTAGCAAACTTATAAATCAACAGTGTACATATTCAAGTAGAGGAGCAGATTATGAAGGAAGCTTTCAAATTTTGATCAATGACAGAGGTTTATTTCCAAGCAACGTTGCACATTCAGAGGTGAAGAAGGTTGTTTTCAATCAAACCCTAATCCAGTAGCAGAGAACGGAATGAGGCCACTTACACATTAGACTCCGAATTCCAAAACTGCACTTCATTGTGTCGCTCAGCTCACACACTGATTTGTCCAACCGAAGCCTTGTAGCATCCTCTCCCGGTTGCATCTTCTGGAATCCAAATGATGCCCACCAACTAGGGGCAAATACCTCATTGCAAGTTACACAATTGTTTACTCTTTCTACCAATTTTGTAATGCAGAAAGGGTGGTAAAAGTGTCGGCAGCTCGCCATGACTACGTCATACGAGTTATACCAACGATTGCAAACAGCACAAGGCTCAAGCATAAAAGGACCTACAGCCTCTTCAACTTCGTGAGGGTGCAAACAAGGTTTCGGACAGCAATGCACACCTGCACCAGCCTTCAGCTTCTCAATTTCATCAGCCACTGCTTCTTTGTGCCTCCTAAACTCCAAGATTTCTTCGCAAACAGCTTGCATGTCCAATTCTGAGTTCCTCAATTCCAGACATACATCTTCGTATAGGGCTTGTGCTTTTTTGGACTTCCTCGCAGCATCGTCAGAGCCAAAAATAGCAAAGTCTAGCTTGCGTGCCAATACGTCTCTATCCCACTTCAGTTCATCTAATTTCTTCAGTCCCAGAGTGAATCCGTCATTCCCCTCGTCAAGTCTGTCCCTGTAACCCTGGACCTTCATAAGGGCAATGACAGAGGAGAAGTACTCAGCATCTCCAAACCTCAAACCCTAAGATTTCAGAAGCCAATGAAAACCAGAGCATGAATAATCTGAAAATCAAAAAGCATATTTGGGCCCAACCAAGTCAAATTTTGACTCCTTTAATCTAATAAACGTAGAGCTTGATTGGGCAGCCCCAAAGCTTTGCCGTGAATGCTGAACCCTAAAACTTGGAGAACCATGAATCACACGAGTGATAAGAAGTTGAAAATTCAAAACTCGTGAAGTGCACATCACTGCAAATTTGACCCTGTAAAATAAGCATCCACCATTCAGGTAGACGCCCTAAACCCTGAAACCCTTCACCTAATCACCAACAAACCTAGAGTTGAAGCTTGACAAGCCATGGCTCACAGCAGTAGAGGATGGAAAGAGAATCAGGAAGTATTACCGAGGCCAAGACATTAGCAATCTGCAGATCGATCTTTGCCAAAGCCTCCTCTGCCGCTGTCACATTTTCAGCAGCTTCCTTTGCATCGGCCAATCGATCGTCCACTCTGAACTTGTACATAACTATCTTCTCCTCCATGGTCTTCTTTGCTGCCAAGAGAATTTGCTACTTATTTTGGCTGCCCACCAGGAATTCCTCTTCCACTCGCAGCACCTCCTCAATAGTTGCAAGATCTGCGTCTGAAACGTGACCAATGGCAGAAAGAGACCTCTCAGGTTTCAAATCTTGCTCAGATGTCCCTATTGCTCCTTTTCTACCTGATCCGGCAGTTCTTGGTGCTACATGGGGGGCCAGAACCTGCAACCGAGCTAGCTGCTCAGATGTAAGATCACGTCGTACCAAATCTCCCTCTACACGGCTTGCAAGTGTAAACGAAGTGGACGAAGCCGTAGAGGCCCAGTCGACCTTTAGTCCCATTTGTTCTGCAATGTTTCCCTTAACTACCCATGCCATGAACTCGTTGTTTGTGACCTCCGTTTTCCCATAAATTTTTGCGTACAACTCGATGAGTTCTCTCCTCCTCTCTGGCAGCAATGCACTATTGGTAGTCTTGTAGGTTGTACATTTCCCCCAAACCTCCTCTATCTTCTCTTGTGTCACCACAGCCATATCGCTAGCGAGTTTAGGGTTTAATCCTTCTCCACACAAGCCTCTGTCAGTCGCAAAAAACTCATGAGTCTGAGCCTTCAAGTTCGCTAGCTCCGTTAAGAGCTCTGGAACACTAGCGCCAACTTTCACTGGTCGCGGCTTCCTCTCCAATGAGGTCCTCCTCTGTTTCACAAGACGTGCGGACTCTCCACGTACAAGTGATGAATCCATGAACCCCCCCTAAACGCAGTGAATGTAAGCCCGTAACTAATCCTGAACCCCAAGCTGCGAGCTCCGTAAACCCCTAAGTTGCGACCTCAAACCATAAACTCCAAGGTGCGAGCTCCGTAACTCCTCCCTTTTTCCACACAAGAGAAAATGAAACCTCAAAAAAACTGGCCTGACAGCACCTCGTCAACCGTAACGTCGAGAGGAGAGAGAAAACGGGAGTCCGATTCCATTGCGAGGAACGAAAGCGGGAGCGCCATCACTACAAAAAATTGGGGGTATAAATGACTAGGGAAGAATGACTGTTTGTCCGGTTTCACTACAAAATGACTGCGACCTCTGTAATTGCACCAGCCCAGCGGGATTTCCAGAGTTCCAGTCGTTTCACAGTTACTAGTGCGACTGTTGGATGAAGACATGACGGATGGCGAGGTGCGTCTACACTTTTCTGTTCACCTTATCGTCCACAGTAGTATAGGGGGAGGTGCAAAATCCAACATGGACTCCCCAATCATGAATGATTACGTTCTAGTCATGAAATGCGACTTCATGTGACTAGTTTGCAACTAGGAAATCACTAAGAAGCCATGAAGATGCCGGAATTTGAAAGTGAGGGAAAAAAACGGGCAGGGCAGGCAACTGACGGGCAGGACAGACATTCCGACGCTACTGGGCTGTGAGTGCGCTCTGCGACATAGTCATAGACGAGTCACAAACCAAGGTGATTTTGCGGCTGGTTTCACTACGGGGCCACCATGAATTGACTCCACCATCACTCGCATATAACTTCTGAGACAATGAGACCGCGTTCAATATTTAATTCGTAGGCATATTGGTATGAACCTTCAGGAATTGGGCTACATACCAATAATACCACCCATGAGTGAGACCCCCCAAAAAATCCAAGTACATAGGAGTATTGGACCACCTATGCTTCCTTTTGGGATATAGTTCTCTACATCTGCAAGATGTCACCGACTTCAAGTGTAAAGTACTTGTGCATGTGAAGGGAAGAGCTGACGTGTGAAGTGTGTTCAATGCTGCTGTTTCGTACATATAAACAAAGTGACTACGTGGTGACTGCAATGGCACTGTACACTGAGTGCGTGAGACTACGTGGTGACTTCAATGGAACCGTGCAATGACTGCGTTAGACCGGGGGTGGGGGATCCTGATTTCAACAATCCACAAATGCAACATAATTTGAAGGTTTAGCTGAGTCTGCATCCACCTAGTTCCTATTTACATACAGCCTGACTTGCCACAAATGCGTCAGATCTTCTTATTCAAAGTGCCAGCACACTTCGCGGGTGCATGTGCGAAGCAATTGCAATATTGCATGTCAGTAGCCCTCCCGAGCTAGTAAGTTCTCTTCCTCTGACAATTCTATGGCTCCGACTACATTTGCCGTCTGTGCTCGAATTGGCAACCTCTGAGGAGCTCTTAGGCCTGTGCTCTCTAGTGTAGTGCTAATAAACGCGTCCATTGGGTCAACAACTTCTCGTCTTGCTCTGGCTTCTTTGTGTAACACCACTTTCCAACCAAGTCTCTCGGTGACATCCGAGAAGAATACTTGGGTTGCCTGGCTTGGAAAAATGAATGGCTCTGCCAAGCGCGGCAATGTGTGCCGGAAGTTCACCACAAGGAACCCGGACTCATCCCGAATATATGTTGCATTACCTCGATTATCTTGCCTTTTTGCCCACTCGCAGCGCAATAGAATGATTCTTGTATTGACATCACCGTAGTCTAGCTCCAACACGTCCTTCAAGACTCCCACATAGTTCACTGACAATTCTTCAGCTCCATCCGTTGGCTCCTGGAAAACGGAAGCCACACCACTATTGTAGCTCACCAAGTGCCTACTACTCTCGTCTTCCACTCGAAAGTGATTACCGAAAGCAGTCATGCATGCGTAGCGAGTGGCTCTTTGTGCCGGCTTCTTGCTTAACAAAAACAGATCCATGTGCCCCGGGTTCGTCAAATCCAACTCCGAGTTCGCCACAGTTCTCTGAATCTAATCTACTAATGCAGGAGTACTCGAATTGGCTTCCGATTCCGCCTTCCACTTCCTACAAACGCAACTGACATACTTAGATGAGAAGCACGCGAGGCAAATTCTGGACATCATACCGTTACCACAGTCAAAGCCCTCAAAACCTTCTGAAAAAAAATGAACTGCGTGACTGCTTGGTCACTTCACCTCATAACCTCTGAGTCATTCTTCAATCAGTCGCCATCGACATGACTCAAAAATGACTTCATGACAACTTCTGCTCTACTAGAAAGCAGTCACTATTGATGTGCAGGTTAGAGAGTGAGGCGTTCTGACTACCGCCAAATTTTGCAGGTCAGGGTTCACACGCACGAAATTTTGGCAGTGAACTTACGTATATAGGTCCTGCATAGTGGATGAATTGGAAAGCACATATTGGTGGGCTACGTCTCTGAGCTCAACACTCATAACATATGACCGCCCCGCCTCTTGCAAAACCTCCTCGGCATCACCGTACTCTTCATCTTCATCCCAGACCCGTCTCTGAGTGGCCTCAAATCCATGGAGGTACTCTGTAATGAATCCAATGCACTCATCTCTCAAGTATCCCTCTGCCATACAAGCCTCCGGTCGCGCCATGTTTCGAACATAATTTTTCAACACTTTCATGTAGCGTTCCACCGGGTACATCCACCTTGCGCTAACCGGTCCACACAAGTCAAGTTCCTTTGCAAGATGGTAGGGAAGATGCGTCATTACGTCAAAAAAAGATGGCGGAAATTCAATCTCCATCAAGGCCATGCTTTCTGCCACATCTGCTTCAAGTGAAGGAAAGTCTGCCGGATTGTACACCTTTGTGCATAGGCGACGAAATACCTTGCACATTCTCATCACAGCCATACGAGGTCCAGGTTGCATCAGCCCACGGAGAGCTAGAGGCATCACCTGTTGCATTAGAACATGGTAATCATGGGATTTCAGTCCCCCAAAGTTTTTCTTGCGAATGGACTTGCCAAGGTCCGAGGAATATCCACTGGGCGTATTAAGGGACTCAATGCACTTGGCAAACTTCTCAAACTCTTCATCCGTCAACACATAGGATGCGCGAGGCTTGACCATCTTCCCTGGCTTCCGTGGATGTGGAGTTAGCCACAAATGTTGCCTAATGTTCCGCCTTTGCAAGTCTCTTCTGACTTTTACTGTGTCCTTCTTGCCTGTTATAGTTTTCATGAAGTTCTTAGCCAGGTTAAGTTCGCAGTGCATGACGTCCAGCGTATAACGAATGAGAAGATACTGTCAATACAGAAAATGAGAAGTGACATTAGTAAATCACTTCTCTTCAACGTGTCATATAATAGTCACTTAAAAGTCATTTTTAATGACTTTTGTCATCTTTGTCTACATTATTACTTCACAATGACTTCAAGGTGACTGGGGGTCACCGTCAAGTCTTAAGAAAGTCATTTTACACAACTATATCCAGGGAAGACAACACTCACCTTCCAATACGGCAAGCGATAAAGACTGCTTAGGCGTTTCAAGCCGTAGATTTTGGAGGGGTCACCTGCAGCACCGTCTCTATTTCCAGCTGCTTTCCACGCCTTGCACTGCAGTGCATGCCGTATTTGCTCCTCTACTGACACTTCGCGTGGTCTGGGGCGGTTTTCCATGAAGCCGTTGAAATGGTCTTTCATTTCTGGGGACCGGAAGGGATGATCATCAGGGAGCCAACGACGAGTCCCTCCATAAGTTTGCTTACCCAACTCTGTAGAATGCTCAGCCCCTAAATCCTCGCCACACCATGGACATGCTGCATACCCTTGATGGGAAAAACCTCCTACGGTGCCATAGCCGGGAAAGTCGTGGATAGTCCACAACAACATGGCCCGCAACTGAAAAGACCTACTCCCACTATCTTTAGATACATCATATGCTGGAACCCCATCCCACAGCTCCAACAACTCCTCCACAAGAGGCTCTAAATACACGTCAAATACATCGCTTGTGACGGATTCCCTCCCGGGAATCAAGAGAGCCAACATAATGAAAAACTTCTTTGTACTCAACCATGGGGGTAAGTTGTAATTCAACAATACAACGGGCCACGTTGACCAAGAGGACCGATTCTGCTTGAAAGGATTTACTCCATCTGCTGCCAAGGCAAAGTGAGCATTTCGTGGATCACTTGCAAATGAAGGATCCACATTGTCCTCAAAATGTTGCCATGCTTTGGAGTCGCACGGATGTCTCACAAGTCCATCCCCTCCCTCTTTGTTGCTCCGGTTCTCTGCATGCCACACCATCAACTTTGAGATACTTGGACTCATGAACATCCGCTGCAGCCGTGGAATGATGGGAAATGGCGAAGCACCTTCACCGGAAAGCAATGCCTCTCTTCATCTCTGTATCTACGACCACCACACTTAGGACAGTGTAGGGCATCTGCATGGGGTCCACGAAAAAGCACACAACCGTGCTCACATGCATGGATGGTGTTATACGTCAAACCCAACTTTGCGGTAAGGGACTTTGCCGCATGGTGGGTTCTTGGCAAAGTGTTGTTCTCGGGCAACAGATGGGAATGCAATATGCTGAATAGTTCGTTTGCACATTGGTTGCTAACACCGTGCACGGTGCACAAGTTCATCAATAATACCGTAGCAGCAAGTTTGCTTGAACGAGCCCCATTGTACAAATGCTCCAAGGACTCCTCCAACACCCTCGCATCAAAATTGGGATCTCCATTGCTTTCGCGTGTGCCCATGTCGGTGGGATGCTGCTCATCTCGACATTCAAACTCCTGTGCACCGTCAGCATCGCCCACTTCCATGAACTGTTCATGGATACTATCTGCTGTAGCAAAAGCATCTCGCACTTCCTCGCCAAGCCTCTCACCTGAATATGTAGAAAATTCATTTGGGCGTAGCGCTTGGTCAACCATTCCACGAGTATCCACTGCGGCATCCACTTCATGTGGTTCTTCTGCATTCGGCCCCCAAAATTGCTGCTCCCACTCTTCATCGGAGGAGTCTTTTTCACCCGGACCTCTCCACATCCTGCAGTCTTGGTGCCTCCCGTGGCGGATGAGGTGCTCCTTCACATTCCGTAAGAAGAGCTTCTTTCGCCCCCGACAGTGGTTGCAAGGGCAATGCAATTTCTGAACATTTAATTGTGTGGCCCTTTGCAACTTTCTAATCCACAGGCGATCATCTCGAAGACGCTGCCTTTGATTGTCAGAGAGAGGGAGTCTAGTTGGTATCATGTCTTTGTAAGAACAGACTTCTTTGGGCGTAGGAATCCGCTATCTTAGAAATTTTGTGGTCCCGTGACGTAGTCCCTGCTATAATGTCACTGATTGAAAGCAGTCCGCGACTGATAAACGTCTCCTGTCACTGTCTCTTGACTTTAAAATGACTTCTGTGAAAGCGAGTCACTGCAATGTCCAATGGCTCAACACATCGATGACTGGAATGTGGGCATGTGGCTGGCAAACTCATCCTACACCTCATCGTACACACAATGGACGCAAGGCACGCGCATGATTGCCAAATTTAATGTCAATCTCCACAGATTCAGAAGAGAAGTACTTCAGTATTTGTCCTTCACATACAAAAAATCAACGGCACTTTGTAGGACTCCTCCTCTAACTACTTGTACCTGATTTGCGAATGCATTGGATTTGCTTCCGCAAGACCTACACATGCCACAGCCATGGAGGTCAATGTCAGGAAACTCCAACTTCAGATGGCAAACAGTGGGGAAATGTATAAAGTGGCCTCACTTTCCAAAACACTAAACATTTATGAATTCAACCTTGTTTACGTAGATGGACACATGAGATCAGACCTGCTTTGCAATGACATCTGTTCACTTCTCTCCTCACCAAAGTCTGTTTTAGTAGAAAGTAGTTCTCATGTGCACCCAAGAAAAACCAAACGCCGCATGAACATGTTCTTGGAAGAAAACCTGGATGGCACAACAAAAATGTAATGAAATTTAAGAATCCTATACACTTACGCTTACTTTACAAGCCAAAATCCTGCAACTGAATTCTCAAATCTCAGCGACGTTTGGCACTTCGTAAGGGTAAAAGAGTTCGTTGGAATGACGGACGTAGTCATTTTTTGCAACTTCTCATTACTTAGAAATAGTCATTTCTCAGTCATTTTGAACTTCCAGTCATTCTTCACAACTTCTCTGTCGCAAACTACTTGGGGTGGTCTTACGTAGAAGACAACGATGACATATTGCACAAGTGTGCATTCTGGATGTTCCCTGAATATGAATCTAACAACTACATTGCATTCCTGCACTTTCACAGCAAATCAGGAAGGAGAAGAGGGACACATTGAACAGCAGTCCAAGAGAAAAAAAGTACAAGAAGTGTCCCAAAGCAAGGAGGCCGCAGTACTTGTACATGGTGTACAACTGCAATTCCAATACCCTGACAAAGTGTTAAACCAAGAAGGGAATGCCATGAACTACCTTGCAGATGGTGTGCACACGCGCTTTGAGGTCAAAGCGCAAAAAAAAAAAAGGAAATGCAATGAATTACCTTGTACATGGAAGGCACACGCGCTTTGAGGTCAAAGCGCAAAAAAAAAAAGGAAATGCAATGAATTACCTTGTACATGGAAGGCACACGCGCTTTGAGGTCAAAACGCAAAAAAAAAAGGAAATGCAATGAATTACCTTGTACATTGTGTGCACACGCACTTTGACATCAAAGCGCGAAAAAAAAAAAGGGAATGCCATGAACTCCCTTATGCATGGGCTGCACTGTTGCACATGCGCTTCGTTCTCAAAGCGCCCCCCCAAAAGGAATGTCATTCCGTACATTGCAAATTGTTTCCATATGCATTTTCTGCTCAAAGCGTTTCAGTATATAACTATATAACTATATATATAATTCATCTTCCACATCGCCCTGCTCCTCAAAGCCCACAACAATGGAGCTTCTGGGTTTGTGGTGAACATGCACTTTCACATGGATGTTCTTCTACAAAATTCAGTGACAAACCTAAATGCTGACAAACCTGTAACCATGAATTTGAATCCACGCATAGGAAAGCGTGACTGTGTATAATGGACGAGCCTTTCCAAAACAAATAGGACTTAACATTGGTGTTCTATAAGCGTTTTAGGCCCAGGTATGACTGCTGCACATTTCCTCGGAGATGTGAGCCCACCAAAAAAATGGAATGGAGGGCCTCAGAGCTGTGACGTCTTCAATTCCCTTTAAAGTTCAATGCAGTACGCAGAAATACACAGGTCCTATGCAAACCATACTTTTCCGCAAGGAATTATTCATTAGTTTCACCTTTACAGTTCTCACATAACAAAGACTGAAGGCGCGCTTTTTGGAACCGCATTCACTAGTCCGATATAGATGACGGACTTCTAGGTCACTCACGAGAGTTACAAAGAAGTCATTTCATAGTTGTATTGACTAGTAAATGACTCTTTTTGAGGGAAAACTGTCATTTCCGAAGAATTCCGACTGGGGAATGACTACAACTACAGAGATCTGTATGGCAGAGGGCAAGGACAGCTGCAAAATTTCACGATAGTCGCGAAAACTGCAATGCACGAGGACTTTAGCGCTGTGATTGATGTGCTTGGGTTCAGTGAGGTACGTGAACACTCATTAATTCTAGAGATGGCAATCATTTGGGGCAAGATACTTGAACTCAACTAGAAATTCAAGAGAAGATCGGGCCTAGCACATGTTGTCTACTCCGGCGGATTTGCAGCAATAATTGCAATCTACAGCACTTCATTATGAGCCGCCAACATCCGCTCCCGCCGCCATCATGCCAACAAGGAAGTTTCCCTGGCCAAGTTCTTCATGTCACAGACCTGCTCCACTGGTTTGCAGAGGGCGGCGGACTAGAACACTTCATCGGCGCTGCAAGGACTCGAGTTTCTGAAGTTCACGCCATTGCACGCAGCCTAGTTTCCTTGAACGACGGACACTATCCTCGGTAAGCAGTAGCGCTCTGCTGTGGACCTCCACAGACAGAAGATTGTAAGGACAGGAGGGGCTTATGAGAGCAGAATGGAGGAAGCGATGGAGAGTCCACCCCCTCAGAAATCTGCGTATGAGCTTGCCAGGGACCGGAACGTGGCGGAGGTGCAGAAGCGACTAGAGCCAGCTTTGGCGGCGCGGTCACTCCTGTGAGTTCCGGATTCTTGTACTTCTTGACGTGTTCGGCTGCAGTTCTCATGCCTTGCCACTGCTTTCAAAAACTCATGCATGCAGCTAAAACTTGAGAAATTATGTGTGGAGGAGGTGCAACAGTTCTGTCGGTGTACTATGGTCCTCAAACCATGGCACACAAATTTCCCGTTGTCTCCCTGCAGGGCTTGACCGTTATGAAAATGAATTAAGAAAGGCGCTTATCCCAAGGCGCAGAGGCGGCGCTTGCCTAGGGTTTTAGTGCACAAACATCCATATCCCATGTCGCCTCTGCTTTCTGGAGACGTTCTTTAGTTACAAAGAAGTCATAGTGAATGACTGAAATCTGTAGAGCGACTTCTTTCAAGTCAGTAGTTAGTCACATAGAAGTCAAATATTAGTGGCGTTCAAGTGGCGGATCATGAACTTCTTGTAATCACCACACACCACGTCAGATGCCTGTGCAAGACCACCACTCTCTATGTGGCAAACCCTAGTTTTCGGCTTTAGTTGTGCTTGGGGTCCGCCATTGCCATTTTCACTTTCTGTCAAGGCTTTTGTACCAAAGTTGCACGCGGTCCGCCTTCTTCATCTTTTCTCAGGGCTTTGATTGAGGTCTTGCGTGTGCTGTGGTGGCGCAGAGACAAGAAAATAGCAGAGGAGAAGCAGTCAAAGTCCTCCGATCCCGCGAAGAAGGTCTCCGGTCCGCTGCGTCGGAGTTCCTGACGGCGGGGTCTTCGAGGACACATTGCAAGGCAGAGGCGAGGCGAAAAAGACTGCCAAGACAAACAAGGAGAGAAGCGTGACATGTCAAGCGCACGCGATTCGTCGTCGGAGGCGACCAAGTCCAATGACGAGGCCATCGCCACAGGTATGATGAATCTCGCAATTGCTTGTTCTCATGTTGCGCGGCAATCCACGTTGGGGGCACCTCCCGCAGGTAAATTAGCATGACGCTCCCTTCACCTTCAGATTAGGGTATAGGGTTCCACGCTGTGGACATGAATTCCCTTTCATAGTTACATTTCAGTGTGTGATCTCAAGCATAACGTGCCTCAATTACAGAAAACAGACATCTACCAGCTCAATCCCTCTGTGGTTGCAATGTTGGGTGTGCAGATTTGGAGATTCGTCTGTTTGATTCTTCTGATGAGGACGTGTCCCTGGAAAATGAAGAAAGACTAGTAGACCGGCGGACCAAGCGTAAGAAGACAAGTGCAGCGGAGGCATTTCCATCGAAGGTTGCAGCACCAACGTCGGTGCATCCTCCTCCAGAAGCTGCTGCATACGAGCAACACTCATACCATTGGATCCCAGGCCACTACATTCCCAGTCAATCTCAAGCACCAATGCCGTGTTCCACGTGCCCTGCACCACC
This sequence comes from Antitrichia curtipendula, assembly GCA_951230915.1. Lineage (NCBI taxonomy): Eukaryota > Viridiplantae > Streptophyta > Bryopsida > Hypnales > Leucodontaceae > Antitrichia > Antitrichia curtipendula. Next base: position 22,482,305 of record OX579639.1, on the reverse strand, counting down.
GTTATCAAATGCGTGGCCGGTGCATGCTTCCATCCCATTTGGGATATCAAGTACTTCCGCATCCGGTGCTTTAGGTTGTCCAGACACTGAGGAGAGATTCTCAAGGCGAAAGAGAAAGAACGAGTATGATCTAGCTAGTCGCCAACGAGCCACATCAGGAGTGAAGCCGAACCGTGTGTATGTGATGGAGGGCGGGGAGGTGGACGCTAGTTGCGAAGGAAAAAATGCCTGGGACGAAGCGCTCCGGGATTTGGTTCCCAAATGCCTTGACATGAGTATGGTCTCCTGGAAGAAGCACCCACAGCATACGCTTGTAAAATTGAGAGCTTCCTTGGACAACGAATTCGAGTACCTCGGGAATCCGTTGAGCATGGTTGGTTTTCGAACGGCAGTGACGAGATTTTTGAAGTCCGAGAGATGTCATTTGAAGTCCCGTTATTTGAAAGGCATTGACACTCCTCCTCTTCACGTTGACAAACCAGAGTGGGATCGTCTGAAAGACTACTGGAATACTGATGTGCAGAAAGTGAAGGCACAGACCATGGCCAAGGCACGTAAGAACGTGAAGAATTATGCTCTAGTAGGCCGTAGAGGGAAGGTAGGGAAGGAAGCTGGGTCGGTAAGTCCTCATTTCCACAGTCTTCGGTTCTGCCCATATTAGTTTGTTTTTGGCTGATTGTACAGAGCAAAAAGCCACATGTTTGGTATAATGAGCAAGTTCCTTTGTGTACCTGATGTTTGCATGCTAAACTGTAACAGAGGGAGGCAGGGGAAACAAGTGCAGGAATTACGGACCTTGCGGAGGCCAGGCGTGCAAGTGCGAATCATGAGCTGTCAGGAAATGTAAGTTCCCTTGAGAAGCCGGTTCCTTTTGTCCGTAGCTGTCTAGTTCTGTTAAACGTATTTAGAATAGGGGCAGAAGCAATATGCGAGCCCTGTTAGTACTTAATTTTGTTGGTTTCATTAGATGGGTTCAGGCTTGTATTTTGTATTTCTGTAGTGTGCCTATGACGTCCACAGGCATTGCATTTTGACTATGATACCGGAAGGGAGGTCAATAAGGGCGGTTCTACGCCAGGAAATGCATCTTTGGTCATTTGGTCATTTGGTGCTCTGATAGGGACTGTCTTTGAATTACTGGAACTGTCGCCGTGTTCTTAGTCACAAGAGCTGGGCCACTGCACACTCCTGCTGTGTTGTAATTACACTTCCGCTCCACCAAATTCTAGTCGTACTGAAGTGCCATTTCAGCTGCTCCCAGTCGAAACACAGTTGTGCTGCAGTTGAGATTCAGTCACTGTGTAGTCAAGTTTTAGTTGCGGTTCAGTAGAACTGTAGTTGCGATTCAGTCAAACTTTAGTTACTCTTTGGTCCAATGGCAGTGTCTTTTCTTTCACACTTTGGTAGAACGTGCATGTGCCTTGCAGCATGACTATTTGTACTGTGGCAAGCCCAGAATTCCACGCTTTCTTCACAGACGTGCATGTGGTATTGTCGCGTTTTGTGACCCGACTACATGAATGTATTCCTCCTTGAGGCCAACATTGCATGTCTCGTGACAAACTCCGGTCCATGCTGTATTGTAGTGGTTTCTAGGGATTAGACAGCCGTGACAATGCATTGGGTAAGTTTGAACGTGTGGCACCTTCATGTTAGACATATGCATATGTGGAGGACATCCGCTTTATCCTCATGTACGACTCCAGTATGTAGCCAATGGCTTGTTAGTCATACATGAATTGTAGGAGTGCGTGGGAGTGAACTTTCGGGACTCGTTTCTGAACTTCAAATCAACTGAGGTGATTTTGTTGCATGTTTGTTTGTGATTAGAAGGCGGGAGCAGGTGACAGCCCTCACTGGGAATTGATGCAATCGTGGAAGACGGATGTGGACCACAAGATGGGACATTTCCTGGCCAACTCCGGTGCCCAAGCCGCGGCAATTGACGACTTGCGTTCAATGTTCCAGAGCTTCATGGGAAAGTCGAAGCCACGTGATGAAGGCAGCCCCTCCATCGGTCAATCAGCGTTGGAGAACCGCGAATCACGAGACTTGCCACAAGCAGAAGGCACCTGTTTCATGGGAAACTCTAAGAAGAAAGTCCCAACAGCGACGGAGAAAGGCAATCCTTCCACAAAGGATAGGCGGGGGCCCGGCGCTCCTTCCACAAAGGAGAAGCGAGGTCCTGGGCATGCAAGCCAACAAAAAGGTGAAGCCCAGGTGCAGGTAAACCCCAAGGAGTTGACTTCGTTGTCTTCTGAGTCTGACCTTGTTCCCCTTGAGACTGCAGACCCCGTTTCAGCGCCGATAACAAAGGAGTGGAAAGTGTCTGAGCGAAATGTACCCAAAAACGGGACAAACCCTGTAAAAGAGACATTGCAGGAGGTGGGAGTGTCATCGCAGCCTAATGCGTTTCCAAAGTCAAATAAGGAGGTGGTGGACCTCCAAAAAGCCATTCAGGTTGAAGCAATTGTCACCCCTAATCATGAAATCGGGGAGCCCTCAAAAAACATTGTGGCACTGGATCCCTCAACGGTAGCCGACACAGAGCCGGCATGTGACGATACTATGGAGGCTGAAGTTCCTGGAGAAGAGGATCGCCCGGCCACGAGAAGTAGCGGTGGTCCCTCACCGGTAAGTAGTGATGGCGAAGGCAGCCCCGACGAGAAGGAAGGCAACCCCGACAAGAAGAAGGAAGATGGAGTGGCTGAAGTGTCTTTGGCAAAGAAGTCTTCAGCGTCACAGCAGGTTGTGGATGTGGTGCCGGAGACGTCGAAGTCGTTGGAGGTTGCACCAGCCGCACTGGAGCCGGCTCAGAAGAAGTCCAGAAAACCACCGAAGACACCAGTGAAGGTATTTTCCCCGCCCGGCGTTCATCAACGTACGTCGAGTGAGGTGAGACCTCATGATTCTGGTGCTCCTTGGGTCTTCACCGCATTACGTGAACGTGGTCAACCCATATTAGTTATTTTCAATGTGCATGGCACATTGTTGGACTCCAGTGTGTTGTGGAAGCCAAACCCCAATCCTCGAATTCGTAGTACCACTAAAACTGAGTTCAGGAGAGTAGTCTTCCGTCCTTGGTTGAAAACATTCCTTAATCAATGCTTCAGTAGCTTTGAAGTTGCATTCTGGGGCAGCGACAACGGGGAACAAATGAAGGACGTGTTGCCTGCAATGCTTGGGGGGGTAAAGGGTGTCACGCACGCCCCACTGTTTGCGTGGTCAGGCAAACATGGTGTTCGAGACCATGTTGCAGATGGCAGCACAACCGATTGGAGTAAACAGTTAGAGTTAGTTTTTGCAACTTGGCCTCATTTCTGTGCAACTAATACAGTGATTGTAGATAGTAAGCAGAGTAGGGTTGAGTGCAACCCGGACGCTAACGTCATCCTCAGCACGCCTTTCTATGTGAAGTGGATGTGCGCCTTGGCAGATGACAAGGAACACCTGAAACGGTACCTGTGGCCGCTGTTGGAGACTTTACTCGAATGCTCCGATGTTCCTACCTTTCGATCCAAATTCCCCAATATTGTCAACGAATCCATGTCACAAATGCTGCAAAGACGCCGAAGCGGACATGCATATGAGTTTCTGGACATTGTTGAAGGTGAGGGGACACGCATAGCATGGGATTGCACACGCCCTAGCGTCCCCTCACCTTCCCTTCATCTTTATATCTAAGAATTGACCCGTGTGTGTAGGTCAAGCTCCAGACGCGGGAGACGAGGGCAACCGCAGCGTCAGCGTTGGAAAAGAAAGGTGTCGCACCCTCCACGAAGAAGGTGCGTTCAGTTGAGAATGTTGTGACAGTTTCGCCTTACGTGCAATAGGAAGTCATTGTCTAGTGATGGTTAAGTGATCACACAGAGAAAGACTGGTGTAGCACAGTTGCATTCAATGATTTACATGTTGTGGTGTAGTTGTTAAGAAGTCAGGTTCATCTTGGAGTCTGCATTTGAAATCGGTGCGTCTGAAGTTGTCGTCATAGCTTGCAAGGGTGGGCTTATGCATTGGACGTTTCCATTCTAGTAATGTAGGGACTGAAATGAATATATTCCACAACGAGGACTTGTTCAATCAACAGCCAGCTTTTGCTAGAAGTTACTAGTCATTCTCAACGAATAAACCATTGAGAGCATTTTGAAGTTTATTATGGGAAGGGGCTTCTCTATTGACGTTAGCCTTCCATAGCGTTGTTGGATCTGCATGTGAAAGTTTTTCTTATACGATGTAATGTACGAGGTCCTTGTAGTTCTTGTGTGCTAACAATTTAGTGCAGCCATAGTTTTGTACATGAATTGGGGCACAGCTGTAGACATAGTCGCGGGGAAGTGAAGAATTAGTGGCGAAGTGCATTGAAGTCATTAACTAGTGAAAGGCCTGTCACAAGTTAGTCATATGCAGGTGATGGAAAAGTGGGTAGGATGCCTATTTTTTGTTGAATATGTTTAGGACATTTTGGTTTTAAGAATTGAAGCTAATGTTAGCCCTTACCTGCAGTATTGGCTCGAAGACGAAGTTCTTCTCTTCAACCCGCGGTCAAGAAGGCAGGAAGTGGCGGTGGGGAGGATTAGCGGTATCCCAGGCAAACATAAGTTCCATTTCCAAGAGATTCCGGAGACTTGGTTTAAGATAGACATCAAGGAAGTTTTGCAGCCATGGGTGGCGCTGATGTTCCCTCATGAAGCGGATGAGCAAACGCAGCTGAAAGATGTGGAGGGGACTAGCACAATATGGGATCAGAAGTACCTAAAAGTTAAGGTTTGAGGTGGCCACCGGGAGAGTTAGCAAGTACTTTGCCCAACGGACTTATGGCATTGGGGGACAACTCCATGGAAACAATAGTATTGTAAATATTCATGCTGAGCTGCAGTGATGGCTTATCCTATCTCAGGAGCCACTTTCATTTTCCGTTGTCTGTTCTCTAATTGTGTGAAGTTGGGAATCCATTTTGCCATGGCCTAGAAGGAATTAGGTTGGATGACATTGAGGAGCATGTTAGCGCAATTGAAGAGTGTGTAGTTGTGCTGCAAGAGAGTGTACTTCATGTAGGCTGGTAATCTCATGTGAAATCATAAGTGCTCCTTCCTCAGTGGATATACAACTGGCGCTCGCGGCACGTCCTTACGTGGTGACTGAATTTGTAGTCATGTCTTAGATACGCCGTAGTGATAGATCTGGATTGTTGGCCTATATTCGTGTAACTCAAAACTATTACGCAACACAGACCCCTCTGTCTGGAGAGTCCACAGCCACTACTCACTGTAGAAGTTATACTTGTCAACTTTGGTGTAACTGGACAATAAATTGGATAGAACTTCAAAATGACATGTGGCTTCAAAATTGGGTCTGACATCAGCACTTGCCAACTACACTGTAACTTATAAATAACTAAGAAATGACTGAATTCAGTCACCATGTCCGACCCAACAATGACTGCGTCGCATGTATTGGACGGACCTGCCACGTGTTTTTCCTCGGGAACTCCACCCGAACTGAATGACGACTGCAAAATGACTTTGAATTTTGCTGACATGGCCGTCCACGTCAGCTATTCTTGGACTGAATCTCAACTGCCAAATGACTCCGGAATTTGTGACGTGGACGGCCATGTCAGCAAAAATTAAAAGGATTTTTGAAGCTACCCGACCTTTCCATGAAATTTTCTCTTCTTTCCATGTTCTATGAAGACCCCCTCATCCAATATTCATCCAAGTACGAAGTGGATGGTGATAATACACCAGCAGTCATTTAAAGAATGACTTGTCCACAATGACTGCAGAACCCGAAGTCGTTTTCCAGTCATTTATGTCCGGAATGACTATTTTCCTGTCATTTTTTGCAGTCATTTATACCCCCCTATTTTTTGTAGTGCATTTCAAAATCGCGCGCCCAGGTGGAAGTCCAGCAAGGCTTGTCAGAAACGGCAGTCATCAACACACTTGCACATAAAGGACTCCGTTAAGCACCCTCTCCATGTCGCAAGTGGCTCATATTAGCTCATGTAGGCTCTCCAATGGGTTATTCGTAATGGTCTTGGGTCTCCCTTTCGTCTTTGTCTTCTTATATCTCTCCATCGATCCTCTTCCCTTCTTCGAACCCTTTCCTACAACGGACAAGATGCTGTTGCGGATTGGCAATCCTCCCTTCTCATGGCTCTTCTCCACTGGCACTTTTGAAACGGTAAGTGCTTCTGGGAATGGATCCTTCAATTTCTTTGGCGGCAATTCAAGTAAAGGCAAACACTCCTGCTTCAAAACAACACAAACAGTACTCAGAATTGATTTCCCTCACACGAACAATGGTCGGAATAAACTGCACTAATTAAAAGTTACATGATTCATTCAGGAGATAACCTGTTTATAATTTGAAATTATTGCCAAAAATCCCGTGAATAAATCTATAAAATCTCTTTTTCCAGTAGAGAATACAGAAATAACCGGAGTGGACTCTTCAATAACGAGTTCAATATAAGATAAGAAGGAAAAACCGGTACTCAAATTGTTTCCTGAATACTGGTCACGAAGACATTATCCCTAGCCCAGCATCATGGGATCTCATGCTGTGGAAAAATGGGAACAGGAAGAACCTCTCTATGCTGACGCTGGGACTTGGTCTTCATGCTGAGGGAACTCAGAGATGGATTGGAATCTGTGTCTGTCCTCTCAGAATCAGATGATACATCTTCAACAGCATTATCTACCTCCAAAGCACGGTTCCCGATTGGGTCCTCCCCTACTTCCTCGTCTAAAAGGACTCTAGGGTGAGGATGGTAGTGATCCCAGATCTGTCTGGCCAGCACTTCAGCTTCTTCCAAAGCCTCCCTAGAATTAACGATCTCCAAAACTTTAACGCCTCCCCACTTCGGGTCTTGACAAGAAAATTGTTAGTGTGCTACTATGTTAGACGAAACACTAGAAAAAGGAATAAAAATAAACTTCAATAAGAATACACAAAAGATGAACATCAACAACGTACCATTCCCAAAAATGTGAACTCAGGGCCGCCATTCACATTGACCACAACCATCTCATCATCGATAAGCCCACCAAAAATGCCAAGAGCCGTGCTTATCTTCAGACGCGGCAAATGACTACGGCTCCAGTACGAATAATCGTCCCCCATGTCCTCCGACTTGTATGAAGCCTGGAGCGTTTTGGATCCACGAAAGAAGAAGTCGAAGGAGCCCTGTCTGTTGTCACATGCGTCATGGCCGAAGCAAAATACAACGAAGACATTGTATCCTCCGGCAACAGAGGAAGGAAATCCGTCTTCAATACCAGCAATATAGTTCAGGACATGATAATCCCAAACTCTCAGCTTTGCCTCCATCCTTCGTTGTTCCAGGTGACAAGCAATCATGTTAAACCCCTGGGCATCCGTCAGAAGAACAGCTGGAGACCGGGCAACAACAGTTTTGGCAGCGAAATCGTGTGTTTCGAGGGCATCAAAGAGCCTCCTCAGCTTGCGATCTTCAAGAATCTTTGCGCGCGTTCTAGTGGATGTAGTATTGAAAAGGAACCAGAAGTAAATGTGCGATTTCTTCTCGCCGCGCCACTGGATTACATCAGGAAGCATAAGAACTGAACTGATATTCCACAACGTCTTGTCCATGATTTTGCATTGGTAATTTTCAGAAAAAACTTTTGACATGGCCTGGGACACTGCAAGCCCGGATGTGGTATTGAGGTAAGACTCCCAGAGCTCCTTGACAAAAGCAGGGCAGTCGTCAGGATCGAACGTCTTGTTCAGGCCCTTTGTGCGTTCGTCCAACCACTTCTTCCCCACTGTACTGGAAATCGCCTTGTCCACCCAAAGCTCTATCTGAGAAAGCCCAATATTCCTTTCACTAGCGAAATCATCCCATTCTTGTAGAGTATAGGGGATGTACTCAGGCTTCTTGCTAGGCAAAGGGAATTTCATATAGTGGTTCATCAATTCATTCTTCATCACCCTAAGAAACCTCATTCGGGCCCCGGCAGCAGACAGAGAGACAATGCTTGATTTCAACTTCGTGCTCTTCACGCAAAGCTTTCCATCAAGAACTAAGTTCGCGAGGAATCTGATGTCCTCAGCATGGAGTCCATAAAGCGTCTTGAAGTCACTTTGGGTAAGTGGCTTCCGCTTTATACTCGCTCTTTTACCGCCTCCTATCCCCGAATGATCCGGAAGCTCTTCCTTCAAGAACTTCATTTCAATGTCGGTCCACAACATCACATCCGCGTCGTCTTCGAGGAAGATTAGAGGAATCTTAGGCTCCTGAGTTTCTTGCCCCTTCATACTCGTGAATATGGTCGACATTATAGGGTAAAATCTCTACACAGGGAGTAAAATAGAGTCAGATGAAGACGAAAATTTGGGAGTTGTGAAATTGGTTGCATCCAATGATCTATCGTGGGAACCCACAATGCCAGCACAGTGGAAAGGTTGCAGTAATCTATCATTGCAGGGTAATACCATCCCAGTAACCAATGATGGTCCATACTACATGAACTAAATGTACAAATGAAATATAGGGTCAAAGACATACTAGGTACTCTGGCGAGTGGGTCCTGCCCATGGTCGCAGGCTGAGGGCTTCTCATATCCCTCCATTTGATTCTGGCATTCTGAAATTGCTGCAGAAATCTCTGCTCCTTCTACGATCCAGCAATATTCTGGTTGAGAGCACGTGACAAGTGCATAACATTGTCGAAGTCCTTAGATTGTGCCCAGATAGGTATAATTTCGAAGGTTGAAGCTTTGGCCTTCTCAGATTCGGCGATTTCTCCAGTGGATATTAACGTCCTGTAGGCCTCCACGGTGTGCTGACCCCCGATTATGAAGTAGTGTGTTTTCTCCATGAAAATATCCTTCTTGGGGCATGCATCGAGGTAACTTCTTATCCGGACCATATGGCCCCTGCTTCAATGGAAGGACGGTGATGTATCTGTTGTCAATTACAAAATCAACATCCACACGAAGCTTGTTCATTATTCCGTGGAGCCGAGCTTCTTCAATGCCTTTGTACACGAGTCGACCAGGTGGACTCTTGTGCAAGTAGTCGAAGTGCACCCGTATGGCTTCTCCGCTAGCGTCGAGAATGGGCGTTTTCCCCCACTTGTACATGGGATTGAAGGTGTTATGATATAATGCCTTCATAGCCTTCAACTGACTCTTATCCAACTTGTTGATTTCCGCCTCTTCCATTTTCACGCACTGGTGAATCTGAAGAGGCGCCTTTTTCTTAGCAGAACCACTAGCAGCCCCTTCCTTCTCCTCGACATCTCCCGGTGCTCCGGATATGGCCTTCCTCTTGACTCCCCTCCTCTTCGACGGTGATGGCGAAGGGGCGATGATGATTGCATCTCCAGCGGGTGTAGAATGAGTGTCTGGGATAGTGTCAATGCGAGCCTCCTCAATGAACTCCCATTGAGAATGCAATGTTCGCGGTGTCCACGCATCATTCTCGTCCGACTGGTACATTAATCCTATCTTTGTCAATGTTCTACACATATTCATGTCCAGCTTGTTGAGATCAAGAACTAGCCCGTATGTCATGTTGCGACCCGACTTCGGTAACTTCTCATCCACAATTAGAAGCGCGGCTTGCATATCTAGTCCTTGCATGTCGAGGACGTTCAGCCCAACTGTTTGGTGCACCCTTTCCCCGTCCTTCAGTTTTGGAATGATGACAGCAATCCCATCCTCGCCTTTCTTCCATTCCAGACCCCATGTCGTAAGTTTCTTCTGGCAGCGATAAACAGCTCCGGGGTGATGGTCTCCCGTATACTTGAAATCATAAATCCAGTTGTCAACAAAAGGAGCCAGCTTCCGCGGAGTGAAGTCCTCTGGGCCCTCCTTAATCTGCATTTCACTACAGGGACAATGGAGGATCCAATTAGTATCTGTAAACAGCTACAGAGAAACGTGTCCTCAAAAATGAATATCATGGGAACCCTCGATAACCCATTGGTAATCAAAAATAGGTGGTATCGTGGGAACTCATGATGTAGCAGCCCCTAAAAGCTATCCGAGAATCGTCCTTATCGTGTGATCTCACGATGTTACAGCCCCTAGCTGCTGATCAACAATCGTCTGTATTTTGGGATCTCAAGATATAACAGCCGCCTACAGCGACACCGAAATCATATATATCGTGGGAAATCACGATGGAATACATCCTAGGAGCAATCAAAAGTCGACAATATCGTGGGAACTCACGATGTAACAGCCCCTAAAAGCTCATTGGAAATTTATTGTATCGTGGGATCACATGATGTAGCAGACCCAAGAAGAAAATCGGAAGTCGCTAGTGGCGAGGAAAATGACGATGTAATTGACCCCAGCCTTTGACTGGGAATCGATTGTATCGTGGGAACTCACGATGTATTAGCTCTTGAAAGCAAATCGGAAATTGTTTGCATCGTGGGAACTCACGATGTAAGAGCCCAAAACAGCTGATCGAAAATTGTTTGTATCGTGGGATCTCATTACGTAACTGCCCCAAGAAGCTAATAGGAAATCAGTTGTATCGTGAGATTTCACTACGTAACTGCCCCAGCAAACTAATCGTAAAATATAACCATCATGGGCATTCCAATTCACCCGGAATATCGTGAGGTATCCGATTCCGCGGTTATAGGGTATAGGTCCACGGACTTACGATTTAGTTCCACGGTCATAGGGTTCTGGGTCCACGGTCATGGGTATCCAGGTCCGCAGTCATAGAATCTGGCACCCATTACCGTGGCCTTCTCCACGATTTAATGTGTGGCTAAACCGCCAACGTCATTCTGCGTTTGGCTAAAAGTCCAGGGATCTCAAGAGAAATTCTAAATAGTTTTTTTATCTTCATTTTTCTAGCCACCTTTCACGTTGACTTACAAATAGTATTCAATTGAGTTTCTAGACAGTCTAACTAACTTAGTGTTTGTTTTCACGTAATTCAGAAGGAAGTAAAAAAAATGGTTTACAAAATATGCCATTTCAGTGCATTTAGTGGAGTTCTTGCTCCTTCTCTAAATCTCAAATTTCTACACAAGAACAATGTTTTCTGAGTTGGAGCTCATCTAACAAAATGAATGTTATGTACTTTGGTTTCTATTCCAACTGGAATTTTGAATAAATTCTAAATATTAAATATTTAATTAATTATTTTATGGCAATTTGAACTTTGGAAGTATTTTCAATGTCTTTTGCATTCTAATTATAGAATGAAACGGAAATTGAGTTTATACCATGATGTTTTTCACAATAATGTACACACATGGTGAAATTTTCAGAATTTTTGGACTAATTTTTCATTTCATGTGATTTTCCTTCACTTTATCTTCAAAAATTCTCATAAAAAACAGTTTTCATCAAAAACTCCGTAATTTTCTTTGAATTAAAGAAGACATGTAATTTCAGCTCTGAAAAATAAGTATAACAAATTTCATACATATTTAGTTCCTCAATGGTAGGAAAGTCAGTGATGGATAGTGAGGCTCGTCTTTTGGGGTTTAGCGGATTTGTGGTGCCTCATACCGTGAGCGTTCCGCTATTCCTGTACTCTACTAAAAACCATGACAAGCCAGTAACTATAACGATGCAGTATAAATCCCAAAGACAAGGAATTTGTACTTACGGGTCATCCCATGGGCTTATGCCAGGTTCTGCCGCTCCCAAACACTCTCCGGCCATCGTACGCCTTTCCAGCAGAAAGAAGTACACGCCACAGAATTCCTTAGCTACAAAAACAAGGCAGTCACCAAATAGTTCAAATAAAACTCAGAAAGTAATCATTCACCAAGATCATTCTACAACCTACATCGATATTGCCAACAGAAGTTGGCCAGGGGAAACTATCCCACGATGGTATCATTCAGAGAAGTCAGACGATTCAATACAACCAGTTGGCACTAATAGTACCCTAAATCACAACTCAGTCTAGGTAAGGTTCACTCTCCAAAGTTAACACTCAATCATTCTAACTAGAAGCCTACATAGAAATCATTCAACTAAGCACAGTCACACAAACTAAGCACACACGAATTGTCTACTTGACAGACACTGAAATCAACTGAGCACACACGTCGAACTAAGCACACACGAACTACTTGACAAACGCAATAGCTGGGCTCAAATAAACCAGTGATAGTTCCTCAACACATCTCACAAAGTATCCAGAAAACAGTGGATAGTGCAATGTTTCAGTCTGTCACGCACGCACCTGTCCTGAAATTCAGACTGCGGCCGCACAGTCACTCAGTCGTAGAAAAGCAGAACTCGTCCCGCCGCAAAACCCGTAGCCTATTACGACCTAGCTCCTCCGGGCGCACAACTTGTACTACTGCGACCTCCTTCCAGCGCACAACTCGTCCCACGTAGACCTGCTCTCACCTTCTGCCTACTACACTGAAGCTTCCAAGCTCCAAGCACCATCGACTGAAAATTGGCTGGCTCCATTGACAGGCGCAAGCTCTTCCATCACCGGCGGAGGGCAATCACACATACGACGCTGCTTTTTGGAAGCACAATCCGCCGATTCAACCACGACTCACACAGCCGCACTGAAGCTTGGCTCCGGCACCACCAAATCACTGAAAGCGACCCCTAATCGTAGACACAAGCGCTTCCTTCCCCGGTGGAGTTTAGTCCGTCCACGACGCGCACGCACCTGTGAACAATTGCAAAAATGCGCCTCCAGCAACTACAGCAAATACACGTACGATGGAAGGAGCGAGAGGAGAGGAGGAAGGCGGGGTATCATGCGTTTTGGGGAGAGACGGCGAATGTACAGTAGAAAGCATTCAAGCAAGCCGTAGTGATGATTAATAAAATTTTGTTGATGACAAGTGTTGGGTTGCGGGCAGTAATTACCATGCCCTTCACTTTTTTACTATACTAAGTGAAAAAGATTACTGTAGTAAGTAGATTAATTGCTCCTGAATAAGAAGACTGCCTATTCTAGTGAACTAAGATCGTCACAATTCCGAAAAAAATTAAAAACTTCATAATTGAAAGGATAAAAAATGGGAAATCAATTGTTAATATTCAAGTAAATTCACAAAGTTAACCAAGATAGAATTCCATTAAAAAGGAATTCATAAAAAAAGGAAAAAAAAAGGGAAATCAATTCATTATTTTGTTAATATTCATTCAAGTTAATTAAGATAGCATTCTATAAAAAAAATAATTCATTAGAAAAGGAAAAAAAAAAAAAATCAATTGATAGGGTAGTGAATTAAGATAGAATTACTCCGTAAAAAAATGATTCATTAGAAAATTAAGGAAAAAAAAAAATAGAAAACCAATTGAATGTTCTTTAAGTGAATAACAAGACATGTGGGCCCGAGGGAATCACCTTCATTATTCATAGACTCCGAAATGGTCAATATGTAGAGATATTACAAAAAGAAAAGAATGAAGAACTAAACTTGAGTTGATTGTCAAACAATCATCTACTAAATTACTACTTTTGTTTATTGTTAGTAAGGAGCAGATAATCAAACACCATATATAGGAAGTGCACAGGTCCCCCGCACAATAATATAAATTAATTCAGAGAATCTAGATTAACAATAATTGCATTGCCGTCTCGTCCAACAAGCAACTCTACATACCTGGATAATAATCTTGGCGCATTCGTTGCATAGAAAGAGAGTTATGTATAGCCTGTCGGCCACAATCCACAAGTTCGCTTTGAAACAAAAGTCAAGAGTCCTAAAGATTTTCCTCTAAAGTAAACTCTTCATTAACTAAAACTATTTCATTTTGAGGTTGATACATAGGCCCAAAATCCATGGCAGAGCTTGGAAGCGTACTGCTGCTCGATTCTTGTTCAAGATGCCATTTACTTCTGCATGGCAAATGCACCTGCCAAGAATGAAATGACGTTTCTTGCACATCATGAAATTTCAAGCAAAGAATTACAAGCAAGAACACGAGATGAGTTCTCAAAACTATTTAAGAACAAGAGAAAGTTGGCAATGGGCAGCTCACGCATATTTGGTTTGTAACAGATCTATTTCTGAAAAGATCAAGAGGATTTGCTAGTTAGTGTCAAGTTATTATTCTATTGATGTTCATTTAATAAGTTGCCAATACAATATCAATTGAATGTCACGGACAGTGACATACAACTGACAGTAAGTTAGCATCAAGTAGCACGAGCTTAACAGTCACTCGACATGAGGACTGTATGAGCCTATTGTCTATTGACTTGACATTAAGAATTTGCGAACCCAACAGAGGGTCTTTAGTGATGGCAAGAAACAATAAAGCTACCGCATAGAAGTAGCAACACCTTGGCCCATGGGAGACGGTTATCTGGGTAGCCTCTTGAATAGCCATTGTAATCGATTCCTGCTCAAAGCATGCAATTGCTCTAATTTGTAAGAAAATCAATTTTTAGTATACCAAGCAAATCTCTCCTTGTTGGACACCTGCATCCACTTTCTACTAACTTGCAAAGCCTTCAAGGTCGTGGTATTAGAATAAGAATCTTCAAGTAAGAAGGCAAAGATTGAATGAAAATAGAAAGAAATTTGGTGGTGGATTCCAATACCGAGAATGTCTTGCTAACAACCTCCAATCCATAATCCTTCTACTTTTTGGACGCAAGTTCTAAATTCAGACACATACTTGGGCAGCTAGACTCTATAACCGTCATTGTTCATAATTTTTAAGCCCAATACAATAGACCATAAGAACCAAAGACCCAACGCAACCACGCCATCTGCAAAATATCTTGATTCAATTTATATCTTCAAATGATGGCAACCACATGAAGAGTTAACAAACAAATCCACGTACCAGTTTCATGTGTTGCCTTCACAGGCTCGTCTTTCATTCTTGCTTCTTGCACATGGAGATGTTGATAGGTAGAAAAAAACCTAAGCGGTAGAATTTCTGAGGTTCAGAATTGTACAAGGTCCAAACTACAAGAAAGTAGAGAAATCTTGCAATAGAAGTTGAGAGCTTTGACACAACCTATTGGGAACTTGTATCATCCTCCACCCCAACCTTCAAACCCTAATAAAAATGTTGATAGAAGATTCCACATATAGAAGAAGCTTTGAAATGTTGCAAAGAGAGTCAAATCTGGGAATATAGAGTCAAGCGTGGGATGCCCTAGCCACTTGTTGACAATACTATGAGTGTTGTAAAATCAGTGATACATTCCTCTAGTGTCACTATGTCTAGCTCATCTTCAAATGACTTATCATATGTTCCAAAGCGTTATTTTTTGTTCATCTCACTTCAACTGAGGGGGCTTCCTGCCATCTTTGGATGGTTCACCTACAAAATCAAACTTGTCAAACCATAAAACTCAAATTGAAAGTCTAAAACCCTACACCCTAAATCGAAAGCAGAAAAGGTCTTAAATCACTTACTCCAGCTCCTACAATTTCATGGCTTCCCTCTTTTAAAGATATTCTTCCTTGGAAAAGTCCCTGCAATGCACAAAATTGACAAAGATAAAGTTCCTTGTAAAAATGATAAAATTTCCTTGAATTTTGAAAGTATGTAGTTGACACTTCATTTTGCATCAGAGAAATGTGACATCATACCTTAGAGTGGGAATAAGTTCCTTTCGGTCTTGAGCCTCACGTCATCTTCTTGTCTCCTTTGTGTACAATGGAGATGATAATGGTGAGTTCACGATACATTAGAAGAATGATACTAGAATTACCCTCTTTTTCACTCACAAGCAAGGGAGAAAGTTCCCACTCCATTGAATCAAAAAGTAATTAAACAACACAAGTCAAACCTTCTTGTTTCTCTGACAGCTTGAACTCGCCCAATAGCAAATAATCATTCATAAACAACACCATTAATGAATTGTTCTATTCAAATGAATCTGTATCTTACAGGATGCAAAGGCTGAACCAAACTAAACTATTGAAAAGCAGAGGTGCTTCATATTTCTTTTCACCTTTTTGGTTAAAGAAGCATCCTTCTCACGAAGACGTTCTTCCAACTCCTCTTTTGTTTCTTTCAGACGTACTTGCAACGAAAGAGCAGCACTGGAGCGTGAAAGCAAACATGACGATGAAAATTGAAACCCTAATAAATCTGAAAACATTGTTACGCAAAACGTGCTGCAGTGACGGTTTTATCATGCAACCATCAGAAAGCTTGCCAATAAGGATTGTCACGGGTTGCGATTGAAACTGTACAATTTTGTTGTTTGTTTTTAAATCTGGCCCTGTGCGATTTTGAGTCTTCTAATTGCAATGCCCAAACCACCTCCATTCTTGAAACACAATCTGGACACCCGATTGTCTAATAGAATCTTTGCAAAATTCTACTGAAAGTAGAGATGAAATTGGACAAATTTTTGTTTGTGTCTATGGATATTGGTCAAATTTCCTTGTGTGTCCAAATTCCATTCCTGATTACCTTATCATATCGTCATTGGACATTAACTATAAAATTCTTCAAATCCTATTGATGAAAATTTTGAATTTTCTCTTGTGCAGATCCTCAAGTATCAAGAAGGCCTTGGACGCTGACTCGGAGTGCAAGAGCATTCACTTCTTCCTCGTGGCTCTTTGGAGCTGGTCATGGTGCCGGAGCACGTTAATGTGATGCTCTACAACTTCGACAGCTATGACCTGGGCGACTTCATCTTCAAGCTCTTTGCCACCAAGTTGCTGGTGTTCAATACAGCTGCGGAGATATGGAGCTTTGCTTTCCACTGGGACCGGATTTGAGGGAAAATCTGCGGGAGTTTTGTTTTGAGCCGAGGCTCAACATCACAGCAAAGATCGACAACATATTGCTAGGAATTAACCTTGCCCCACGTCCATACATCAGTCCATGTTTAAGACACATTTTTTTGTTTAGCTATTTGCTCTGTTTCAAGTCCGTGTCTAGGATGCAACAGTGCGCTTTCCTGTGAACAGTTCCTCATTTAATTCCTCGCCTAATTTGTGTTTAAATTGTTAGATTCATTACCGAACTCAACGAAAATTTATTGTTACACTATAGTTGCAGATAATTACTGACTTCATATATGCATTTGAACCTTGAATCATCCTTTTCAGATTGGCACCGAGTGTAGTTACTCGAGGATCGATTGTGATCACACGGCAATTTTGTTCTCCGATCTCAACAATTGATCGTCTGCAGTGGTGCTCCTCGTGCTCCAGCAGATGCTTTTTCCAAACCATGAACATGAGATTACGGAGCAAGTTTGAAGGTTCCTTGCAACAAGGATTCAGTCGCAAGTGAACTTGAAACCAGCAAGCCATGAACAAGCATACGATTACTTAGCAAGTCCCAAGGTTCGATGCAACTCAAATTCGGTTTTATGTCACCTTGAATCTAGCAAATCAAGAACGAACATACAACAAGTAGGAAAGTCCACAGGTTCGCTGCGATCGGGATTCAGTTTCAAGTCAGCTTGAATTTAAAAAACCAAGAATGAACTTAAGGTTACTAAGTAAGTCCACAAGTTCCCTGATCCGGGCGTTCCCTGATGGAAACGCCGACGTTCCCAATGTTGGGAGCGTCTGCGTTTCCAACGGGGCCCATAAAAATTATAACCAAAAGAACTAAAAAGTAAAGGAGAAAAAAGAGAATTTAAAATTCTAAATAATATTCAGACAACATATTTTATTCTATAATTATTTTAAGAAAATAATTTGTATGAAGGAAAAAAGAATGATTGTGTTAATAATTAATTTCTTATCTAGGTGAATTTCTTGCGTAATTTATATTGAATTATTCAGAGCTGAAAAAATAAATAATGACTGAATAGTTACTTTAATATAAAAACTTGACAAAAAAATCACCTAATCAGTGAATTAATATATAATTCAAAAAAATATTAATATCTATAATTCATATCAAAGTAATTTATTAGATAAAACTTGGGGGTTAATTCTTACACTTCATAGTCCATTCAATTCTACTAACACTTTATTATTATTAATTACAAACACTAAATAAATGAGGCAATTTCTCTTGCATCATTGGTGCACTTCATTTAGACCTTTTCAACCAAATATCATTTTTTTGACATAATAATGGAAGAAGTGAGTTAGTACTAACATCTTTTGTCAACCTCTACTATATGTACTTATTTAAACTCCTATTTTCCATAAACTAAAACAACATATTGTCAATAAGTTGATCGTGAAGTGCATTAGTCTCATATCAAAGCCTTGAAATCATTGATGCTATAATGTTGGCGGCCTCCAACTATAAAAAAGTTAACAAAATTATTATGATTTTTTTTTTAGTAATTATAGGATTTCGTATAATTATGCCATATCTTAGTACTCACCAGTTTTTTAGTAAATACTAACTCTTCGATATACAAATACCTCTAAGGTGGATATTAAAGTTAGGAATTTCCAAATCTAATTTTAAGAAATGATTGATTGAATACTTCATAGGGTGGCTGCTTAATTGACAAATATATATTCAGTGCCCAAGTTTGAAAATAAAACACTGAAAATACGAATAAGTATATACATCATAATTGTAATTATATTCAGATAAACATACTTGTCTTTGTTTACAAAGACCCTTAATAAGTACCTCCAATCAAATTATATGGACTTACAATAGAAATTAATTCATATTTATGATCAATTGTACAATCATACAAAAGCTACAAAATAATGCTGCTATATATATATGTATATATATGTATATATATATATAAGTTTTTGTGCGTAGTTGTAGCACTCCATTCACAGCTTCATATATATAAGTTTTTTTGCGTAGTTGTAGCACTCCATTCACAGCTTCATATATATAAGTTTTTTTGCGTAGTTGTAGCATTCCATTCACAACTTTTGAACTCACCTATAACCCTACCATAATTATTTGCTGAAAATAAGTTGAATTCCTTAAGAACGTCAACCATAAAAACCCTTCAACCCTAAACCCTACAAAATGTAAAATGAGCCCCTTTGTAACTGCAATAGTTAATATCCTTGAAACCTAGAATCCTAAACCTTCAAGCTACGGACCATGATGTAAAGCCATCAAAGATACACTAAAGGAGGCAACCCATTTTTAACTATTGAAGAAAATACATGTATTTACAAGAGAGATTTTAGTAGTGGGAAAATTTTTCATGTGCACAAATAGAATTTATTATGAGGTTTCTATTATTTTTCAAAACTTGATCACTCAAAACATAGTTACAACGAATTTTAGAGCAACAAAATTAATTATGTTCCATCCATGTTGAATGATCAATCATATAGACCTTCTTGTTTCCGACCAAAGGGTACTTGCAAAATCCACCAAGGGTATTAAATAACTTGTGGCCACTTAGAAGGGTCTAAAATTGCATTGGGGACAATGCTATAATTAATGGCTACTAGTCACCTCTGAATCAGAAGTACTCCATCCTAAACTACCAGAATAGGGCGGTAATTACGCATGGATTGCCTCCCAGACTACCAAAAATTGATGGATCTTTGAGCGTAAACCATTACAGCATCGCCACCCATTATTCCCCCAAATGGCATGGGGAATGGGATGGCCCAAGCCCGGCTCCTCCCTGGTTCCATTTGGCTGGGGATGCCCTCAACTAATTCACGGCCAAAGTTCACGGCCGAAGTTCATGGTCAAAGTCAATCTCACAAGTTAGCTGCGAGTTGGCAGACTTTACATGAAAGGTAAAAGATTTTAGGAATTTGAAAAAGTTTCAAAATTTGGCAAATTGAATTTCTAAACAAAAAAATTCTCTAATTTCAAGAAAATGTAAAGTGCTCATAGTGTGCTTGAGGTGTGCTTGAGGTCTCCGTCAAGCACACCTGAAGCACACTATGAGCACTTTTAAGTTTTACTTTTAATATGATTTCTTTGATATATTTATTTTTATTTTTTTGAAATTAAACAATTGTAGAATTGTGCTTGAGGTGTGCTTGAGGTAGACCCCAAGCACACCTCGAGCACACTATGAGCACTTTTAAGTTTTACTTTTAATATGATTTGTTTGATATATTTTTTTTTATTTTTTTGAAATTAAACAATTGTAGAATTGTGCTTGAGGTGTGCTTGAGGTCTACCTCAAGCACACCTGAAGCATACTATGAGCACTTTTAATTTTTACTTTTAATATGATTTGTTTGATATATTTTTTTTTATTTTTTTGAAATTAAACAATTGTAGAATTGTGCTTGAGGTGTGCTTGAGGTAGAACTCAAGCACACCTCAAGCACACTATGAGCACTTTTAGTTTTTACTTTTAATATGATTTCTTTGATATATATATATATATTTTTTTGAAATTAAACAATTGTAGAATTGTGCTTGAGGTGTGCTTGAGGTCTACCTCAAGCACACCTGAAGCACACTATGAGCACTTTTAATTTTTACTTTTAATATGATTTGTTTGATATATTTATTTTTATTTTTTTGAAATTAAACAATTGTAGATTTGTGCTTGAGGTGTGCTTGAGGTAGAACTCAAGCACACCTCAAGCACACTATGAGCACTTTTAGTTTTTACTTTTAATATGATTTCTTTGATATATATATATATATTTTTTTGAAATTAAACAATTGTAGAATTGTGCTTGAGGTGTGCTTGAGGTCTACCTCAAGCACACCTGAAGCACACTATGAGCACTTTTAATTTTTACTTTTAATATGATTTGTTTGATATATTTATTTTTATTTTTTTGAAATTAAACAATTGTAGATTTGTGCTTGAGGTGTGCTTGAGGTCTACCTCAAGCACACCTGAAGCACACTATGAGCACTTTTAAGTTTTACTTTTAATATGATTTGTTTGATATATATATATTTTTTTTTTTGAAATTAAACAATTGTAGAATTGTTCTTGAGGTGTGCTTGAGGTAGACCTCAAGCACACCTCGAGTACATTTCCACTGTCTACTTACATTACCTTGATTTAGAACAAAATCTTGAACTGAAATCTTTTATTAAATAAATAAATAAAAATCATAAATTGCTTTAAGTATACATAAAGTAGACCTCAAGCACACTTAGAATACATTTCCACTATTTTTATTGCCCCGGAATGGTAAAAAATTTAGAAAATTAAGAAACTATTCTCAATTTTTTTTTAAAATAACAAAAAATGCTTGAGGTGTTCTTGATATGTGCTTGAGGTCTACCTCAAGGTCTACCACAAGCAAACCTAGAGCACATTTTTACTACTTACATTATCTTGGTTTAATACAAAATCTTAAACTGAAATCTTTTATAAAAAAATGAAAAAGTCATTTCAAGCTAATGTCATTTTTTATTTATTCCAAGGAAATGTCAATTATAGTTCTTTATAATTACAAGTCTTCCTTGCCATTTTTCTTTTTCTTTTTTGGAAGCAAGTGAAATAAATTCCATTTCAAAGAGACCAGCATTGCTAATAACTTTGTACTTCATTATATTCTATCTTACCTTTTTTTTTTCCTTGAAATATATGGACAATTTCCATTGATATCAAAAACAATATATGGGTGGCGGGGGGATGTTGTTCCCTGACTTTCTTTTGCAATGAAATCCCTGTTTCAAAAAACAAACAAAAAACAAACAATTCACAGCAACCAAGGAAACCTTGTTACTCCCTTTTATTACCTTGGCAATTGGACAAAATTTAAAGTCTGACATCTCCTTGGGAAGACAGTAAGCATACAAAGTCAACAACTTCCGGGGACATGGAACTGCTGTTTGCAGAGGCATTTGTGCTGTGACGGGTCACCTTTTGTCTTTCCCCGGGCTTGCGGTGGCCCACCTTTTCTTCGCCAACCCCGCCCAACTGCCAGGCTGGGAGCTTGGCCGTGAACGGGTGGCGATGCTCTTAACATATTAACCAGACCTTAAAAGTCCACTCGTCCAAAAAGTGGATGCGCCTTGGTCAACTATGATTGTAACTTTTAAAATTATTTTGATTTGGAATTATTTTGATTTAAACTAAGAAAATGAAGCTGGACAAGTTGTTGTTTTTATTCCCTTTTAAAATTTTCAAAAATGCCTAAATTTGAAAGAGTTATTGCAATTGAAAGCTTCATGTTTTAGAATCCAAATAACACAGTATGGTGTGTTTTTCATTCATATTTTCTTTTTTTTGACTTCATTTTAAACTTAAATTATAAAATCATGTTTCTCATTCTACTCATAATTTATGATTAAAGTTACGGATTATTTACTCTAATATATATTCTAATTGATATAATTTGATTTCCACCTTTAGTTTTAAAAAATCACAATAATTTGATTTGTCCATTGAATTTAAGAAAAAAATAAATTTAAATAGAAAATAAATTTTGACACTAGCACAAAATATCAAAATTTTACACATCTATTAATAAAAAAAAAGATAAATTTGGTTTAATAGTCAAATTTGACTTCAAGGTCTATGTTGTGGTTGTTTTGGATGTTAATAATAAAATAACCAACTGAAATTTTTTGACAGTAATCTCCATTTCTAGTTGTACCTCTTGTAAGAATTTCAAGTCTTTTGGATTTTTTTTGCTATTTTTACTTATTTATATTCAATTTTTACAATAAAAATGATAAAAATTGCAATTTTTCATAAAACAAATTGAAACTTCTACTAGTGATATATAATTCAGATTTTCAAGTATTAACAATATAAGATTTTTTTTAACACAATTTAAAAGGCTAAATTTAGTTCAGGCATGAAGTTTGACCATTTTAGAATGGATCAAGTCCTTTGGGGGTTAAGGGTGAATTTCAAACTCTAAAATTACAAGGACTAATGCATAAAATGTAGAATCCAAACCGAACCCTGAAACCGCAAATCCTAAATTTTGAAATTGCGACCCTAAACCCTAAGAACGTGGATCATAAACCTTGAAATCGTGCCCCCCGAACCCTAAGTCCGTGGACCTTAAATCCTAAAACTGTGGACCCTAAACCCTAAGTCCGTGGATTGTAAAACCTAAAACCGTGCACCCTGATCCCTAAGACCGTGGAACATGGGCCCTGAAACCGTGGACCTTAAACTCTAAGACCATGGATCCTAAATCTTGAAAGCATGGATCCTTAAACCCTGAAATCGTGGACCCTAAACCCTGAAATCCTAAACCCTGAACCGTAGACCCTAAGACCGTGCACTTTAAACCCTTTAACCGTGGACCCTAAACCCTAAGACCATGGATTCTTAGCCCTGCCACCGTCAATCTTGAGTCCTAATACCTTTTACCCTGATATCGTGTACCCTGTACCTTAAAATGATGACCCTAAAACCTAATATTATGGACCCTGAACCCTAGGATCTTCACAACCCTACAATCTAGTATTGCACCTTGAATTGAACCGTATGCCCTAGTCCTGTGATGCCATGAACCCTAAAAACTTAGGATTCACTGTCATTTTAGAAAAAGAATGGCTGAAACTAACAAATACAGAAACTCACGAGAAAACATGACATTGTGCGGGACCCTGAACCCGACCTCGTCATCTTCAGCCGTACAAATCAGTTTATGGTGTTATGAAATGATTATTTAGCATGCTATCGTAATTTAAATGTGCTATCAGTTGTAAATTTTAATTATTTGAGGGTTTCACACCTGTAGGTAATTTTTAGTAAGCCTACTTGTAAACTTTTATGATTTTAGTATTCCAAGGTAGGAGGAACTAGAATACAATGTTTTTGTCAATTGAAGGCTTTAGTATCAAAATCTTAGCAAAGAGAGAATTTAGAAAATATCAAATGTATCGCATTAAGTTGCAATGAAATTCCTTTCCATTTGTTTAAAAAAATAAAATGAAATGAAGAAATTCAAAACAAGAAAATTGAAATTCATTTGTTTCAGAACACCGGAGAAACAAATTTCCAAACGGCGATTGTCAGTTTGTGAGTCCGTTGGGGGTTGGTGATACTACTGACTGTCACTGCAATAATGGTATGCGTTCAGAGATTCCAAAGTGGGAAATCTGGTATTGGTTTATGGTAATAAATGATCGGTTATTTTTCTTCCCGATGATTTTGTCCATGTTTTGAATTTAAATTTTCCCCCCATGGACGCGGTCACGCACTGCCTACAATTCCCCACCTCATGAAATTCACAGATGTACGCTGCTACAGTGACATTGCAATTCAGAGTATTTGGAGTGTTGGGTAACTTAGACCATTATGGTTGATTCGCTACGCTCATACCAGCATTAACTATTTGAAGAAGCCTTGGAGACTGTCTCATTCAACGGTCCCATATTTCAGTCAAGATACTAAACAATGGAATATAGTAAGGATTCGAATTAAACAGCCACACGCACGCCTTCAATCTGCTCAGCAGAATCACTAGAATGCAATCAACCTAGGCACTGAAGAACCGCACGTATCCCTTCCTTGTAGTCAGTGAGGCACAAATTCCAAGAATTCAGTGAATCATTGAGAAGGAATACTACCTGTCTCTCCGAAAATTCTGGCGGGAAACTGATGTCCCGAACCACGCCCAGACCTTGTCATACCTACAAACAAAGAAGCGCATTCTCTTTTGTGCATGTGCAGTCATGGAGCATTGGAGGCGTCGGAGTTCTTGCTGTCTTGCTTTTCGTGTGCGCCGTGGTTTGTTTGGTGTACTGTTGGCAACTCTGGCGTGGAGAACTTGGTCGGCAACAGTGCATTTCATTTGCAGAGGTATGGGATCCATGAGCAGACCCAGAAGAACGGGTTGAAATCTTCACCTCCAACTGCTTTTCCGTTTAGAGTTCCACGTATCTTCAGTGGCCGGGGGTTTCATTTTCTCGGCAAGTACCTTCAAAATTTTGAGTGAACTAATATTAGAGAGAAGGGGCCTGCTTTAGACCCATGTTGTGAGGTCGATTTGAAGAATGGGCCAAATGATACTTGAATCCTTCTTGTGTACTTAGTGGAGGGGTTCATTCGATCCATCAATTGAAGTAGAAACAGTTATCGGAATTAGCAATCGTAGATGATTACAGAATGCTTTGGTATCCCAGTCGCAGGGGTTGTATATTTCAACAAAGAAGGTCATAGATCTCATGTCATTGACAGGCAGCCGAATCTAATTTGCGAGAAAGAATGGCCCTGCAAGGAATTCGTAAGGTCACCATTCCAATACGGTGGAGATTAATTCGCGAGGAGAACTACGATACAGTATTCCAGAAGCATACATGTACAAAGTCTAATTACGATACAAAGTCAACGTACTACAGGAAGTACTTAATGGATTTCATTATAATAGTATCCGGGATACCACGGTGGAGACATACTGGGATTTCACGAAATGTGTGTTTTAAACTCTCTCACTACGTATGTATCGTGGGAACTCACGATGTGTTTCGTGTGGGGAACTCACAACATATATGAGTACCGTGGGATCTCATGATGTATGTATCGTGGGAACTCACGATGTGCTTCGTGTGGGGAACTCACAACATATATGAGTACCATGGGATCTCACGATGTGTGTATCGTAGGAGCTCACGATGTGCTTCGTGTGGGGAACTCACAACATATATGAGTACCGTGGGATCTCACGATGTGTGTATCCTGGGACCTCACGGTGGTGTATCATAAGAACTCTCATATATTATATCCTGAGATTATGGGGTTCCTGTATCATGGGATCTCACGATGGGAAGTGGCCAGTTGACGGGAAATGCAAGAGTTTGCGTTTGATCCTTCCGTAAAACTGTGTTTCCTTGATATATTTTCTGGTTTACTGGACAGCACGAGATTAGATCATTTCACAACAATAATCATCCTAGTTATGATTGACCTAGTTGTTATGACCCTGTATTCACAGATCTCCTAATTATCCTAGATAGCAAACATCATGAGTTCTCACGATACAGTTGTTTGCCTCACCTGGGGTGGCAACCCCATTTTCCTCATGAGTGTTTGTGTGAACTCATGGATTTGTGTAGGTTTTGGTCCATTTCCTTTCCCTGTGAATCACTTCTATTATTAGCAATATATTGTATCCTCTAACTGGATGAAGTAGGTTCTTTTTTACTCTTTGTGCTGTGGATCCTTATGTAGGTCCATGGTCATTGCTTGGGGTTCCAGATTGCTTCTTTTCTTACTTATGTTTTTGTGGATATTTTTCACAGGTTAACCAATCATCCTCCACTCCCACAGTATAGTAGTGGCATACAGCTATTCGGTACAATGGATTTAGTATGTGATAATTCAGTGGCAGATGCAATCATCCCGTTCAGCGGTGGAACTTGTATGGGCATTGTATCACAGGAGTCCGATGGCGGGTCTGTTCCTCTCAGCAACGGTGATTTTGTCAAACTCTCTATTCCTGGATATGGTGAAGTTGGTGAAGGATATGCTGTAGAGGTTCGTCCACAGGGTCAATGGCTAGGTGTGGTCGTTCCTTTGGTGCCGTGGGTTTTTGTTTTAGTTCGACCTCATTTTGTGAATCCTGAAGCTCAAAACCTACCTGTCAATCCCTGCCATAGGGGTTTCTTGATATTGAAGGATGTTATGGATCGGACAGTGCTGTGGAGATCCGTCGACGTAGTGAAAGTATCTGATATTCCCACTATGGATCCAAGGCCTTTTATCCTTCTTGAAGTCTGGTTTGGGCTGGAGGTGCATCTTCAGGATTCACTTGGATTGGTTCTGTCGGCAGGTCGTATAAATTGCTACAAATCAGATGATTTTTTTCAAGATGGAACCCTTGGTGATGGCTTTGTCGGCGTGACGTTTTGGATGTTTTTGTTGGGAACAAGGACACTATTATGACGCATGTTTGGTGGCCAATTAGCGCCTGCTGGTTTCCTAATGGTTGGTCGTTGAAAGAGACAGCAGACCATTTTGCCGCCAGTCCCGCCCATGAAGATCCTCGAGCATATCTAGGTGGAAGAGAGAAAACGCCCTATCGTTTTGTAGTCCGTAAGCCTTCTCTAGAATTGAAGGAATCAATGTACGATCGGAAAACTCAAGAGGATGAGATTCGGAAGGTCAGCTCGGAGAGGTGCTGCGGCAATCGTTGTTGCCAACTTTTCAAACAGGAACAGACTTTGTTGGTTAGGCAGAAATTTTATTTGAAGTCCTTCGAAGATCGTCGGGAATATGGGATTGCTGTCGGAGGTCAACTACACAGTGTGGCCGGGGACCGGAAGCAAAAATTCATCACACTAGAAGGAGCAGAAGTGTGTGCATGTGCTTGGTACAAAATTCACGGTATTCCAAAATCGACATTCCACAGTTATATCGATAAATATATCATCGGCGTGGTTTCGGAGACGCATGGAAATACGGGAGTTAAGCGTCCAAGGATTCAGACTGTGCAAGTGACCGGAACAATGAAGGCCATCATCGATGAGAATGCCGACCAAATGCCCCATCAAATGCGTGGCATGGGTAATGGTCGAGTTGACACTTTGAAATATCTTCCTGCTGGGAATAATTAGAAACGTGTCCAAGCTGATGCAAATGAGGTACTACCTTTCATTCCTCCACCGTGCAGTAATTCATGAAGAGGTTCCACGGTGTGGTAATTCATCGTGGGTTCCCACGTTGTTTATTGTGTAACTGCGATTCATAAATTCCTTCTTCTGCCTGATTGACCCGTCCTCATCACCCATAGTGTTGGTTTTGCAGTTAAATGCGGACTACGGACTTCCACCTGTGAGCCAATCAACTGTTAGTAGAATCAAGAAGGAGCATTTCAACAATGTCTACATTAAGCATGTTGGTAGTTCATTTGCGAAGTGCACTCTTTGCGATCAGCTTCAGCAGTTTCTTCTGAAGTCTCCCAAGGGGAGCCCCCAGTTCGTTGAGTTTATGAAGCAACGAAGTGAACATCTGAATCACCAGGGTTCGTGCCGTAGATTATATGCGTCGTGGTGTGAGGAGTCTAAGTGAAATCCTCGGGACATTCTTTGTATAATTCATGACAAGATGGATACATCCAAGACAGCCCTACCAAGAATGCGTGTCACAACAAAGGCCACGGCAGGTTTGGGGCAGCTTCCCCTGAGTGTCACTGGAATGGTAGCTCATGGTCATGGCGACGGTGCTTATGCACATTACGCCCCAGCGTTCTGGCCAGCGGACTTGAACTTTACAATTTCTTCCTTGGCCAAATTATTTCGTCGACTGGAGGGTCCACCGATTCGAGATACAGGTGATCTTTTTCCTTATCCACCAGCAAATCCTATATTTGAGGCACTACTTCGAGGGAAATCTAGGTGTATAGAAAGCTTGAACTTGAATGAACCAACAGCTCGTCTTGAGTCCGGACCCCTTCCTGAGAAGTTGTACCTTCAGCTAGACAACTCTGCAAAAGATAACAAGAACCAGTATCTTATGGCATTCTTGTCATTGCTCACTGCACGAGGTGTGTTTAAGGAAATTCAGGTTGGTTTCCTTCTAGTTGGACACACTCATGAAGACATCGATGCATATTTCAGCCATCTCTCTAAGGCCTTGAAAAGTAAGAATACTTTTGTTGTTGCGGACCTTATGAAAGCCTTCATGCAATCCCAGGAACTGTCATTCATGCCGGAATTTATACAAGAGGTTGCGGACTTCAAGTCTTTTGTGAAAGGTTATCAAAGTAGTGGCGGGGCTAGATTGATTGGATTGGGCGAGATGCATCTTTTCAAGTTCTACGTGGATACTGATGGGGTTCCTGTCATGAAATATAAGAAGTCTGCAGTTGATTCACAGTGGTTGCCATCTCATAAACCTTCTCAACAACTTTGGAAGATTGACAGAAATGGTCATCTGATGCTCCCTTCTAGGTGTCCGAAACCCGTTCCATTTAAGCCATTGTGGGGTAGTGAGGTTCCCATTTTGGCTGGGAATCAAGAGAAAGCTCGAGCTACGGCGCAGAAAGCTACACTGAACAAAGGTTTCATTATGGTAGGGCTTGAGAAATACATTCAGTACTGGGAAAACGGAATGTCAAAATGTGAGGGTTTTGCATCAGCATTTGGTCCATATGTGGATTATTGGAAGCATGTGGTGGATGTGCTGAAGGAACCTCTACCCGATTGTCCCCCGGAATTGGTGGAAGGCTTTTGGCCTCAGCATGATTAGAGGGTCATGCATGATGAAGTTCATCGCCATGGGTCCAGAGTCAATCCCTTGGATGTGGTTCCGGAAGAAGAGATCCTTGAACCTTACTGTGGTCCCGCTAATGAAGCACCTAAGGAATGCTTCAATCCGTGGCTTGATATACGACCGGGCTCATGGGTACTTTTGAGACCTGAGGATCCCGCCATTTGTGCTGTGTGGCAAGGAAGAGCATTGTCCACCGTATGCAGAGTGGAAGGAGATGTTAATAACGGTAAGTTCATGATCCAATATTGGCAACCAGATAACTCCGAAAGCACATTGGAATTGCGATATTGGAATTGTTGGTACGGTAAATGGGTTGTTGAGAACACTGCCCCCACGTGGGTGGACGCTAGCTGTGTAGTGTATTCTAATTGGTCCAAGATAGTGGATCCAAAGTCACGGAAGATTCCTAAGATTAGTAGGGAGGCAGCTCTAGCAAATCTTAACAGGTCCAACGAGGTGGATCCTTGATAGAGTACTATATCGAGGCCTTCTCGATCATCGTGAGATCTCACGACGCATTGTCCAATCAATAATTGATGTGACAACTTCAATTCTATGGAAAAGTTGTCTATGCAGGTTAGGCTGATGTACATCAATCTTCTTCAATGATGTTGTTTGTGACATGAAATAGCATATGATATCATGATGAATATGTATGTTCATGGTATTAAATCACTACGCGCCCCATAGTTGAATATAGGGTTCTGTTTTCTTTGTTATTACAGTAGATGTCGTTTACATGTGCATGGAAATTAGAATATAGTCTTCTCAATGTCGATGGAGTGCAGACTTCATCTTTTTTCTCAGTTGTGATGGAATTTTAGTTGAAATAGTATACATAGGTATTAAAGACACTTATAGTTTGTCTACTTGGTTGTTAGAGGCTTGTTTGCTTCAAGCATTTATTCATCATGTGATCTCTTGATAAACGCGAACCAGCCTTAGCCGTCTTATCTATAAGACGGCTTCCGTATAAGACCACCAAGAAGGATGGAACAATTGCCATAGAATTCCTTGACATTATAGCACATGAAGCACTGCTTATACTGTAAACGCCTCCAAAATATTTGCACGCAAAACAATAATATATCGGTAGATATCTAGATACATAGGAAAACATCATGGGATATCAACACTTCTAGTTATCCAGGTACATAGGAAAACATCATGGGATTTCAGCACTTCTTTATTTCTGGACTTTGCAAAGTCCAGAAGTAGTTAAATATGGCATGATACTAAAAAAAATCGCAATTGCATCAAAGAATTAAGTAACGAGAAGTAAGAGAGAATCAAAACAATTAGGTCCAAAAAGTATGTAGGAATGCAAATCTCATTACATAAATAATAGGGAATGTCTAAAGTAAAAGCAACAACTTGTTAACTTTGAATCTACACTCGAAAAAGGACAGAAAATTCACACACTGAATCCTACCAGAGACAGATCCTCAAACAAAATCAGCAATGCCACCGATCCTTACATGCAACTCTAGAGTTATCATACCAAACCAGATTATCAAAAATCTCCTACGAACACGAACTCCAGATAGAAGCTTGATTATTCCCGCACAAATCAAACCCGAAGTATCACGTGCACAACCACCTCCAGAAAAACCCTTATCCGTAAACCTCAGTGCCAAACTGCCAATTACAAGAGAAAGAAAGAGCGACCATGAAGCGCCTGCGCCGCTACTCGGAGAGGAGCGATCGTTGCAGCGTGCGGATCAAGGTCCATGGCGCTTAGGGTCTAAATTGTGCTTAATCAACTTCTGTTGTAAGATTTTGACTTACATTGCATTCTGTAACACTCACGTGAGAGCTGCTGGAGTGGGGAGGAGGTGGAGCCACATATTTTAGGGTTAGGGTTTAACTAGGAAAGTGTTTTCATGGCATCGTATGTTGACACAGTTAGGCTGGCGCACGCACCGGTCGTACCATCGGTGATTGAGCAAGCTCAAGAGAGAGAGCGGCAGCCGTACGAAATGAAGGAAGAGTCGAGCCCAAATTGGTGGCGGCGGTGGCAAATATGGGCAGATTCGACAAGTTTCATCCCACCATGGCGACCCCGGGCGAAGTGTTGCCCCCTGGATTCTCGAGGAGCTATACAGGGTTCTTACTCAACAACAACCCACTAGAGGTACAAATTGATCAAGAACTGGTGAGGAAAGAGACTGAGCATTTGCAGAAACATGCTATTGTGGCCTACTTTGTTGGTTCTAAGCCGCCGCAAGAGGCTCTTGCGTTGTGGATTTGTAGTATTCAGGTGGCTTTGGGTGACTGGGTTGGACTAGGAAGAGATCTTGGACGTGGGTTTTTTTAGATTGTAAGTAAACATCAAACGGTGACACAATAACTTTTGATGCTAACTCCTCATCATTCGAGATGGGGAACCTGCATCCTGCAAACATGGACACCCGGTTTCAATGCTCACAAACCGTCGGGTCTCTGTGTTCCAACGTGGATAACACTCAAGGATGTACCCTTGGAATATCTAGCAGCGTCTACTGATTTAGCGAAAGGCCTTGGGATAATATTGGGAGTGGATAATTGCAACAAATCTACCACAGACCAGTGATTCTGCATCGGCATTGCGTCAGGGTCGGGGTGGCAAACTCATATCCTGGTTGCGAATAAGAGTACATGCGGCATGATCAAAATTATGGTCGACTACTGTCACTTGCCCATTCAGTGCAGAGCTTGTCTCTCCACCGAGCATTTAGTCAAAGACTGCATCGGGAGATATCATCGAGCTAGCGAGAGCGCTTCGGGCAGGAAAGCAGTTCGGGGTGGCCCAAGTACTTCGGCAGCAGTGTCACCGCAAGATGAGCAACCGGCAGCAGGAGAATCGTTGCCGGAGTCACCACCAGTAGCACCTACACCGAGTCCAACCAAAAGAACTACATCGAGCTCTGTCAGCGCTAGTCAGCGTGCAAGCAGTATCCGATCACAGCTCAAGCATCGCAGGGAGTCCAGAGTGGGTTCGGTGAAGGCCTCAGGGACGGCAGTTCCATCCCAGCAACCCAGTACTGAAAATGCAATAGTGGCCCCTCACGGTCGGGACTCTGTTGCATCTGAAACTGGTGGGGGCGATGCACAATCTAGAGAAACTCCGGAGTATGAGTGGAATGGCTGGGAGAAAGTCCACCGTGGGCCTAAATCAAGAGGGCCCCAGCACCTCATGACAACGGCTCAAATTCAAGTCAGGGCCGCAATCGCAGAAGAGACCAGGCTCATGCTAGTGGTGCCAATGATTTTCCAAGCTCGTGGTGGAGACTCCTCCGAAGTTTCTTTAGGACCCTGCCCGCCATCTTCCAATCTCAATCGGAAAGCCAAAGGGAAAGGCAGGCTACCACATCTGCTGGAAATAAACTTGCGGGAAGGGGCACTCCGATCACCGCAGGTGGCAAGGAGCGGCTTGCATTTGACAACCGAGATATCAGGCCATCGAAGAGTGGTGGATTAACACATAGGCAAATCCCACATGAGAAGGGAGTTACATCAAACATGTCGATATCAGATAACCTCGAATTTGCTGAAGAAGTATAGACTACAGCGGCCCCTACCTGTGACCTTGTCATGGTCGAGGTATGTCCTCAACAAGAACCGACGGATCAGCAAATGCAAGACCTGGGAGGAGTGATTGCGATTAGCAACGATCAGCAGTTATGTACTGAGGGACCAGTGGGATGTGCATACAGGAGGCAGTTAGAGGTTTGGCCTTTATTGGATTTGAATGGTGACGCCCAAGAGTCGTCGGGTTGAGCCCACATTTTGAATATCTGCGGCAGTCGACCTGATGGTCCGAGTAGAATCAGAATTCGCACTGGTCTGGTGGAACCAATTCAATTTCAACCCAACTTATCGTATCCTTGTTCCCCAGCCTTTACTCAACGGTCGTTGGATTCAATATCTGAGAACCTTAAGGCTGAATTTATTGAATGGTATTGAGCCACCCATGGGAATGCAGCTAACGGTGGCTTTTTGACGCCGCAACCAAGGAGGATGTTAGGACTGCAAATTCCAAGAAGGATGGAGTTTAATAGAAATTCGAAGAGGCTGCGTATTTCTTCTATCCAGAGCGATCAAAATTCCCCAAGACGAGTAGGTGAGATCAGTTCTAGTGATATTAGGAGCTCGCCTGAGAGAGAATTGATCAGGGATCCCTTGCAGGTACCGTCATCTACCGATCCCCTATTATGAAGATCACAATACTTTCTCAAAACCTTCAGGGAGTAAATTGCCCTTCGAAGGTTGATGTGGTGAAGAATTATTATTGGACATTGAAGGCAAGTGTGGAGGTGCTCTGTTTCCAAGAACACCGGCTCAGAGGTGAACGATTATTGGCCTTTGGTAAGACCATCTGGCCAAGAGCCCAGTTCTTTTGTAGAGAAGCATCTCTTGGTTATGGTCACAATGTGGGGGAAGTGGAGGCAGGCAAAGGTGGAGTGTGTATGTGGGTGTCCCCAAACATCAAAAGTATGGTTTCTTCCTCTGATTTTTCCAGGTGTGGTAGAGCTCAATGGATAAGATTATCAGGTACTCCGGGGGGAGATGTATCGATTCTCAATGTTTATGCATCTACCTCGACAAGTGAGCAAACAGAGTTATGGGCCGAACTCGTGGCAAGTTTAGCTAAGGACTGTAGATGGTTACTATGTGGAGACTGAAATTTTGTCGAGCATCCCTCTGATAAATCTAGCATGTGTGGCAAACTTATCTCGCATAGTGAACGACAAGCTTTTAATATTCTGGTAGGGTCCCTTAATTTAGAAGAGCGTTTCCCAAGTACTAGTCCCATTAAATTTACCTGGGACAACCGAAGATGTGATGGTTTGAGGATATTAGCTAGGCTAGATAGAATATACTCATTCCAAACTACTGGAGGTAATCCTAACCCAGCTACAGAGTACTTTATTAAAGGAGATAGTAACCATTCTGACCATTTACCTGTCTGGGGCAAATTTTTACTTAAGACAACACCTCCTCGAAAGTCGGCATATAAAATGAGTGCCCGCTATCTAGATGATGCAGCCATGCGACATCGTATTTCTATCATATGGGCATCTAGTGCGTCAGGAGGTTTCTTTCAAAAACTTCGAAAGGCGGTGAAGTTCTATAAAGAATATTGTCTGAGAAAAGCAAAGACCCAGCGTGAGATTGAAGCCCACTTAAGGGTGCAGTTAATGGAGGCAATGGAGGTTTTACAAGCAGAACCTGGGAATTTATTGAACCAAAGGCGCCTCAGCGATATTGGGGAGCAACTAGGAGTAGTTGAAAAGCAACATATCGAAGGACTCAAAGTACGTAATAGGATTCGATGGAAGCGTGTAGGAGACGCTTGCTCAAAAGAGTTCTTCCAGGCTCACAAGGATAGAGGTAACGGTGCCAACATTTCTGAGCTTGAGGACTCTAATGGACGCATTCTATCCGGACAAGCGGAGATCGAGAGTATCTGCATCGAGTATTATTCCAAGCTCTATACGGCCACTCCCCAGTCACCAGAACGTATTGCTGCTGAGGGAATGTGCTTTCGTAGTGTGTCTAATCGATTATCTTAGTCAATGAAGACTTCTCTTATGGCTCCCATTTGTCTTGCTAAGCTGGAAGGCGCCCTAAAAAAAATGGACCCTGGAAAAGCTCCAGGGCCAGATGGGGTGATTACTGGTTTCTTTAAGTGCTTTTGGGATATCATTAAAGATGATTACCAAAGCAATTCAAGAAGATTCTATGCCTCCTGGTATCACGCATGGTGTTATTGCACTCTTGCACAAAGGGGGAGAG
Organism: Antitrichia curtipendula; assembly: GCA_951230915.1. Lineage (NCBI taxonomy): Eukaryota > Viridiplantae > Streptophyta > Bryopsida > Hypnales > Leucodontaceae > Antitrichia > Antitrichia curtipendula. Next base: position 22,447,550 of record OX579639.1, on the reverse strand, counting down.
AGAAGTAAACTAACCAAGTAGAGACCCATCACTCTCTTAAATGTGGCTTACAAAATATACGCCAAAGCTCTACAGATGTGCCTCCAGCCGGTGTTGATGGAGATTATATCACCGGACCAATCCGCGTTCTTACCAAGGCGATTTATTCTAGATAATATTTTACTTACCCATGAGACACTGGACTGGGCAACTCATTCAAAACAGCCACTCCTATTTCTAAAGCTAGACTTTAGCAAAGCGTATGACATGGTGGATCAAGGTTTCCTTTCTAGAGCCATGCTCGCAATGGGTTTCCCTACGAAATTTGTGGCCATGACTATGCTTTTGTTTCAGGACGCAGAGGCGGTGGTAAAACTTAACGGAGTTCAGTCACGGGCCGTCCCATTCAAAGGGGGGTACGCCAAGGTTGTCCTCTTGCTTCCTATTTGTTTCTCATTGTCACGGAAGTTTTAAATTCCATGGTCAAAGGAGGTGTCTCACATGGTGTGATTAAGGGGATTACGTTATTTGTGGAGGATCGTTAGCAAGTCATGGCTCAATATGCGGATGATACTTCTCTCACATTATTAGATGAGGAAGGCCCTGTGCTAGTGATGATAGATGCCTTGAACACCTTTTGTTTAGCTTCTGGGTTGATCCTCAATTGTGACAAATCCTGCGGTTATTGGCGTTCTCCAGGTACACAAGGGTGCCCCCCTGGACGGATCAGTTACGATTAAGATGGGCTGTTGATGGAGATGTATGTAAACTATTAGGTTCGATATTCGGACTATCCCTAAGTTCAGGGGAGGTGGATTCCTTCTTAGTGGATAAGATTCACAAGAAGCTAGCATTTTGGTGCACTGCCAAGATTAATTCTACTGGGAGAGTCATCATTGTGAATCATGTGTTACTTTCATCTCTTTACTTCTTTATATCCAATTGGGCAAGCACAGTTGCTGGAGTGGACAAATGTAAGAGTGTGGTGATGATGTTTATGTGGTCTGGGACTATGCACAGATCGCGAGCCAATGTATCATGGATACAATGTTGTCAGAGTAAAGACAGGGGTGGACTAGGATTGGTCAATCCAGTGGATGCACTCATATCTTTGATGTCCAAGTGGATACTCAAAGCATGTGAACCAAACACTTCTAACCTCCACGCTTTATTGAAATTTAAACTGTCAAGCTTTCAACCGTATAGCGGTGGGCGGTGGTCACCCAGTTTGGAATTTTTCACTGTTCTTAAATTTCAAATCAAACAAGGGTCCAAGACCTGGAATAGGGCTTGTGAAGCTTGGAGAAAAATGGTACGACATGTTACTGCGGTGCCCCCAGCCCTACCAGAAGAACTCATGATTGAGTCCTTTTGGTGGTCTGAATTTTCCTCTCAAATTGGGCCCGGCTTCGCTAGGGTACGTGCATCCGAATTGCATCAAGCGGGTTTACGAACGGTGGGAGACGCACAGATAGGGAACAGATTCCTTACTAGTGTGGAGGCTTCCACCCAATTTGGTCTTCAACCCGAGGAGTCTGGGGCATGGGATGCTGCTACCCGCTCACTTGGCAGGATTTGGAGATCGCTGCTTACGGATGTTTTGCCTCCACCAATTGCAGGCGAATGGGTAGGATGTTTTGAATCCAATGTTGAGATGCATCCCCAATTCGTGTTACAAGTTCGCCCTAGTGCTGATATTTTAATTAGAGGATCTATTAGGCAATGGGAATTGGCTTGAACTGAGTGACTGATGGAAGTAAAGGAAGCATCTGGAACTTTGGTGGGGTGGCATCCTCAAGACACACAGTTGGTTGCCCATAGCCTTTCATTCATTAGCACGGGAATCTTTTATAGAGTACGAGTTGTTGGAGTGGCTCAAGGCCAGAGAAAGTTGGAATCCCTACTGTATTATGGGAGGATTGATCATTTGAAGTGGGATCCCAAAAGATTGGCTTGGGATGGAAATCGAGGCCTTATCCCGTTTCTGGAATACAGTTCTAGGCTGGGCCGTGACCTGTTAAGGTCAGACCACGTTGTACCAAATGTGGTGGAACGCAAATGGCAAGGTATCTTACCTATCTCACAACGTCTTCGATGGACTACGGTTTGGACCAAACTCCGCACACCTAAAGAAGCAGGTTTACTCTGGTTAGTATGGCATCGTGCCGTGGTAGTTAATGAATGGAGAGGTTGCATTAACCAAGGTATTGCTACGGGTTGTCCGGTTTGCCCACGTCAGACTCATGAATCTGTTCTTCACCGCTTCTGGGAATGTCCTTCCGCACAACGTGCCTGGCAGTGGGGTATTCACATCATGAATGTCTTTGTTAGTCATAGAGACGCTCAAGGACCTTGGAGGCCGCTTACTTGGAAAAAAGGAATTTTTTCTGACCGAATTCCACGTAAGTTTGATGGGGTGAGATTTCTTTGGGCGGCTCTAAAGACTGTCATTATGTGGTCCTTATGGATTGAGAGGAATGATGCAGTTTTTAACGATATCAAATGGCACCCGGTTAAACTGCTACAACGGATTTGGCTTGGTCTCGTGGATTACGGTCGTTCGGAATGGGCCGTGGTTTGCAACCTCAAAGCGAAGCATTCGGAAAGGTGGCAGGTTGCGAGGGGCAAGTTCATTACTCGCTGGGGTCAGAATGAAGTTTGTGCCATGATTGTTGATGAGGCACCACGTTGGAGACTTGCTGGTTCTAGGGCCGGCTTCGTATTTCAACCCCATTAGGTTCAGAGTGCTCCGGTCGGGCGGTTCCCGCCTTGCTGCGCAAGCGCGGCTTTAGTTGTTGTTTCCTTTTCTTTCTTTTTTCTCTTTCTTTTTGTTGTTGTCGTGTCTTTTCCCAGGCCGTTCTCGGCTGGGCTTTGTATTTTATTTTCTTGCAGTAAAGGGAACCTTTACTTGTGTCAAAAAAAAAAAAACCTGCCAATTACAACACCGCAAATCCCGTTCTGTTAGACAGCATCATGACTTCATTTTAGGGCAGCTAAGAGCCACCCTCCATTACTGGCTGGACCTCCAATCAATGGAGGGGGCCTAGACCTCAAATCGGAGGCAGACACAATTGCTGGGAAGTCGGAAGTCGGAACTACATCCAGTAACTCGCATTTGTTTTTTAGTTGGAAGTGGTAGGTCCGGACGCCCCTCCAGATCCTCCAGGCTTGCAATTCCGCTCTACGCGGACCGGAGGGTGCAAGGCGGGCCGGACCCTCCAGAATCGGAGGTCTAACCAGCAATGGCCAATGGAGGTTGGCTCTAAGCTTAACCCCTAAAGGTTTTTGACTATGTTTTCACAAAAAAAACGCTCCCAAACTGCCATTTCTAGTACAAGTACGAAATTTTGGAAAAAAACATTTTTGGACACATGTAACCGTAGGATCTTGTAGTAAACTAGTTTGAGAAGATGTGGAAAAAATTTCAGAAATTTCCACCGTGTAGATTGCAAGAAATTAGCATTTGAAGTGACAAAAACCCTTTTTTTGTCCCTGCGAAAAACCGGGCAGCTGGACTTCACATGGTCACATTTGTATGAAAAAATGTCCAAAATGGTGGTAACTCTTTGGATTCATTCTTCAATGCAAGTTAGCTACATGCTTGAAAAATTTCAGATCGTTTGGAATTGTACAACATATAGGAAAAAAATAGTAAGTAGAAAGAAGTAGAAAATGATTCAAAACACTAAATTGTTAAGGATTTAATTATGGAATTGAAAAATGCCAATCCAAACGATTGTAATGTTGTAATAGACAATCTACACCTTGTGTTTATATATTTTTTCCAAAAATATTGAAAATTGAGTTAAATAAAGGACTTCAAAGTTTATTTTAGAGTAGAGATTCCATAACTACCCGCAAACTACCCACAACTTAAATTCCTCATAACTTTCATCTCATAAATCAAAGTGGAATGATTCAAAGCTTTCCTTGTGCACATAAATCTAGAGAACCAATTTCAAATTTTTATTTCTCTAGAAAATGATTTTTAAAGAAATTTTTTTGGCGGCCTGGGCTGCCCGCCAAACAATGAAAACTACATATCATACCATAACTTTTTAACCATTTGGTCAAAAGTTATGAAAATTGTTGGGCCCTAAAGCTATTCCTCGGGCACATCTTGTGTGAAAATTTCAAAGAAAAAAAATAAAAATTCCATTCGTGGTGAGCTGCCCAAAAACGCTATGTTGTCAAAAAACGGTGTTTGGTCCTTTAGGGGTTAATCATATGCTTCAGCAAAAGCTCCGGACATTGTTCGTGGCACGGATCTCACGAGGGCCCGAAAGTAGAGCTGTGGATCAGACTGTAATGATTGGAGGTCAGTCACATTTCAGAATAATATTGCCCCGGAAGTTATATTGCGAAGAAACGCCTGAATTTGGAGGAGGACGATGAACAGACGCAAAGTTCTGCACTGAGGTAGACGGAGCTCTCACGATTTGCAGGTGGGAGGTCACGACCAGGGTTGTTTTTTTTGGCGACAGGCCACCTTGCGTGCCCTCCCAGCAGAGGTCGATATCGGGAGGGAGCCGGGCCCAATGGCCAAATGCTCTGACGGATTCGGCGAATATCGCCAGAAAAAAAAACACTGGTCACGACTATCTTGCCACCAAGTTGTTTATGGCCCCCCGCACATGCGGCAGGTGCAGGTGCTGCCTGCGGGGGATGAACTCCGTTGCAGGCCAGGTGGCGAGCTGGTGGGGGCGGACTTTTCTGCCTTTGGGACCACAGGCGCAGCTGTTGCTCCAAAAAAATCCAAAAGCTTTCATTGGAAGGGCTAGCTGGTTCGCCTTTTTCGTGTATTTCATTGGACGGGAATAATTTTAGCTCATTTTTTAGACAAAGAGAAATAGATGAGGAATAGACGAGGAATCTAACCCAAGTGGTTTCGTATTTTTTCAAGCATTTTTTAGTTATTTATGAATTTTCAAACGAGTAGGGTCATAGGTCCCTATTTATGACCCTAGGTCTTCTATAAACGGTTCACTTGCAATGCTACAATAAGATGGGGAAAGCAAAGCAAATGATTGACTCTTGCAATTGATAATGCTTCTTTTCTTGATTCATTCAATGATTGTACATGTCAATTTTAGAACCAACTCATGTCTATTTTACAGCCATTTATAGGGTCCGTTCTTAATGCCCATTCCATTTCAGAGCCTCCTACCTTACTGTAAATGTTCTCCACTTTCTACAAAAATTTCAAGGATGAATATTTGTAGTTATGTCCTATAATGGAGAATTCCTTGTCATTCATTGGACACTTATTGTTTGTGGCGTCCTACCTAAGTTAATGGTGGTGGCTTAGGTAAGTTTAATAATGTTAGTGATTTAGGTGAAATCTTAATGAAACACCCAATAATTCTAAAATCTTATAATAATGCTAGCGGTTTACATAAGAATTAATGGTTGTGTTCAATAATTCAAAACTCGTTGAATAATGCCCGGGTTTAGGTGGTAATTAATGTCCATGCCTAATCATTCTTCTAATAATGCATGTGTCATTAACTTTAATTCCTTATCATTGTTACATGTAATATTAATATTTTATAAAAATAATCCTATAAATAAATAATAAACATATTTAATCATGATTCTTTTCACACCGCCTTAGAGGCTTTTGAATCTATCCGGAAGGGCTAAATACTCGAGAAACTTACTTGTTTTTCAAACAATTACAAAAGTTAGTTTGTGCATGTCGCTACCCATGGAATTGGATGAGGATGAACAAATTTACTTCTTCTAGCTTTCTTTTTCATTTTTTTGGTGATTGCTTATTAGCAAAGGCACCTTCCACCATTGATAGATCTTCTAGAATTATTTGCAAGTGCGCATGCATTGCCGTTTATAGTGGTTACGGCATGGCTATAATATTTTGATGGACATTTTTGGAGGGTTGAGCCCCATCAGTATGTATACCACAATGTTGTAGGAGATGATGTTGGCATACGTCCCATGACATGATCGATAAAAAAAAAATTGACACATTTTGGATGTCATTTTTGGCGTTTGAGCTGTTGGTGCTAGAGTTGACCCCATTCTTACAATCTTGTATACATTATTTTGTTTGGCCTTCCATACCAGTTTACAAACAAGTGAAATTAGTAATTTATTGATTGACTTGTGGTCATTCATGTGAGAAGATGAATAACTTGTATAAATGTGGTGCATCTGCAATCTGTAAGTACACAGATGTAGTTGGTGGAGTCTTCAATAGTTGAGACCAAGGTCTTTTTACCAAATACATTCACACATCGACTAGGGAGAAATTGTATGACATCATGGAAAGATTCAGAAATTCTATGGGATTGCCAAACATTTGTGGAGCCATAGATGGGAACCTACATTCTCCTTTCTTGACATTCAAGTAGTCACATCACACCTATGACTACAAATTTTTTCAATAGAAAGAAGTTCCATATTGTTGTGTTGCAAGGGATTTGTGACATAAACATAATCTTTTGAAGTCTTTGTGCTAGGCAACCAGGTGGGATCCATGATGCAAACAATTCCGTTGGTCCTCTTTGTACCAAGATTTGCATTTGTGACGGATTTATCAATAAGATTTCTATCAATGAACATCCATAATTCATTAAGTTGTGACATGTAATTCTAGTGAAGATGTATGTTCTTTGTATTCAAAAGAAGTATACATTTTTTCTTTTCAATTTTTTAAATTGTACATAGGCATTTCATTCAAATGGAAGTAGGTCTAAATATAATCCATTCTAAGTGAAATTGCACAAGAGGGAAAAATCCCTTTTGTACAACAACATGTCAAAATTTCACTTTGTAATTCCAATTTCTTCATTTTATATGGTGGCCCACTATTTTCTCAAGCCAGCGTGAATTTCTAAAAAATTAATTTTTTTTTCTATTTTTTTTTTAAATTCATAATTTTACAATAAACATGGAGGTCACACAAGCAAATTCAAAATCTTCTTAGTCCCCAATACGGACTGTAGGGGTTGAATGGGATGTAATAAAAAAAGTGAAGGATAAATAAATAAAATTTATACAACAATTTTAGTTATACTTTTTTGTATTCTTGTACATGATCATTTCTTGCCCTTTGACTACAAATAACATCTACAAATAAAGCAATTATACACTTTTGACTTCCTGAAAAGTCTATGTTGCCTACAAACATCTAATTCAAATTTCTTGTTGTTTCTCTAAAGCTGAATCGTAGTCTCTATCTTCATTTGCTCGATATGAGCAAATGACTCGGTGAAGCGGTCCAACGCACTTGCCATCTAGATGTTGAGCTTTTGACATTTTATGGGTGCTACACGAACTCCTAGTAAATTACCAGTACAAATTGCTGCATTATTATTGTCAACTTCCTCTAGGGCAGCCTTGGTGCCAATGACAAGTGTCCCTTGATCATTTGCGCCACAATGTTGTTGGCCTTCGCCATCTCACCTAACATGGCATCTATGGCATTATACCATGTCCACCTGGCAAGCTCATAGTTGTCTCTAGAAACGTTGTACATCTTCTTGTAACATTAGTAATATTGTCGCATTTTGGCCACTTGTCCTTTAGATGGACCTCTTGATGACTTGCCTCCAACATAAACTAAACAACCAAATACAAACACATCATAGCCAATCTTTGGCTCAAAAACATTGTTGCCCTGACTCTATCATGTACTCCTTCAACATGTCCAACAAGTATTGTGCCTCAACATTACTCCACTCATGGTTTGTGGAAACTGGAGCATTTGTGGGTAATGATGAGGACAGAGTGGAGGTAGCGTTTGGAGGCACCACCGTTGAAGTGTCTATAGATTCCTTAGAATTGTCCCCCTCAAATTCCCCCTTCGATAAATTTTCCTCACCTTCATCACTTTCAAATATCATGCTTGCCAAAAAGCCCAGGTTGGCCATCCAAATCCTCAAAAAGAAGTTCAACAAAGAATCTGAAACTAGTACTAAACTACTAAACTGCATTCAAGAGTTGCCTTAACCCTTAGTGTAGTCCGTCAAGTGCCTCTCAGTTCCTAGAGTGGTCCCTAGAGTCCCTTTTTTGTAGTCACAAAGTTACGGAGGGATAACATGGAACAATACTACTACAATTGTATTTTTCTTACCTCTCTTTCTTGGCATCAGTGTGGTTGGGAGTAGCTCTGATATTTCAGCAGCTTCGCAAGAAGCCAATTAACTATTGTGGCACCTGCAAACAAGTTTCATCCACCGAAGCAACTCCGGACGACTCCAAAGCTGCATGTGCGAGAGGCTGATGTTGCCCACTCACAACACTCAATAGCCTTCATGTCCCTTGCTCATCACATTGATTCTCTATCTATCTACATAACTATTGATGGGTGTGAAATATTCCACACTATCTGTTGTATAGCCAAGGTTGTGACAATGCATGCTACTAAATGTTATGAGGGCTTAGTGCAATGTCAAACAAGAGAGGCAAGCCACACCTTCGAACTAGATAGCAAAGGAAGGATTTGTTGTCTACCACCTATCTTCTTTTTCTTCTAACTAAAGATCTATATGTCAAAATATTTTATAGAGGAGGGTAGGACATTAACCTTCCACAGTATAATTTTGTGAGGGCTTGCTCTTGTGGGACATTGCATTATTTGTTAGCCCCACACCTTAAGGGTCAGGGAGGATTGCCTCCCTTATTGCTCCAATCTAGAATAAATGTAAAAACTGCCCCCTATCTTGTGCCTCGTTAATTTTGTATTTCTTCACATCTCATAGCTAATTTAGAGCCTTTGATTCAAAATATGAACTCAAGTTTTTAATTTTTTTATCATGGGAAATAAAAAATTCTACTATTTTCCTCAAGATAATCTACTAGGCAATAAGGGATCAATCCTCCTTGGTTAGCTATAGTAGTGGTAGCATTCCTTTAAGATGCTCTTAACTTTTAAAGGACCAAGGCCTTGTTTTAGCAAATAAATAAATCAAAATTTCCAGTTCTATTGCTAAGAGTAAAAAAATTTGAAAATTATTATTTTTCCACATCTAATTGTAGAATCTTACACCTTAACCCCTAAAGCCCCACTTGTCCCCTCGGGAGAATTTGGGTCCGGGTAGGTTCCTATTGTCTCAATTTGAAGCGAATTTTTTTGAGATTTTTTAAGGTTGTGTATCTTTGCAAGAGCTTTGTGGATATATAATTTTTGTTTCAATCGGACGCTGGATGAAAAAGGTATGGCACAATGAGCAAGAAATAGAGATTGGCGGGCAACCCAAAAAAAATTGCAAAAAGTCAAAATAATTTTTTTGAGATTTTTTCCTAAAAGATTATGTTTTTACCTATACGTGAAGCTTTGATTCATTCTATTTGGACTAGGGATGAAAAAGTTATGGACAATCTTAGTTTCTCGGGCAATTTAAGCATCTTCTTGAAAAAAAACTTTTGTTCAACTTTGAATGCTAATATCTTCCAATCTGTACGGTCAAATTTGATGAAATTTTTACTACATGATCTCAAACAAGTTAAGTACAAGATCCTACGGTTTAATTTCCAAAAAAACAAAAAAATTGGTTTCCTTAAGTGAATACAGCAGAAGTGGTAGTTTTGAGTAGTTTTTGGCAAAAAACACCCTCGGGGCTTTAGGGGTTAAGGTAAATACCTTAACACACTTTTATTTTTCAATTTGATCTAAAAAATTATATTTTGTATAAAAAGGAAAGCTTGTTGAGGTAGGCTTGACAAAGAAGTATCTTAATAATTTTATGAGATTGATGTACTTAGGATTACATCACCTCAAAATTAAATCATTAGGAAAAAAAACATTTAAGATTGCAATAGCAATCTAGAAAATATATTATTTTACAAAAATATATTGTTTATAAATTGATAAAAATATGGAAAATATATTATCTTTTAGAAAAATATATTGCATACAAATTGAAAATTTATGATGTTGAATTTGAAATTAAATGCCTTAATGAGTTCGTAGAAATAGTGGTAAAGTTATTCACATAAGATTTATTATGGTTCAATGTAAGTGTATCTTGTCCAAGATCTCTTTGTAAGCAATCAAAAGATAAATTTATAGATTAATATATTGTATATTATACAAAAGATGATTCAACGTTGTACATTATACACTTTTGGCCAATCTTTCCAAAATTCATAAGATAATGAGTTAGTTTTTTCATATTTCAACAATATTATTTAATCTAACCAATACAAATGTCATAAAAAAGTTATCACCTACAACTTCCATTTGTATGATGCAAGCAATTGCATATTAGAGAAAAAATGAAAGTAGACAAATGCATCCGTGTTTATTTATTTATAGCATAATATTATTTATAATTAATTACAATTTCATTTCATTAAAAAAAACAAAAATATTCAAATTTTATAACCAAATAATAGAGAATGCAATCATAGTCCTGATCGTTGAATAGAATCTATAATTCATTATAATGCAAAATATTTATTCATACTTCAAATTCAAAATATCCCTCTGAGTTGCATTTTATAAATCGTCTTTGCAATTTTCCAAATCTGGCATTCACGGGTTAACTCCATCTTCAAAACCCTGGTTTCATCCACGAAACTCTCTCGCCGTTTTCAGCCTCGACGCCGCTGGCATCATCACCCTAAACCCTCGTTTCAGTGAGCCAAATGCAATCTTGAGGTCAATTTCTAACTTCAGTTCAAAAGACCTGAGGCAACAATTGTGAGAGAGCGCCAATTTCCAAGCATTACGTTGGAGGAACTCAAGGAGGCACTAGCTTGTTCGTAATCATGCTGTCAAGATCGATTTGATTGCTGTTTCCGCCAGATTGTAAGCAAGTGGCTGATTTCATAACTGGTGCAAGCTCTTGTTCCGAAGTCTTGGAATTGGTTATTCAGGTTAGGCGTCTTTTTTTAGTCGTTTTCTGTTGCTGGTATTGCTTTCGTATTCTCATGTTCGCATTACGTATCATTTGCTTGTGGTGTTTGTAGTTGTGTATACGTCTGTGCAGTTTCATTGGTTCTGTACTCATCATTTTGCATTGGGGCTATACCTCATCAATTGGGGTCAAAGGACATCTAACAGTGCACTGGAGGCACGAAGCTTTGAGAACCAAGTCATAATTTCGTCTAGCAGCTACAACTAGTTATAGAGATGCCTACCCTGTGGGTATTCCACAACATTTAGATTCCCATTTTCAAACAATCATTGACCATAATCACCCTCGCCAAGGCACCCCACAAATTCATCTGCTGGTCACACCAGGTTAGCTTCATCCTCCACGATTATCAGGCATAATATAATTCATTCAGAAGTCCAATCATGAATTCGTCATGTCCACAATCTCATACATAAGACTTCATAAAGCAAAACAAAACTCTTCGAATCAAAACAAAAGACAACATTTGCAGATACAAAAATCTAAAGCCAAAACCAAAACCCTAGTTCGACTCCAAAAACACGGTGAAGCAAAAAAACAAGCGGAAAAAGCAGAAATGCGTAGATGTAGTCTCTCCTTTCCGATTTTAAGGCTCCATTGCAATAACGACTGCATTCCTGCACACTTGCGCTTCAAGCTATACCTTGAGCATCTCGATTGTCGCTCAACAGCAGTCACTGTGTGCAACAAAGAGAAGACGCAATGAAGAGAAGATGCAAGCCGATGAGAGGACTCAATGTGCCGCGGTGTGTATTTCAAGCGGCTTCTCGAATGAATGACCGAAAAATAATACCGATGGATGACAAATTCGAGCGGGCAGGTCGAAATTTTGGAAAGCAAAACTAGAGTACGATACCTGGACTCCGTGTACTCGTGTACGACCGCGAGTGACCCGTACTACACTGCACGTGCCCTGTAATTTTGCCTGGGCAATACGGATCTCAATATTTTGGTTGCACGAGATATTTCAGGAGGTGGGCCCTTGCCCTCTCAAATTTCTGGCTTTCTCATTTTAGGGGGTCCGGAGGCCTTTTTTTTGAATTTTTTTTGGCAAATTTGAGGCCTGCGACCCCAAATTACTCTAGGAGGTCCTCTTCTACTTTATAAAAACCAAAAAAAACAGGGGCAGGTTTTACCCCACCCCCCCCTCCTGAAATATCTCGTGCAACCAATTTATCGAGATCCGGGCAATCCGCGCTTGTGGCCACACGACAAATCATCGACATTATGGTCCACCCTGTCATGTGCGCAGCTCTAATGTTAGGGCCTAGCGGGTCGAAATATAAAAATCACTTTTATGCTCCTTCTACAGTGTCTAATACACTGATATCGGTGGAACTCTCTCTCCGATCATCGGTGACACTGTTCTTGTCTTTTATTTGCTATTTTACCCACCGGGCTCACATGCTGGCCCTTATAGAGCCTGTGGGAAAACCCGCAGAGTGTGACCCTCACATACGCGAGGTCGGAAGGGCGATTTTGGGGCCCTGAGGCGCAGGTCTATTAAATATATACAGACATTGCTGCGATAAAAATCGTACGTAGAGTGTAGACATAGACGAGGTAAAATTTGAGCATGGCGACTGAGCGAGACGAACCTGAGCGCTCGGCGAAGCACGTCCGGGTTCTCATGTACTTTCACGACGGAATTGGGCTTGGTCACCTGAGACGCACGCAAGCCATCGCCAATGCCCTGGCGTGCGAGCGGCCTGGGAGCTCGATTATGATCCTGTCCGGATCATCTTTGATCCGCAGCTTCGAGTTCAGAACTGGCATCGACTTCGTGTGCGTGCCGGGTGTGAAGGAGGCTCAAGGCGGTGTCTGTACTAGCCGTGCCCTCAATATGTCGATCGAGGAAGTCGTTGAGTTGCGCCGGGCGCTGATCCTGCAGACGGCCGAGACTTTGAACCCCGACATCTTCATCATCGACTACAAGCCGAGCGGATTTCGGGGCGAGATCGTGCCAGCGCTGAAGCTGCTCAGAGCACGCGGTTGCCACATTATATTTAGCGCCCGTGACGTACTAGACAAACCCAGCATATTCTTACCGGATTGGAATCGCTACGGTGCCATAGAGTCGCTCGAGCGCTACTACAACGAAATCTGGGTCCATGGCCTCGAGGAGGTCTACCGGCCATTTGCTGAACTCAACCTCTCGACGCGGCTGGTGAAGCGTATCACCTATACCGGGTATCTCCGGCGAGAGCTGCCCCAGCTCCCCCAAAACAAGAACTTTCCAAATTTTTCGCGCCTGCCGTTCATCCTGGTGACCGTCGGCGGGGGCTGCGATGGCGAGGAGGTGATTGATTGGGTGATTGCCGCCTACGAGGTCGACCCGGACATGGAACTACCGGCTTTGATCGTCTTCGGGCCGCACATGAACGACGACCACCGCCGCGGCTTCATGGAGCGCATTCAGCGCCACCCCAAGCTCGACGCCATTTCATACGACACCGAGGTTGATTTTCTGATGAGCAAGGCCACGGCAATTGTGGCCATGTGCGGATACAACACGTTCTGCGAGATTCTGTCCTTCGACAAGCCATCCCTGATCGTGCCACGCCACCGGTCACTTAAGGAGCAGCTGATTCGGGCCGTTCACGCAGAGCGGCTCGGTCTTCTCAGCTACATCGTGGCGGACGAAAGCGGCCACGATCCTCTACGCATGGCTACCGCGTTGCGCGCTCTGCCAGGGCAGAAAGCTCCTTCTTGCGTCACGATCCCGGGCCTACTTGATGGCCTCGACGTGATTTGCAAATCCTTTTCATTAGTGGTCGCGGCTGACACTAGAGAAATCCGGCGCAACCTGAGACCAGAGAAATCCAAGATTTATGAAGACGACAGTTTGAGTGCAATAAGTAAATTCGGGGCTTGAGTGTGGATTTCGTGTTTTTTCCTAGGGTGTTGGACATGTATTATAATCTTGGGACATTCCTTGAGTGTATAAAACTACGTACAGTACATTCTCATTTAATGAAATTGTTTTATCATTTGTAGAATTTGCATTGTGTTCCAGAGATCTTGAGTTAAAAGTTAAAAGTCTACTTTGCCCCTCATTATATTATAGGGACCTGGTTTGCTTTCTGAGATTGCACCTTCTTTGATCTTTCTGCAAAAATTGATGCTGCAATCAATTAGTGAACGTTGTACATGTTTTGCAATTTTTTTTGAATCTGATCTGCTTGAGGGGACTCGTTTCTTTGGCAGCGGATTCTGGGGTGTTTGCGACTTCCCCGTATTCACTCAGGCTAGTTGGCGTTCAATGACCTTTTGGATGATATTCGGCGTTTGCGAACGCTGTGAAGTGAACTTCGAAGCTTTTCGATTCGTGCCAAGTGTTGAACACTTGGGCGACACTGGAATGGAAAAATTCTGAGAGCCTCACCCATGGAACGAACGTGAATGGTGATTGTGGGAATCCGGTTCTACTCCTACGGTTTTGACAAAGAAACGCAACTGCGTCGCTCACTTCGAAGCTCTGCTCTGCTTGTTAAGACTGTCGCACCAGGCTGGACGAATTAGCTCGGATTCTGCGAAGGAAAGTAAACAACAGAATTGTGGTACCTAAATTCAGCCTCGTGCTAGGTGGTTGCTTCACGAACCCAGAATGAACTCATGTTCTATGAGATTGTCTGAGGAACTGCGTTGCGCGCGAACATGGTGATGTTGCGGTCATCAGCACCCGCAATGATGGGTCTGAGCGGCGATGGTTTCGTGCCGTTTTGGTGTTTGGTGTAAGTCGCGGCTGCCGGACGAGATTCTCGTTTTGAACAACGACTACCCAAATCCAGTACATCCTTGGTCTGCAGAAAGCCCAGAGATATAGAAGTATATCCATAACCGGTTGTTGAGTTTTCAACGCTCACGTGGCACCGTCCCATTGGCAACCCGTCACCATTGCCATAACAAGTTGCAACTCATAACCTTCTCTCCTTTCAACTTGCTTCCTACACCCTTGGATCATGAAGATCAAAGATTGTGATTGAAACGTGAACAACCGGTTATGTCCGATAACCTACTCGCCGCTACCGCGGCTCGTCAGTTATTTAATACATAACCTATTCGCCGCTAGCGTGGCTCATTGGTTATTTAATACTTAACCAACTCTAATTGTGTGCATCTGTCTACTAGACAATGTTTCATCCATGAACATGATAGTTCTTTTGTAACCACACGATATTCATCCACAAAGACAATAGTTACATGTGTTTTCATCTGGGAATAGAGTTGGTTACACCTCCCTGCGACTTGAAGGTTACTTAGTCCATAACTGCGCACCATTTTTTGATGGTTAGTTAGGTGAGACGTTATATACCCTCCATCAAGCAATTCACGTGGCCTAGGCCTCACCTCATCTCAACTTTGTCACTATCCTTCACAGTATTCTATTCATACTTGGATCCTATAGATTCAATTTCTTAATCATTTCAAATATTAGAGGAATAGAATAAGTGATATGGAGTTTTGAAGTTGATCCAACTTTGAAAGTTGTATGAAAAACAAAGTTAAATTTAGTAAGACATCCATTAGATTAGTTGCAACTTTGCATACTCAAATGCATAGTTCCAAAAAATGCAAAATTTTCAGAAATAGGTACTTTGACATTTGCTTTGTAAATAATAGAATAACTAATAAGATAGAAAATTGAATTGGCCCTTTGTGACAATTAGTATTAATACCCAGAAGATGCAATTTTGTATCTTCTGGATATATAGTGACACGTTCAGTATTAACAATTAAAACATTTATTATTGATTAGTGATAAATTATCACCTCTCTCATTTGTAATTTGTACAAAAATTTATGATAAATTATCCCCCCATTTATAATTTTAGATTGCAACTTTAGATGCAATCAATATGGGATGTATTGTTGTACTCATATCCATACCATATTATGTATTCTATACTATGTATTTATATTTGTATCCATATCTATATCCTATAACGATGGCCAAGATTGCCTCTTGCAATATTGATCAACAATGATTTTTCACTTTTTTAATTAGAGATCAATGATGATTAACCCTAGACCGCCCATGGCCGTTTTGGGTAAAAAACATTCTAGCTTTTGAAGTGCTATAAATCCAAATGTGACTAAGTAATAAAGATCTTAACCGTACAATCATGTAGTACACATGTTGTAGATGTCATGGATAAAATTTGAAGTCATTTGACCGTGTAGATTGCAAATGCCATATTTAACTACTTTTGGACTTTAGGAGGAATTTTGGACTTTGTCATGGTAGAATTCATCGGGCGACCTCTCATTCTTACGGATTTAGAGACCGCAACGCCAATGGAAGTGGGAAAAACAGAATGAAGTCGACCATATTCAAATAGAAGTAGAGGACCAGAAACATAATAACTACGACATTTCACCCATAGAGCATTTATTTGTACATAGAAATTGAGATGAATGATCGGGAGTTTTGCCGATGTAGTACAGATCCAAGTCATTGGGATCATAAGTGTTGCAAGAACCAGATTCCAATGGTTATTTTTCAACTGAAATTATTACAAGGACTAAGTAAGGCTTGACCCGTTAGTATTGCCCCGCACAATATTCTATAAGATTTTCTCTATATGCCATATATTAACTACTTTTGTTCTAAGTACATGATCATTTTAGGGGAAATAAAATTTAAAAAAAAATTTAAATAGTAATATTCTATAAGATTTTCTCCTTTCAAATCAAAAAATTTGAAATTCTAATTTTATTCTTATCAATCTTTACCAAACCTCCCTTCCAACTACCTATTCAAAAGAATCAAGCAATCCATTTTAGTTACTCTCCCCCCATCCCAAAATTTAGAGACATATTCAAAGACAAGTACAAATGTATATATATATACATACACATAAATATATATATGAGTGTGGATGTTGAATACATATACATAATAGTTACACACATCTTTTTTATTTTTTTTGGCAATGGTTAATCTCTAAAGCCCCGAGGGTGTTTTCTATCAAAAACCACTCAAAACTACTAATTTTGCTGCATTTACTTCAGGAAACCAAAAAAATATTTCTTTTGGAAATTTAATCGTAGGATCTTGTACTTAACTTGTCTGAGATCATGTAGTAAAAATTTTATCAAATTTGACCGTACATATTGGAAGATATTAGCATTCAAAGTTGGACAAAAAGTTTTTTCTTAAGAAGATGCTTAAATTGCCCCCAAAATAAGATTGTCCATAACTTTCTCATCCCTAGTCCAAATAGAATGAATCAAAAATTTACGTGTAGATAAAAACATAATATTTTAGGAAAAAAATTCAAAAAAATTTATTTTGATTTTTTGTAATTTTTTGGAGCTACCCGCCAATCTCCATTTCTTGCTTATTGTGCTATAACTTTTTCATCTAGCATCCAATTGAAACAAAAAATATATTTCCTCAAAGCTCTTGCAAAGCTACACAACCTCAAAAAAAACTCAAAAAAACTCACTTCAAATTGAGACAATAGGAACCTACCCGGACCCAAATTGTCCCCCGAGGGGACAAGCAGGGCTTTAGGGGTTAAGTTGTAAAATAGGTAGTTATTGCCTCTTTTGAGGTATAGTGACAAACTATCACTTTCTAAGAAAATCATACATGAATTACAAAAGAAGCAAACGTGTTATTTCTCTATTGGTTGTAAAATTGTTACATAAATTCTAAAATAGGTGCACATGCTTAGGGAGGTCACTCTATGCATTTATATAACCTACTTGTGGCAAGGATTTTGGACCTTCTATTTACTTTTTCAAATTTTAATAAAAGAAAAAGAGAAAAATATGAGTAGATTTTCCTACTTTGAAAGTTTACGTTATGAATTATTGATAATTTTATACGTAAATTATAATTAGATACAAATTTTTGAAGTAAAAAGATACACTGTAAAGCTGAAAATAATTTTCACACCTCTATATTAAATAAGAAAAAATTGTTTAAAAAATACACAAAAAATTCTCAAAAATGAGTCTCTATTGAAAGTTTATATTTCTTGAATATTGATGCAATGGTTGTCTAAATGTGTTTTCTATAAATACTTGAGTTGAAAAACATGTCATTTTAGTTCATTTTTCAACCTTCTCTAAAAATCATTTCATATATTATTTGGATTGAAGATTTTGGCAATAGAATTTTATAGTCTTGATTAAACAATGCTCAAAACTGTAGGCTAAAATTATAGTTTATTAAAAAGTAAATAGGAGGTCAAAAGATCATTTAGTCGCACGTGGTATACTATAGATACACTAAGTGACCTCCCCGGATGCACATGTCAATTTTCCATTGAATGTAAAACTTTCATTTTCAAAAATTCTCATAGTGGTACATGTGTAGTCTATTTTAAAAAAGAACGTAAAAAATTTCATTCAAATTTTTTTTCCACAACTAAAGCCTATTCAATCTTAAAATTGTTGCAACTTCCTTTAAAGGATCAAAGTGCGTTTTTTGGCATCATAGCAATTTTGAGCAGCTCACTACGAACAAAAAATTTATTTTTACCTTTTGTAGTTTTCATACAACATATGCCCAAAGAGTAGCTTTAACCCCTAAAACCCCATTTGTCCCCTCGGGGGACAATTTGGGTCCAGGTAGGTTCCTGTGACCTCAATTTGTAGAGAAATTTTTTGGGATTTTTTGAGGTTGTGCGGTTTTGCGAGAGCTTTATAGATATATAATTTTTATTTCAATTGGTGCCCGAGAGAAAAAGTTATGCCAAAAATAGAGTTTGGCGGGCAGCACAAAAAAATCTCAGAAAGTCAAAATAAATTTTTTAAATATTTTTTTCAAAATCTATGTCTTTTTGTCTACATTTGAAGCTTTGATTCATTCTATTTGGACTAATAATGAAAAAGTTATGGACAATCTTAGTTTTTTGGGCAATCTAAGCATCTTCTTGAAAAAATAACTTTTAGGATTCATTTTTTAATGCAATTTTTACATTTTTCAGAATTTTTTTTTTAGATAAGGTTGAATTTTCTTTTTAGAACAATCTCACCGTTGGGATTATGGTATTTCAGTTTTGTCTTAGAGCTATTAACGATTTAGTTATTCCTTCAATCTTGAACCTACTTCTACTTAACAATTTTTTAATGAGTAAAAATTTAGTGTTTTTTTCTTGAATTTTTTTTCCTAGATTCTCAACTGAAGTATTCAACATATAAACTTAGAAAATCAAAATCAACAATACAAAAAATTTAAGTTAAATAGGTTCAAAGCCCAAAAATCTAGTCAAGCAAGGTGCAAAAAAACTTGTTTTCTTCACTTTGAATGCAAATATCTTGCAATCTATTTGTTCAAAGTTTCTGAAATTTCTTGCACACATTCTCATACTAGTCTAGTATAAGATCCTATGGTTAGATATACAAAAAAAACAATTTTTATAGTTTTTTGCTCTTTGCAATAGAAGTGGCAGTTTTGAGTGTGTTTTGATGGAGAAAAGGCCTTGGGGTTTTAGGGGTTAAGGCCCAACAATTTTCATAATTTTTGACTACATGGTCAAAAAGTTATTGTATGATATGTAGTTTTCATTGCTCGATGGGCAACTTGGGCAACAAAAAAAAACTTCTTTAAAAATCACTTATTTTAAAAACCAAAATTTGAAATTGGTTCTTTAGATTTCTATATACATAAAAAAACTTTAAATCATTCCATTTTTATTAATGAAATGAAAGTTACATGAGGAGTTTTAGTTGTGGATAGTTTTGTGGGTAGTTTATGGGTAGTTATGAAATCTCTGTTCTAAAATAAAATTTGAAGTCCTTTATTTCTCAATTTTCAATATTTTTGAAAAAAATAAGAAAATAAAGTGTACGATGTTTGTTACAACATTCCCAACCATTGAGATTGGCATTTTTCAATTCCATAAATAAATGGTTAACAATTTAGTATTTTGAATCATTCTCTACTTTCTACTTACTAATTTTTTCCTATATGTTGTACACATTCCAAATGGTCTAACTTTTTTCAAGCATGTGGCCGTGAAGAATGAATACAAAGAGTAACCACCATTTTGGACATTTTTTCATAAAAATGTGACCTTGTGAAGTGCAGCTACCCGGGTTTTTTTTGCAAGGACAAAAAATGGATTTTTGTCACTTCAAATGCTAATATTTTGCAATCCACACGATGGAAATTTCTGAAATTTTTTCCACATCTTCTCAAACCAGCGTAATACAAAATCCTAGGTTATATGTGTCCAGAAATTATATTTTCAAAAATTTGATACTTGTCTTAGAAATGACAATTTTAGAGCGTTTTTGGTGAAAGTATAGTCTTTGACCTTTAGAGGTTAACCACATCCTTACATCTTGAAAATCTTAACCACAACGATTTTGCATACATTCTTTAGAACTTTGGCAATCTTTTTGCTTTGAGCACCTGGAAGACTATACATGGAATTTGTTAATGCTAAACATTTAGTAGATAACATTATTTTCATTGTAATCATGTAGAAAATAATAGAATCAAAAAAAGTCTTGTACAATGAGCATCTGATGGATGTACATCAAATGTGTAACTTTCACTTTTGCCCCTTTGCATCTACGGAACAACTACAAAACAGATTCATAGCTACAAAAACAAATGAAGATGTCAATCATGCATCCTAGTACTAAATACCACAAATACTATTCATCTTAGAGGTTCTTGATGGTGGCCATACTGCATGAATGCAATCAACAAAACTAAGAAATGATTGGAAAGAATGTACCTACTTGAATCAAATTGTTGCTTTTAGGCTTTCAAATTTATCATTAATGCCAATAGGGATTTTTCAAAATCTATCTTTCCCAAAGGCATTTTGAGTCAAATTGAAAGGGCATGAGATACAAAGATAAAAACTAAAGATCTATTGCCACCACCTAACTGACCTAAGCAATAAAAAACATGAGATACGAAGATGTTTGAGATAGTTTACTTTGCAAAAACAAAAATGAAGCCATAAAAAATAGGAAAGATTATAGCCATTCAAAATTTCACAAGGAAGCAATAAAAAGAATGTAAAATGTGGACCTAAAGAACTCCAAATTGATCAAAATATAAACTTTTGGTATCAATTTGTGCAAGAAATTCAATCATTCAGCTTTCAAAGAGTGAAACACTTATATACAAATTGAAACACCTCTTACAAGTGGGCAACGTTGCAATGGACATTGCAATAGATGCTGCAACATAGAGAGTCATATAAGAAATTTCAACTTTGAGACCCTACTTGAGTGCCAAATCCTAATTCTAAAGATCATCCGTTGAAGATCAACAATTTTTGTTTTTTGATTGTGTGGCGTTACATCAATGGCCTTATGGGGTCCCTTAGATTTTTCCATCTACATCAAAGGAAAAGATGCAATGTCACATTATTTTTTTATAATGAAATCAATGACTATTTTTTTTTTTAAATTTTCTTCAAAAAAAATTAACGACTTGGATTTATTCAATGAAGGGGCCAAGCAATTAGGCACATGAGTGCTTGCCACTTTGGCTCATTGTCATTGTGTGACAAAGCTAGTGTTGCTTTTTATTATAAATTACATTCACAAATTACAAAAAGATACATGTGTACTTTTCCATTGGTTGCCAAATTTTTATTCAAATTCTCAAAGGAGTAAAGTAGTCTTTTTTATTTTTTTTATTTCAAGATTTTTATTCAATCAAAATAAACCACATAATTTTTTAAACCAATCATAGTTGATTTGAGAATTTTAGTATAAAGTCATAAGAATTCAGTGCTCTAAACTAGAGTACAAAACTAGATGCATAATTAAGTTTGCTTCTAATTGCTCTCTATACACATTCAACACTTCTTTAAAATTGAGGAATTGCTTACTATAAACATTTGCAACATCTTTCATTGTGTCTAGCTCCACACTTGCAACAAACTTCCTATGAAAACAACACAAGCAAGTTTAACTTTCTCTACTATATTACATTGTACATATATACAACCTCGATCTTGGTGATGAAATTCTACAATCACAATCCAAATCACATTTCATCAATTATTTGATTAATAAGTGCATTTGAGGTAAGAGGCTTCACATTACAACAGTCTTATCTAAGATCTATAACCACTAATGAGTAGAATTTAAATAAATAGCATACAAAACTTCTTATCTCTAGCATGTTATAAAATTTTGGAATATTGTTAGACTCAATGACATCCGCTATCGGTTCTAGTATTTGTCAGTGTTGGATTGCCTTAAAACTTGTTGGAGTCTATTATTGTGACAAAAAAGCCTATCCTAATTTTTAATGAGATTTTATTGTTATCTGAATAATTTCCATGAATTTTCCATTGTTAGTAAACATGGTAGACCTCCCATAGAGTCATCTTTGGTATTTTGGAAAATTACAAAAAAATTTGGATAACTTTTGAAATCGAACACCTCTCTCCAATTTCTAATCACACATTCCTTGAATCTATTGGATTTTTCTTGCAAGGGCAAAAATAACTTCCTATAGTTTTTGCAAATTAGATGATGACCTTTACAAGGGTTATCCATACAAATTCCTAAAACTTAGTAGGACATTTTTCATCCTATACTACTAACTCCTATAAAACCTATATTATGTTGCATGCACTCAAAGGTTAGTCTTGGTATAATCTAATTTATGCATCTTGTACTACTTAGCTTACAAAGCCTAATTCTCTCTTAAATCCCTAATTGACCTTTTAGACAGCTAATTAAATATTGGAAATAAGAATAGAAAGTGCTTAAGACACTTGCAGACTTTTAGGAACAATTCACCGTATTTGTAAGGATTTTTGCCAATTACAATGCATATACTCTTTTTAAGTCTTTTTGACTATAAATTCTAATAAAAATGAGCAAAAGCAAAAAAAAAATTCCAAGACCCAGGTAACAACTATGAGCTCGCACTTGGGAGTGAATTAGACAAATTGTCATAGTATGAAGTTGAACTTGTAGTGTGATTGGAGCTCAGATCATATTAAGAGAATATCTTTATGCATTGGATTGTATGATGATAATTTGTGTGTAAAATCTACTAGTTAACTGGCCTTTGGAACTTGGCTATTTGTTGTGCTTTCAAGGTGGGTGATCTATTGGTATGCCAAGAAATTGTCATTACTATCTAGTTATTGTGTGATAAATTGCCATTAAAATGTATGGCTAAAAAAAATGAATTATTATAAATTATGAGCTAATATTGGTCAAATGAAAAGAAATTGATTTCTTTTGATTCCTAATTGAACAATAGTATACTATGCCGATGCTAGACAAATTGTCTTGATTTTGTGTAAGAAAGATTAAGTTGTGATGTGCGCCTAATGTGACAAATGAAATAATGAATATGTACAATTGGAATTAGTTTTTGTATTGGCAATTTATTAGTGGTCAATGATTGTGAAACTAACGGCTTATTTACACCCATTTTCTTTGGGTTAGAGCCCAAAGAAACTAAGTGTTTTGATTGGAAGATAGCTAAGGTACCAACCCAAAATTCCAATCAAAACACTCCATTTCTTTGGGCTCCAACCCAAAGTTTTTGGGTGTAAACATTCTCTAACTTGAGATGGAATTTATATAATGTGTGAGTGAACAATCCATAGCAACAGAGTTCACCAAGTAAATTCTAGTTGGTTTATAGTGGACAATTTGCTTGGAAAAATGGGCAAAAACAATACTAGCTTGTGTAGAAACCTTGTATAGTTGTATGTGAGTACAACAATTTGTCAATTATATATTACCGTGGATGAAATGTAAAAGTAGGTGTGATTGCATAGTGATATTTAGTCAATAGAAAAATTGCCTCTGATTGAGAGTACAAAAACAATAATATATTATTATGGATTTGACAAGATAAGCAAACTGTAAGTTATTGAATAGGCTTTGTTGTATAAATGTTGCAAGTCAGTTAAAAATCTTTATACATCTATTAGCTTCTTTTGAAATTGATGGCAAGTGGTTTTGAATTTGTGGCTTAAAATTAGGCTTGAGCCTAGGAATGAAGGCTCTGCTTGTGTTTACTGTAATTTTAGATTAGTATTATTGACAAATTATTGTGGAATTGTATAATTCATAATTCAATGGAACTTGCATTACACATCATGCCCTACATTAGTTAGAGACAAATTGTCATAAGACTAGGACCAATTAAATATTCATCCTAATTAATAATTAGGCTAGTTAAATAGTAATTGGGATAAATTGTCAATGATAAAAACATAACCAATAATTAAGGGACTTGCACAAAAATAAAATAAAATAAAATAAATATATGTTGGATAGTGCATGCACATGAGAAATTGTGGTTTATCTTGGACAAATTGCCAATAAATGTTCCCTTACTAGGCAAAACTAGAATTGCATTCATGTGTCCATAGCATTGGTAACAAATTGGCAATCAAATTGACATCCCTTGGAAATAGGAATGGAATTGATTTATCTATATGAGTTGTGGAATTGTATGCTAAATATACATATTTTCTATATTATTTTGCATTGCAAGTGTTAGGATTAATTAGTCTAATCAGCTTATAGATTGAATATACATAGCTTTCTAGAATACTTAGAGTCACAACTTTTGGTTATCCTCACATAACTACTAGTATAAGTTCAGTCATTTTGTATCATTCAATGTTTATATATATTATTAACCATATATTTGTTATTCTTCTGTGTGTACATGCTGCATAGTTATCATACATTGTATCAAAGTAGGAATTGATGAAATCAATTAAGAATCATGTATTTCCTTGCGACGCCTAGAATCGAATGTTCTAGCAAAGATGTGTTTGACTTATTTATAGTTGAAGAAGAGAGAATTGAGGTTGAAAATTACTTACAAATTGTAAATGGATTCTTCCAACTTTCTCTCCAACCAATTGAGCCAAAAATCATAGTAAAACATCATCAGAATGAATAGCAAGCGGAATTGGAGAACACTTCATATGAAATGCAATATGCACTTGCAAGTTTTATTAATGCAATAGCAGAGATTGACGAACTCAACCCCTAGCTTTTTGCTCAAGAAGATTCCTTTGTCGAGCCTTCTTTTATTCATCAAGAACTTTGAATAATAATACAGTATCATGGCTTCCTCCACATTGAGCTCAACAAATTGAGTTTACAATTTGTCACCTTTAATTGCATCTAATTATGCAACTTGGAGCATCAAAATTGAAATGTTTTTATTTCGGTTCAAACTTTGGTCCATTGTTGACGGCATGGAAACTACACTTGCTCCATCCAATGTTGCAGGTCTCACAGCCTAGTGAATGAAAGATTCAAAAACCCGCTTAGATATTCTCTTCCATTGTGGGAAAAAATAGTTAATTGCTTTGTGACTACTAGCAACTTCAAAATTAATTTAGGATCGCCTTAAGGAAATTTATGAGAAGTCTAACAAGGCTTCATAAATTCATTTGCACAAACAATTTGTGTTGTATGTCAATGTTTGATATCAAAGATGTCGTATGTTCTTGGAATCTTAGCATGCTATACTTCAAGAAGCTTCTATTTCCGGTTGTACTTTCACTAATGCTCAACAAGTTAATTTCCTTCTTGGAGCTTTGCTTGAATTGTGAAGCACGTTTGTCACTATACAAGGTGATTTGTCTGATCTTACATTGGTCGGCCTCCTTTCCAATATATTGCAACAAAATTCCATTAATATGTCTTGGCCTAATGCAACAAAGTCTAGTGCATTTTATATCAAGGGAAAGTTTATCAAACCATCCTCCAACAATTACTTATTATCTAGTTAATTTCAAAAATCAAACAAACCAAGGTTTAGCTTGATGCATGGTATCAAATCATCACAACAAACTTTTTCCAACTCTAATCGTCCATCCAAAATTCTAGCCATGATTTGTCACTATTGTGGAATTTTTGGTCATAAAGCTCCAAACTATCAAAAGAAAAAATGGGATCAAAGTGGCACTTCTTGTAAAATGCATGGTAATAGCTTCAGTAGTGACAACCCACTTTATTTATTCTCTACAAATTTAGCTCATTTTGACCAAGTAACATCCCGGTACCTCAATTCTAGTTCTTGTCCCTTTTAAAAGGATTATTTAGGGATTACAAAGAACTTTGATCACCTCGTCTTACAATATTGGAGAATAACAATATACATAATGCCATTGGATATGGCTCTATTGTTATTCAACTTTTAAATGGTCAACAACTTTTGTTTTAAGATGTATTGTTTGTACCCGACTTAGCCAAAAATTTATTTTCAGTGGCTCAGATAATCTAGACCAGCAATACAAATGTAACATTTATTCAAGATAAGTGCATGATAACAATTACTTCTCCAATTACAATAAATCTATTACTTATAGAATTGACAAACAAATAGGCTTATTTCTAGTTGGAACTGGTATTGAACCACCAATTTCTAATCATATTGCAATTACCAAAGCAAATATGGAATCTCAACGATGGCACTATTGTTTGGGTCATTTAAAAACCAGATCTCTTCATTCTATGCAAATACATAGTCTTGTTCAAGGTTTACTTCAAATAAAATCATCCCTTTTTTTTTGTACAAATTGTATTTTTGGAAAGCAATTCAAATCTGCTTATCCATGCATCAACCCCTACCACTTGTGCTACCGGCGTCCTTGCTTTAGTACACATAGACCTTTATGGCCCTATGTACACACCTTCTCTGGTGGTGCACTTCATTTTATCACATTCATCGACAACTATTTATGATTTACTCATCTATATTTTTTTTCAAAGAAATCCAAATTTTTTTCTAAATTTCTCCAATATAAAGCCCTTGTGGAAAAAAAATCATGCAATAAGATTTTAATTTTTCATTTAGATAATGCTGGGCTGCTGGCTAATTTTGTTCCCATCAATTTAACAAATATCATGGTAATAATGGCATACCTATCACTTCACCAACCTTTATAATCCAGTCCAAAATGGTGTTTTTAAATGACGCACTTGCACCTTAATTGAATCTATACGAAGCATATTAGAAGCTTCACACTTAAATAATTCCTTCTGGATTGAAGTTGTCCATACAACTTGCTATCTTCAAAATATTTCTCTTACTTTTGTTGTCCCTCACGCTACCCCATATGAATTATGGACTGGTTTTAAACCAAATTTGGCTCATCTTCGAATATTTGGTTGTTAGGCTTATGCCTTTATTCCAGATGAAAAACGTAAAAAGCTTGACACAAAAACTACACAATGTATCTTTTGGGGATACGGTGCACCCCAAGATATTAAAGGCTATTGTCTACACGATCTTGTAACAAAAAGAGTTTTTTCAAGCCGTGGATTTTTTTTTAAGACCTGCTTTTAAATAGCAATTCTACTATCTCCGAACATCCATTATCATCATCTGATACGTTTAATCCATTGGACAATCCAAACCTTTTTTTTCCATCCCTAATAAGACTACCCCACCATCCGGGTCACTCAAGCTAGATTCCCCATCTACCCTTTCAGATTCTCCAAAAGATCCATCCAAGCCATTAGATATACCTAAGCAACATACGTCATCTTTTTTCTCTCCTATATTCTCTCCTCTCCACCAACTCCATCTATCGCCCCATTTAACCCCTAAAGGACCATTGTCCCTTCGGGGGACAAATGGGATTTTGGGCAGGTACCTACTGTCTGAATTTTTGTCGTGATTTTTTTAAACTTTTTTTGAAGATAGAAAAACTGCTAAGCTTTGCGGGAATCTAATTTTTTTTTCAATCGGTGCCCGGGAAAAAAAGTTATGCCCAAGTAAGC
Organism: Antitrichia curtipendula; assembly: GCA_951230915.1. Classification (NCBI taxonomy): domain Eukaryota; kingdom Viridiplantae; phylum Streptophyta; class Bryopsida; order Hypnales; family Leucodontaceae; genus Antitrichia; species Antitrichia curtipendula. The sequence goes on along the minus strand of OX579639.1, from coordinate 22,419,972 downwards.
TCAAAACAGGGGACGTGGGGCAGCAAAAAAAAATTTGCAATTTTTTTTTTTTTTTTTTTCTAATTTTTTTTTTCTAGATTATATTTTTGTCTATCTAGGAAGCTCTGATTCATTTCATTTGGATTTGTTATGAAAAAGTTATAGACAATCTTGTTTTTTGGGCATTTAGAGCATCTTCCTGAAAAAATAACTTGTAGGATTCATTTCTGAATGCAATTTTTATAATTTGAAAAAAAAAAGTTCCACAAGGTTTAGTTTTTTTGCTAGAATAATCTCAACATTGGGATTAGTGCTTTTTAATTCTATATAAAAGATATAAATATTTTAGATTTTCTTTCTATCTTTTACCTACCTACTTCTACTTAACAATTTTTTTAATAATGAAAATTAAGTTTTTTTGGATTTTTTTTCTCTCCCTATACTCTCAACTCAATTCTCCACTATAAAGATTAAAAGCTCAAAACTCTGTAGTGCAAAACATTTAAGTTAAAAATGTTCAAAGTCATAAAATCTAGTCCCGCAATGTGCTGAAAAACTTGTTTTTTTCACTTTAAACGCAGATATCTTGCAATCTGTGCGGTCAAAAATTCTGAAATTTTTTCCACACATTTTCATACTAGTTAGGTATAAGATCATATGGTTAGATGTGGAAAAGAAAACAATTTTCAATTTTTTTTACTCTTTACTATAGAAATGACAATTTTGAGTGTTTTTTGGCAGAAAAATGGCCTGGTCCTTTAGGGGTTAAGAGCCCACATTTGCGAGACAAATTCTCCCAACTCTTCCTCTCAACGCACATTCCAACGTTCAATTAAAGGTCACTGACAAACAATTAAATATAATGATGAACAAAATTGTGCTTATGCTTTTATGTCCCAAATTTCTGAACCCACTATTGTCCAAGAGGTCTTATCTAACTTCAATTCTCACTAATGGCAAGAAGCAATGAATCAGGAATATAATTCATTAATTCAAAACGGAATATGACAACTTATAGATCTGCCACCCAACTGCTCTATTATTTCCACCAGGTGGATATTTTGTTGCAAATATAACTTTGATGGCACCTTGGCTTTATATAAAGCCCAATTTATTGCTCGTAGATTCACATAGAAGAAAGAAATTGATCATGCATAAACCTTCTCCCTAGTGTTAAAAATGATATTTTTGCAACTTTTACTTGCCCTGGCAACTCTCCTCAATTACCATGTCCATTAAATGGACATTACTTTAACATTCCTATACGGATTATTGAAAGAAGCTATTTATATCAATCAACCAGAAGGTTTTGTCAAATGTGGTCATGAATCTAAAGTTTGTCCTCTATTGAAATCCTTATATGGCCTTAAACAATCAACCCGGGGACATTGGACTCTTTTGTTCTTAGTAATGTCTTCATTAAATGCAAATCTGATCATAATGTCTATATTAAGTGATCAATTATTTCCTTATTATTATAAGAATATATATTGATGACCTTTTCATAATTTCAAATGATTCCAATATTTAAATTTTCATAAAATTTTACTCCCCCAACACTTCTTTATGACTAATAATTAGGAAATTGCCTATATTTTGGGTATTCAAGTACGCCGTCACTGTACAACAAAGACCTTAGTACTCTCTCAAGATAAGTATACTTTTGAGATTTTAAGAAAATTTAATATGCTTACCAGGGCTTTTAAATTTGGCGTTGCAGTGCCACTTTGCACTCAAAAATACCCCTTGGTGAACCTCCCATTCAAAAAAAGGGCCGAAATTTTCACAATTTTGCCGTAGTTGCACTGGGGGTGATACCCGGGCAGCCATATTTGCACCAACTCCAGGGTTTTGGAGGGGGTCGATTGCCCAATATATTCGGCCCTGGCGTCCTCCGTCGACCGGGTATCACCCCAAAACCCTAAATTCTGCGCCACCTGCAACTCCCGCGTAGCTTGTACGCACATTCTTCAGTGCTACAGCTCGCCATGTTTCGGTGCCGTTACTCCTTTCGCCACTCCGTGCCCTCCTTCAATGTGCTTCATCGCCACTCCGAGCAGCGAAGGCCTTGCCATTTATCGCCACTCCGCGCGCTCACAGGGACATCCTATCGCCAAGATTATTGCGGGGAGTAGGTTGTACCTAAATGCTTCGAATGCATTTTTGTGCTCATCGATGCAATTGTTGTCCACTATGTGTTGTTGTTGTATGTAGTTTATTGCAGGAGTGGGGTAGCAGACGGAATGAATGCGGAGGCCTATCAATTCTTGAGTGTGTGTTTTACTCCTTCCAATTTTGTAAAACAGAAGTGTGCTGCTCGCATTTTGCTTACAACTCGTTTTTAGTTGCTTACTGTGTTTGAAGATTCTCGCTGTAGGATGGCTTGTCTTTCTCAATTACCCGTCATGGACTCGATTGACGATCGGAGTGATGACTGTTTGGCAGGGGAGGCGACTTTGGCGACGCATCTCGAGAAATCTGTCAACAATGCTCGAGAGGCGTTGACAGCAGCTCGATGGGAAAAGAGGGTCCGTGTGATTACGGTGGAGATTGCGCGAAGGAGGGCAATGGTGAAATCGACCTTGCAAACATACTTTGCAAGCACACGCGGTTCATCTGCAGGGCAACCTCTTTCCACGGTCTTGGACAGTCGATTCCCGGATGTTCCAGGAGCGGAGTCTGATGGTTTACCAGAGTACCCTTCCTCCGATTCGGGTGGACCATTGCAATTCGGCAGTGACAAAACCGTGTTCGTTGACACCTCCACTGGTTCTGGGGACACTCAAATTCTGACATCGAAGTCACCTGTCATTGCCTTCTCCAATTTGTCGGAGGATAATTGCGGTCTCAAAGAGGTTTCTGATGCTACTGAGGTGGAAGACGAGGAAGTAGACTCCCCACCGCACAAGAAGGGAGCAACTACTAAGGTGAAGGCCCAAAGTTCCAAAAGCGCAGCACAACAGCGGTATGACAGACACCGCAAATTCCAGACGGAGTGGGCCGCAAAGCTCCCGTGGGCTGAGGGAATCCTTTCTAGCGATGGGGTGTTGCACATGGTTAGGTGCAAGGTTTGTAGCACCTTTGACCGCAAACCATGCATTTTGGCCCCTAAATCAGACACGCTCTTTAAGCATGATGGGAAACAGACCGCAAAAAGGGACTTGCATGGCGTGAAGAAAGGTGAACAGTATATCGCAAGCAAATGCAAACACCGCAACAACATGCGGCTGTATGCTACATGTGCGCCTTCTTCTATCTTGGAACAGGTTAACCATTGCACGACAGTGGAATCTCGTAGAAAACGAGTTCAATTTGCCACGCTGTTTCAGGTCCTACAAAGTAGTCGTCCAATGGTTGAATTCAAATCACGTCAGAGCTTGTACAAATTACTAGCTGTTCCAGACTTACCAAGTGTACACTGGTGTGACAACAATGGCTGGATAATGGCATCATACATGTACAAAATTGTAGTTCAGAAGATTCACAAACTTCTAGACAACGCAAATTTTGTGGCAATTACGGTGGATGAGGCCACTGCTGTGGACACTAGCTCTTACCTCTCCGTGCATTGTTACGTGGTTTGGGACTGGGTTCGGGTCCCTCTCCTCGTAGCCTTGCAGCGAGTCGATTGTGCTGCAAATGCAGAAAATGTCACGAAACTGGTCGTCGAGGCCGTGGCAATTGGTGGGGGATTGGATACGAAGAAGTTGGCCGAGAAAGTCATCAGTTTTGGGTATGACGACGCTTCTACTCTGCAAGGTTTGCGATCAGGTGTCACGGTCCAACTCAGGGATCAGTTTGCTCCTTTCATTCATGGTGTGCATTGCGTTGCTCACAGGTGTAACTTGGCCTTTAAGGCTTTGGAGAGCTTGGGAATTTTTGCATCTATTGGTAAGGTGCTCCAAGTCACATATGCTTATTTCAACAGAAGTCCGAAACGTTTAACTGAATTCAAGGCACTGGCGGAATTGTGTGACACCAAAGGGCTGAAAATGCTCAAACAAGTTGAAACTCGTTGGATCTCTTTCATCAAGCCTCTGCGGCGACTCCTCTCAGAATACCGCACACTGATATACACGATGACAACAGATTTAGGTCAAAATGACAAGGCAGAGGTATATTTTCGCCCTTTCTGTCCAGTATGCTTCAACTTGTTCTTCCTGTGCTTGTTTGGAATTGCTGTGAATTTGATTTTAAAATCTTGTTCGTTTACTTGCGGTGAACTTGCTTTGGACTTGCTGTGAAGTTGTTTTGGACTTGTGGACTTGCTGTGAGGTTGTTTTGTCTTGTTCCTTTGAATTTGCTTGAACTTGCTGTGAACTTGAGGGTGCTCCATGCTTTTAGTGTCTTCAGATTTTTATTGATGTGTTGGTGGTTTTCAGGCTTGCCTTGTTCTCCTTCTCGATCCGTACACTATGTTGGGGATGTGTGCCTTGCTGCCTCTTCTTGACGCCATAGACAACCTTGTGACTTTGCTCAAAAGAGAGATGTTTTCATCTGCAATTTCATTACAGCTGTGAAAATTTGCCAGGCATCTTTACACACTATGTACGAGGATCCAGCTACTTTTTTCTCCACGGATGAGTTCTGGTCATTTACAAACTTGTTGGATTGCAGTCATGAACAGATCCATATAAAATGGATCACAGACTTGAATGACGGCTCTGCCATCTTGTCTTTTGTGTGTCACAGGGAAAAGATTTACGCCGAGCACAATTCGACTCCAGTGGATCGCAACGTTTGGGCTGATTTGGTGACTACAGTGAAAACTAAATGTACCGGTGAGTTCATTGAAAAAGCTTTATCTTCTTTTCTCCCCCCTTGATGTTGCCAATGCATCAATTTATTTAAATGTTTGGTTGAAGTTCTGCCTTTGCTGTAGTTCCTTCATGTCTTGATTCTTTCAGAATTGCATGTTACTATTAGTTTACAGGTAAAAAAGTAGAGAATCCTTACCATGAGGAATGCATAGGCAATTGGAAGCTCAATTCGATGTTGTTGGACTTATGTGTCTTTGCTGTGATGGCATTGGCTTACCTTGCGTGCTTGTGTTGTCTTGGCAGGGGCTACAACTAAGTTAATCCAGGAGCTGGACAGTTGCTTCCCTGCCCAAAATGTCATGAGTGCATTGGGAATAATGTACCCGCAGTTTTGGTGTGAGGGCAATGCCGATGCGCAATTTGATGGGCACCTCCGAATTCTGATGGAAACGTATGGAAACGGGAAGGTTCTGGATTTTGGATCCAGTAAACTCATGTTGCCTCCGCTGATAAATCGTGACCTCTTGATGTCACAATGTGGTTTATTTAAGACATGCATGAAATCAAATGCTAGGGCAGCGATGCTTCCCCCCTTTGATGTGAATCCACTCACTAAAGTGTGGAGGGTGCTTGACGCCAACAACAGCCTCACCAAGAATTTCTCAAAATTCATCAAGTTGGCGGAGATTGCCGTGACACATGTGATCGGTTCAGTGGAGGATGAGAGGACGTTCTCCTCCCTTGCGTTTCTCAAATCCAAGCTCAGAGCTACTCTAGTGGAGAATTTGGAAGTGGTAGTTGGGATGTATTCCCAAAAGCTTTTCATACTTGAAATTTTTCTTTATCAAAAGGCGTTTGAAGAATGGTTCAGTGTAGGAGAGAGAGGTCGCTATTTGTCCCACGCTTAGCTTTTGCGATGGTTCAATTTTGAGGATTGTGAATCCTAGTATGATTCATGGATCTAGCTTTGCAGTTCTGCCTTTGCAAGTCTTTGCAGCTTGGCAAAATAGATTTTCAGCTTTTTAAGTTTGCCTTTGCAGGTTGGCAGAATAGGTTTTCAGTTTTCACTGGCAATCTTTCAGTTTGTGAAACTCTGTTTGATTTAAAGACCTTGCAAAGGAACTTGATGTTGCGGGGTCCTTTTTCATTTGCAGGTTTGGCCCAACTAGGGGCAACTACATTGCAATGAGCTCCCTAACCTACACTCTTATTTCTGTTAAGGTTGTGATTTGTGAGCACATTTACTGGCTTCTTTATATGTCACAGTGTAGGTTGTATATGCTTGTCTATATGTCACATTGTGGTATGTAATCTTTGTTTGTGAACATGTGAATATGCTTGTTAACATGTGCATGTCTTCATGCATTTAAACTTGTGCTGATTTCAGCTTCTGTAGGCAGATTCTTACTAAGGCATCGGAGACTCTGTGTTTGTGTGCAGGTTTTGTGAACAGAAGTTGTAGTTAGTCTTTCTTCCATCAGTTTGTGTGCACATTTTTACTGAGGCATCGGAGCGTGTGTGTTTGTGTGTAGGTCCCGTGTGTAGAAGTTCTAATTGGTTTTGTTTTCCTAAATCTTGGGAAGACTAGTTTTTGTCTGCATGCATTGAATTGAAACTTGTTTTCGCCATGTTAGCTTCTTCAACCAATACAATGCACAAACATTTTGCCATTCATATTGTAAATGATTTGCCTAATTCGCCATGTTTGCACTGGATGGTCTTGCAATGTCGCCCTCTTAACACTCACTGACATTATCACGTCGCCAGTGGATAGATTTAAAAAATCTGGTCATCGCCAGAGCATTCTCCATTTAAGGCTAAAGTGTCGCCAATAGAATAAAACCACAGAAATTATCATATCGCCAATAGCACTGTAGAAGCTCAAATCATTTTGCCTTTCAGGCGCCCTCATGAAACCCAAAATAAAAGCCTTGATGCTTACTTACAATTTTAACAATATTCCTTTGGATCTAGGCATCAAGCATTCTCAATCTCAAAGTGATGACCTAACTCCTAATGAACTTTGTTCATTTTAATCAAGCTACTGAAAGTTTGCAATATTTGGTAACTTGCACACGATAGGGCTTAGCTTATTTAATCAATCATTTGGCACAATTTATGACTTTGCCCACTCCCATCCATTGGGTAGGCATCAAATGAATCTTGCATTATTTACGTGGAACCATGACTTATAGCCTTACATATTTTTCTACCTCCATCATTACCTTTGATTTTCATATTTTTCGTGGCTACAACGATGTTGTTTGGGCTATTGACATTGACACTCGCCATTCAATATCTGGATATATTTTTCAATTTGACTTTACGTACCTAATTTCTTGGCAAAGTCGGAAACAAACCATTGTAGCCTTATCTTCTACAGAAGTCGAGTACATTGCAATTGCTACTGCAACCAAAGAGATGCTATAGATTCAAAAACGTCTTCAAGAATTACACTACTCTCTCCAACTTCCAAGTATTATATATTGTGATAATTAGTCTACCATTGTACTAACACAAAATCCCAAATACCATGATTGATCAAAACATATTGATATTTTCTTCCATTTCATTCGCAAGAAAGTATATGAAAAACAAATTCAACATGACTTCACTCCAACTCCAACTATGTGGGTGATGTGCTTACAAAATCTTTAACTAAAGCCAAACATCAAGCTTGTTTACAAGGGCTTCTTGGCCCTTCTTCCTCAACATCAAAGCAAGAGGGAAATTAAATTTAGATCTTTTTACTTCAATTCTTCAGAAGATGAACTCTTACAACTATGCAACTGAAAGGGGAGTGTTAGGATTAATTAGTCTAGTTAGCTTATAGATTGAACAGATATAGCTTTCTAGAATACCTAGAGTCACAACTCTTGGTTATCCTCACAAAACTACTAGTATAAGTTCAATCATTTTATATCATTCAATGTTAATATATATAATATATAAAGCATATCTTTGCTATTTTTATGTGTATACATGCTACATATATAGTTATTACAACAAGTGACTTTAGTCACAATACGAATGACAAGTTGACCATTCTCTAGGTTTTGAACCCTATTTGATTAGTCTAGGTATTTGCAAGGTAGGCAAAATCTAGACTACAATTTTTTTTAAATTAAAAAAAACAAGAAATTAAAAAACAAATCCAATTTATTATTTTACAAGTAAATGCTAAGATTGCTTGTAAAACAAGAAGCTCCATAACTTTCACATCACTAATCCAAATGGAATGAATCAAAGCTTTCCATAGAAATAAAAATATAATCTCTGATAAAAAAAAAATTACTTTTATTTCAAGTTCTTTTGTTTTTTTGATACCCAACGAATTGTTTTGGGGCTTGGGGTGGCATGATTTTTGCTTTCATACACCGATTGAAATAAAATTATATTTCTATAAATCTAATGTGTATTTCTACTCTTTTTAAAACTTTCAGAAAATCATGTTACAAACCTACCCCAAATCCCAAAGGTCCCCCAAGGAGACTTTGAGAATTTGGGATTAAATTATTAGTTCAGATTTCATCATCAGACATGGATGCAAGGTATGTTCATCTATAATCAATATTAATTACAACTAAGCATAGTTGCTATTATTAAAGATAAATTTTCTAATGGATCTTATTGGCAATTGAAAGAAGTTTCCCATGCACTTTAGCATGCATTATCTGAATACCATATGAATATAAATTTTGAATTTATCAAGTATTGTCTTTAGGTATATTAACACTAGGTTTTCAAAGACTTTCATGTTTTGATTGCCTACATTTATTGTACTCAAAATCTAGGAGTTTGTGACGCTTTTTAGTTTAAATATAGGTGTTGATTATAGAGTCACATACATTAACCCTAGAATGCCAAGCTGGTCACTATGGACATCATCCTTTTTCATACCATGAGAAGTATTTGCTTAAAAAAACCAAGAGCACTCATTGGAGGTCAAACTATTATGCAAGACCTCCCCTTCTCACACAAAATTCCAAGGATGAACATGTATACTATTGTCTTATATAGAAAGATTCTTTGTCATCCATTGGACATTTAATGTCCCAATGTTGTTATATGACTAATTACATGGCTAAATATTTAAAGGTTTTGTTTTTTTGTTTTTATTTTTTTAAGCACATGAAAAATTCCCATGGATATTTAAATGGTTTCACCAATCTAATGAAAATCATTTTCTGCACAGCCCAAAACAAATGAACCCCAACCCTAAGTGACACTATCCCAGTGCGACTGGCTCAACCGGTACCCCATCTCCCGAGACACACGTGTACCCTGTCTGGAGCGCCTCTCTTGCCCGCTTGGCTCAGTCTCTTCGGCATTCTCGCGCTTGTTCGTTTTCCTTCGTCGATCCGCATTCATTCTGCATCTGTTTCTTAACATTTTTGTACTAGAGCTTCATCTTCGTATTTCCAATTCCTTTTTCAGCGCATTTCAAATCTTCCGTTCGGACGAAATGGCTTTGAGAATGATGGCTCGCAGGCTGGTGAACCCTAGCGGGGAGGCTCTACTTGCTCGATCTTTCGTGCGGCGGGAGATGAGCAGCGGCGACGGCAGGGTTCTGCACGAAGAGGAGAAGGCTGCCGAGAACATATACATCAAGGTTCGGTTCCGTTTTGGGAGCTCATTTCACGATGAAAGCTCAATTTCTTGAATTTCAATAAGACGCTGACTTGCAGTTTCCAGGGTCTCTGGTCTATTATATAAGTTTCTGGTTGAGTTTTCTTTGATGTGTGTCTGTTGTGAATATGATGAATGGAAGATTGTTTGATTGGCGCTGATAACCTAGAAGCTTATTGGCGGGAATATTCGCGATTTTTGTAATGTTGCTTGGTGGAGTGGTTTTTGTTTTCTGGTTTGAGAGGGCGTCTAGCTGCGTGGTTCGAAGGGTTTATGGCGTCTAATCTTGGAAGATTAGGACCACCGCTTGATCTCACTAAATGTTTTCTAAGTTTTGGGGTGGAGGTTTGAGCGCATTTGGATGTAGAACACATTGCTTCGATGAAGCAAGTATAGCGAGAACGTGGACGATCTTTGTGTTTGGTTGATCGGACATAGTCATGTCTTAGAATGGGAATAATTCTATTTTAGGTGTCTGGGTTTATCTAGTGTTTATCTAGTGTTTATCTAGTGTGTAATCGTGATATCCTTCGTCGATTGTGTAAGAAGATTTTGATGTTGAGAAAGAGAACATTATCCACTTTCAATCATCGGAAAGTGGATAGTGTACTGTATCTAGAATAGGATTTGTTGTTTCTGGCACAGTATTCACGTGTTCGGCACAATGATATGGATAAGATAGTAAAGCCTTCTCTTCAGTTTCACAGAGGAAATTTGAGTAATTGCGAAATGTTCTTTGGGAGCGGGTTCGTTGATGTGCTTAAGTTAATCGTAGTGTGATCTTTATGCTCTTCGAATTTCGATCCTATTTTAGTTTTGTAACTTTGTCCAAGTCTCTCTGGTGGTTTGCATGTCAAATATTCCTACCTTCGCACAGGGATGTGTACCTTGTTTTGATTTAACTGATTTGACTGTAGGGTGGTATATACCCAGACAATTAAACGCCTGCACGAAATCTATGGGAGTTTTTTTTAACTTTATGGAGCGGATTTGAGATTGTTAGAAATTCTATGGGAATGCACTGCGCGTGCCTAATTAGTTCTCGTTTTTCTGAGTAGTCGACTGCATTCAACTAACTAGGTGTTGTGTCATAGTCAACTGCTCCGATCGTTGCCCTCTGTTTTGAATGCTGGATGAATGTAAGTTTATTGTAAAGGCCTAACTCGTTTCCCTTTTCTCACTGGCAGAAAATGGAGAAGGAGAAACTGGAGAAGCTTGCTCGCAAGGTACTTCCCTAAAATGATGATCGAGTTCCGTTGCTACGATGATTTTACTTTAGGCTGCATGATTATTTCCCTTGGAAGTTCCTTCAAGTCACTGATTTCACGTATTGTGCCTGCAGGGGTTTTCAGAAGAGGAAGCCACGAAAGCTGTTCAGGGTCACCCCGAAGCTCATCCTGAGGCCGTTAAAATACTGAATGAATCTGCAGCATCATCAACAAATACTTCCACCGACAGCACCTCCAACTACGCCGTCATTGGTGGAATTATTGGAGTACTTGCTATCGGGTATTGGTACTTTTCCGGATCTTCCAAGAAGGAGGATGACAACAAAGAGTAGGTATTCACTTGAATGTTTGCCCAACATAGCTCCAAGTGTGTGAGGAGCGAGCCATGTTTGGGCCCCCTGCAGTTGGGTACATAAAGAGAGGACGGTCATACACGATCTGTATATTTGTTTCTGCCGTACAACAGGTTCTCGGCTAGCAGGCCCTGAACTTCCGAAGCAAAATGAAGCATAGATGGATGTGGAGCTATCAATGTGTGACAGGTCTACTTAGAATAAGCAGTAAGTTTTGAGGTGGACACCTGGGAAGTTGTAAGCATTGGAGCTTTTATCTCTTGCCATGTGACTAGAGCTCAGAGATTCAATCTGAAGACCATTGGTCTAGAGCTCTGATAGTTTTCAAACTGGCGTTAATCAATGTGATTCTATCTTCCGCTAGACAATTTTTTGTAGCGTTGTCCTAGTGCATTGAATTTATTGCTTCAGTTCTACTGTATCCAACGTTTCCTCTCTAATTATTTGGAGTATTCTACAGTTTTAGGTACTTACGAGATCCATTTCAGACTACGGGTAGCCATCTTACACTAAGCGGATATCAGGGTTGAGTGATCTGATTTAGCGGAAGGTCAACCTAAATCCTCTCCCCAACAACCTTATCTGCCTAATCGAGATGGCCTGACTCGCATGTGCCTCATGTTCACTGAAACGATGATGACCAATGCTAACCTCAGATATCACCAATTCTCATGGGTACTGGCCTACTGGCTGATGAAGTGTCCATGAACCGCATGCCTCAGTACTGCAATTCTGGAGCTGGTGCCTTGTGATGCTCCAGAGGTGCGGCGGGTCAATTTGCTCAAACCTTAACAGTTGCTATGAATTGTGATTGAATTATTCTTACTGCTTCCCGCTCTGTGATTTGAAGTCTTGTTAACCAAATTGATGCAATTCCACTCTTCTTTCCTCAAAGAAAAAGCCCTCAGGTGAGTTATCAGAATATTATTGTGAAGTAACCTGATTCTGTGGACGAACTCACCCTCTTGCGTGGCCAATCTTTAACTCCCAGTATTGCAAACCCCAATTATATAGGGAGGATCAAAACACAGGCTGAGACCAGGAGTCGACCCACTCAGTTCAACACAGGATAGTCCAAAATATCCCAATTCATACCCAAATGTCATAACATGGAGTTCTGTAGTACTGTAATAATCAATAGTGTTGCATTATGTAAATGTGACATTGAAAAATTACTTGGTTTGTAGGGAGACTAGGGTGAGTTTGAATTGCGTGCTCATTCTGTAGAGTAACTGCATTTGTGATATTAGAGATGGTGATATTAAAGAGAGCTGGCTGGTATCGAATTGCTGAAATAATAACCGAATTCACAGGAAGAATTGGGCGTTGCAGTACTACAGGCTGAATTAAATTCGATTCTGCTCATGGTCTGCGTGGCCACCAACTGTTTTACTCCAACGAACTCGGTGGGAGCCTTGTGTGCGCAACTAGCGATGTGTATGACACATGGTACACATCATAGCCAAGGACTCACAGCAGAGCTATATAATGAGACGACCTGGAAGCCCATCTTCAAACACTCACTCGTCATTCTCCAGTTTCATACCGCTTCGCTCTCATCCCTTGTAAGCCTATTATGTAATGTCGAGACTACTATTTGCGTCACTTCGGGCATTTTAACACCTGTAGAATTCTAACACATTTTTTGACAATTCTGTCGAACTGTGCAGATATCACTTGGGTACAAGAGCCATATCTCTTGATATCAATTTTTTTTCAATAAGTGTGAATCTCTTATGCAATGATTCAAAGCGAGAGGTTGTAGACCACTGTGGAAGGGAGAGTAGACATCCCCGTTTTCCATTCAAAGATCAATGCTGACCGACATTTAACCAAGTCGTACCTACACTACTTGCTAATTGAAGTCTACACCAATAAGTGTGTACACCTTGAAGGCTAGTTGAATGCTAACCAATGTGCGGATGAATCTAGATGATTTGATGTTGGAAACCGGAACCGTCAGTATAAGAGACAAGGTCCCTAACGGTTTTTAGTTTCCTCTACGTTGAGTCAATTTCTCGCAAGTGCAGAACATGTGACATGAACTGCGATGAATTTGACATTCGAGATCGTCATGCTGTGCTTGAAACTCTTGGAGTTCAGTATTTGAGATTCATCATATGCTGTTTAATCCATGAGAAGCATGATGAGTACTGATTCTCTTGAATTCGAAATGACAGGCGGAACAGGAACACGATGGCGTCCACTACCTCCAGACTGATGATGCTCTTCCTCCTCGTTGTAAGACCAACTTCAGTGCTGGCTTCAAGAATCTTGTCGTTCTCTTCATTTTCATATTCTTAAAATTTGCTTGAGCTGAAGCACCGGTGTTCAAAGTGGTAGAGTCTGTGATTCTCAACTTAGATACTAATCAACAGAGCTATTCCCATCCTCCCAATTTTTGTCGATTCCGCTTTTCCCCTACACTGTGCTTGGTTCGACTCCGTTTTGCAAGACTCTTCTTAAGCTGCAAGTCCCGCTGCAAGTATGCATCCGCAAGATTGAAGAAACTGTTAAACAACGTTCAAATTCCGGCATTTGAACCATGAGAATTCAAATTTTCCGTAACGAAGGTGCTTGATGTTTCGTTTCCTGCGCAGGGAATCAGCGATTGCGCTGTGGATGCAATTTCTGGCGATGGCGGACGAAACGCTGCAACCGAGCAAGACGCCAACAATTACTCTCGCGTGGCGATGCCGTCCATTCTCAAGGACCATGCGTCCCCTCTCGACACCAAATCAGCTTCCTCCTACGCCGCCAAGATCACCGACGGCACATTGAACGCCAAAGACTTCTGCACACAAGCGAAGCTTTTCTGCGACGCGGACGCTCCCCTCGTGGACCCAACATTCGAAATCTCTTTGAAGAACTTGCTGGAAGGAGGCAACCTGCTGGAGCGGGCGAAGGCCATCGTGGACGCCTCCCAGGCTATGTTCTTCGACGCGAAGGAACTAGTGGTGGGAAAGGAGATCAAGATGCCGGCGACGCTGCGGGAGGAGTTTCCCACGACGTCGTTCTTGCCGGAGGCGCTGGCCTTGAAGCTCATGCCGTTCAATGGAGATAGGATTGCCGAGCTTTTCCAGAAGCTCAACATTCCTCCGGAGTCGAACTTGGCGGCGATGATGGCGCGGACGGTAACGCAGTGCGAGGGGAAAGGGGAAGCGGGGAAAGCTCAGACGAAGGAAGGTGAAGGGAAGTGCGTGGCGTCCATGGAGGGCATGACCAAGTTTGTGGCGGACAGGTTTCCGAAGGAAGATCGTGTGGAGGCTCTTGAGCGATCCATCCCTGCTACCAATGGTAAATCACCCTTTGCTTATAGCACTTTTAGTTTTGGTCGTTGTAAAACATTCATAGATAATTGACGATGCACATAGAAGCTTAGATAGATCGGAATGTTCCCGTTCTTGCGTATCTTAAATTGAGTTTCTGATTGCTTTAAACTTCGGCGTTTTCTCAAACATTCTGGTTTGAAAGACTCTGTTCTTAGGCTGTAAGTACACATACAGAGATTTACACCGTTAGAAAATCTTCTTTTTGTTACTGAATTGGTAAACGGTAGGACATTCACAGCGAATTCATGATGCACATTGAAGGTTTAAGTTGCTGGAAAATGGGATAATCGCGTTCTCAAGAGATTTCAATTGCGTATTTGCTTGTCTTACAATGCGGGTTTTTAATTCTGTTTTCAAAGACTCCGTTCTTAAGCTGTAATTGCACATTCTAAGCTTGAGAAACGTTAAAGAGTGTTCAACTTGTTGATAAATTCGAGACCGGAGAACGAGAATGGCATTTTCTAATAAGATAGCATTAAAGTGGCAGTTCGGTGATAACTCATTTAAGCAAGATTAATATTATTGTAAGCATGCGATTGCACAGACGCCCAGGGCTCCCCCGCACGAAATTGTGATATAATCCCCTGTACCGGTACCAACTGCACTCACCGAACTCCAATGTGCGTGTCGGGGTCCCTTGTTGCAGATGCTTCGCCCTTGAAAACGGGAACCTCGACGTTCAAGGTGGTGGACGTGAAGGAGTATTCGCACTCGGTGGTTTGCCAGAAGAACATGTTCCCTTTCGCAGTGTACGAGTGCCACGACATGGACATCACCAAGAACAAGAACGTGGTCCAAGAGAACATGAAAATCTACGCTGTGGCCATGGAGTCTCGTGAAGATGGCCACCGCATGAAACAAATTGCGTCCTGCCGTGCGGCTGATGTCGTTGGAGGTGAGAAGACGAGGAAGGTCCTGGTTTCTGAGGCTGCCGCCTGCCACTGGCTCTCGGATGCCTTCGTTTGGGCAGCACCTACCAATGCTGCTGAGCCCAAGAATTAATAATGGTTTCATCTCTGGAAGGTGAAAGCTTGATTGTCGTTCTTTGCTAGAAATCGTATTTACCGTTTTGATGAATTCCTTTGCCTCCCCGAGCACTGAATTCGTATAAGGAAGCCATTGCGACAGTTATGTAGGGTGCAATGTGACCTTTGGTCGACGGAGTGCTAGCGCTTGCTGTTCGTATTTTTGCTGAGTGAAGTCTCCGCTGGAGATGGTCCTCTTCTTGTATGTGTTTGGTTTCCTAATAAACATTCAAGATTTCGTTGAGACTGAGCACCTCATAACTCCCACAAAATCCTAGAAAGTTTCACGCTTTGTGGAATGGGATGCATTTCATGATCAAGGCGTTCCATGGTGAATAGCAGTCTGAATGTGTACAATGTGAAACTTGTTTTCCATCTACTCCACTTGGGTAGTGGCATCATATTGAATTAGTTGTTGCATAAACTGTTTTTTGGAGTGGATTAGCTATTCCTCTTGGTCTTCTCAGTGTCTTAATTGATAAATGTAGTGTTTAAGTTCACTCTGAATCTCTTTTGAGCATCCATTACACAGGATTTGAAACCCACTATCATAGCATTCGGAGATTCTTTTTGCCTGCCGAGGTTTGAAAATGCGTCAAAGCACATGTGGCCGCATCTCGTCCACAGAAGCTTCTAAGACGATGACCCGAGACTTAAGTGTTATTCTCTCCATTTCCGTAGTTTTAATCTCCGATTCTTAATTTCGTCTTGATTGAAGTTTGTGACGGAGTGTCTTTGAAAGACTGCAATGCCAGCTTTGGCATTTGACTACGAGATCAAATCGGTCATGGCCATGGCTGTCCAACAGCCCGTGAAGCGCCTGTCGTCTCTCCTATGCTGCAAAATCTACATCTCCGACAGCCGGAACGCGATTGCGTTGCAAGAAATCGAGACCACGTTCCGAGCGCATCCCAAGGCGCCGCTTCTGCACGTTTTTGAGGATCGCGAGTACAATCGCGTGGGCTACACTCTTGCAGGTAACTAATAATCCTGTCCACACTAGGGGTTTTGCAAGCTCGGGATTCCAAAGTTTGTATCTTACGTGGCCATCTTTCCTTCCGTTATACCGGAATTCCGGATATTAAAACCCTTGCTAACGTCATTTGAAATCTTTGGTAGCCAAACTCCAATTCTGAATCTCAATATTGAAAATTGAAACGTGGGTAATGGCTTGTTGGAAGGGCATCGTTCATAGCTTTTCAACAAGCTCTTACAGGATTTCACTCAGAAATGAGCTAGAAAATCCAGAAAAAACAAACTGCTTGTTGGCCCTCCATGTAGGCTCCGATCTTATTAGTCGTGCGTCTTCAATTGCTTGCCGTGGTTTCATTACTTTGGGGTAGACTTTAGCTCATTCGGAATGTATTCTTTTATTACCTTTCTAGCAAGACATCTCTCAAAACATTTGGTTAAAATTGAGTACGAAATCTCAAATTGTAATTTGAGCGCAACCATCGATTACATCATCTTCGGTTACCATAGCTTTTTGTTATCGGCATTCCTATTTTTTCATTCACAATGAGATGTTTGAGGCTTAGCACGCTTGAGAACAAGAATTGTGAACCTTTGCCTGTTTAAAGGCCAATGAAAGGAGCTTTATCCCATTTATGCAGGCGCTCTCTGTACTCCCGAACCACGCACCGGAAGAACACCGCTCCAGTCGGCAGTCACAGATGTTGTGCGGACAGCAGTGCGCACCCTCGATTTGAGGCAACATTCTGGAAGCCATCCTCGGTTAGGAGTTGTCGATCACATATGCTTGCATCCGCTGGGAGCAGCGAACCTCACTGATGCAGCAACGGTTGCACAAGAGATTGCTTCCGAAATCAGTGAAACGCTCAAAGGTTCGGCAATCCCTCCTTCTGAAACTTTCCTAGGGTCAAGAAAGTACGGTAGCTATCCATTTGTTGTTCAATTAAAGATTCTCTTCATCGATACTTGATTTCGCCGAACAGCATCCTAAAATGAAGGCTTTCACAGAGGAATGGGGATTTCTCTGTCTCCTTTACTGATGCCATCATACTGATGGATTCTGACCTCGTTGAATGCGATGCATACCACGACGAATGCTCTATGGGGATGTCTACACGATAACTCTGGGTGTGAACATTGAAGAAGTGCTCAATGTTTACTCATTTCCCAGTTGTTTAGGGTTTTAGAGTTTAGGATTAAGGGTTCAGTTGATAATGCTCCATCTTCCGTCTTCTTCCGGTGTAACTGCAACCTCCGATTCCCCTGTTGCAGTTCCCTCTTTATTGTACGGAGCAGCGCACCGAAGTGGGCGTCCCCTGGCCGCCATTCGGCGAGCGCTCGGCTACTTCCAACCCACCAACAACGGCCTCTGGAACGGATCCATCGTGTTCCCTGCCAGCATGCAAGCGGACTTCGGCCCCTCCGATGCCCCGCCCGGCAGCGGAGTGGTCGTGGTGGGCGCGAGCCCGTGGGTGATGAACTACAACGTGCCGTTGCTATCCACGCGAGACTTGGCCACGGGAAAACGCATTGCGAGACAAGTGAGCGAGCGGGGTGGCGGCCTGGCACAAGTGCAAGCCATGGCCTTACTGCATGGAGACGACTGCATCGAGATCGCTTGCAACTTGCTGGACACGGACGTCTCCGGCCCCGACGCCGTGCAACGCTTGGTGGAGGCGCTGGCTGCCAAGGAAGGCGTTCAAGCCGCTGGTGGGTATCTTACCGGGTATTCCAAAGAGGAGATCTCCAGATTGGCCTCGGAGAAGTCTAATGCTTGTGAAGAGAAGGCTAAGTGAACAGGCCTAGAATCATCCCATTCTGTGTTCCAGCTGCAATGCATCCCCTTATTCCTGGCGGAAAAGTTCAGATTGGCCTCGGAGAAACTCAATGATTTCGAAGAGGGGCCTTAATAAAAACGCCTAGAGTCATCCCATTCTCTGTTCCTGCTGCAGTGCATCACTCATTCGTGGTGGAAGTCTTCAGATTGGCCTCGGAGAAGCTGATTGCTTTTGAAGAGGAGCCTTAGTAAAACACACGTAGAATTATCGCATTTTGTGTTCCTGTTGCAACGCATCTCTCATTCCTGGCGGATATCTTCATATTGGTCTGGGAGCAACTGAATGCTCTTGACGAAGTAAACATGCCTGGACTCGACCTTCAGAATGGACGCTGAAAGAGAATCAAGATGAGCTCGTGATTGGACAAACACAACACTCATCCATTGAAAACGTTGAGGACCTCAAGTGGTGATTATCATTTTTATCTGGTGAATATCAAGAAGCCTAGTCAATGCTTTGCTCAAGCAAGGTAGAATCAGCAACCACCAATGTCATTACCCAAATGGGTAGAAGGGAAACGCGTTTAACATTAATCACTGTAGTCTCCACATCCATACTGGCATGTGAACATCTCCATCTAGGATTGAAGGCCTTTCACGACGTCTGAAAACCACTAATATATATCTCATTCTTGTCATTCCTGAGTTCAACTCATTTATGAACCTTCCTAGCGTGTTAACAAATAATGTTTCCATAATTACATATACAGTAGTGGGTTTCACACATGTGAATGCAAGGGCCACTTTAGTCGATGATATCACCTTTCTCTGTACTTGATGAGAATGGTTGCAGATTCGCATTAGGAAATAGAACTTTTGCGACTGCAGTCCACCCTGCCTGAGAAGGATGAATAGTGTCCCAGAAAAACGACTTCACCGGATCTTTGCAGACTGTGAACATTGCTCGTCCTGTGAGATCCACATCTCCACAACTCCGAGTGGCATTAGCAGCGCCCAAACAACAAGGGATCAACGGGTCTACCGATAAACCTGCATAAATTGAGGCTCCAGTGAGTAGGAAATTCATGTTTTAGGCAAACAGAGGACAAAGCTGGTAGGTATCAACAGAAAGCCTGCAATATTTCACACTATACCGCCTCTTACTAATCTGATATTCTAGAACAGTCCAACAAAGAACAAGAAAGAAGAGTGATTTTGGTTTTGCAACTCACATGAATGAAAAGTGTGTTGTAGGTAATTCTACTATCAATGCCACACAGACTGCGGTTCATCACTCAATGGGCCGTAGCAAGAATGAGAGATGAGCAGAGTAAGACCAGTTACCAGATTTTGCAGGATCTCGGAGGACAGTTTTAAAGGCGTTGAAATGGTCCAGTATCGAGAGGGTGGCTCCAGGTAGCCGCTTTGTCACGTTTGCGACGGCTGCAACCAGAAGATTGTTATGCTGAACGGACACTATTGCATTACTGACCTCATTGCAAGCGTTGAAGGTGGGTCGAGTCGATGAAGGCAGACATCCAACAGGCTGAATATTGTTGATATAGAAAGTTTTCAAGCCCAATTTGTTCAAGCGTTCGAGCTGCGAGACCATTTCATTGATCACTAAATCTTGAAACAATGGGAGTCCCTGCAAGGAAAACACCTCAAGTTGCTTAGTTAAGTAGTAACTCTGAAGCCTAAACCCTAAGTAAGTTTCCTACTCTGGATCTCTAGCCAAAATTTTCACAAGCAAAATACTGTTCCCATTGATAGAGAAAAAGAAGAATAAAGCAGCGTGAATAAAGAGTTTGTTGGGGCAGTTATACAAAGTGCGCCACATGCATGGACACAGGTAGTAAGTATTACCCTTGGTTTCCATTGAGACAAACATCCTCAATCGAGATTCAGATGATTAAGGGTAAGTTACAGCCATTACGAAATTGAAAGTTACTGAGAGGTTTGTCCGCTCAAACTCACGGAGACCGGATTGCCCTTCGCAAGATATGCACCGTAGTCATTCCCGTGAATACCAACAAGAACCACCGAATATTGCAGGAACGCTTTCGGATAGACCGTGCTCGTCAAGGACTCAAACTGGTCGATCTGACCACGCAAACTGAGCATTCCAAAGGGATTAAATACACCTGAGCCGCCGACCGCAAAATTCATGCCATGCTTGGGTGCATTGGGATCACTGTTCCAATGCTCATATGCAATAGGAGATGGCATCTGCAGTGCGTTTGCTGTAAAAATGACCAGTATGTCAGTCACCAAAGCTGCAGCAACTACAATCATTGAAACCGTCATAGTGGATGATTGTCTTCAGTTTCACAAATTAGTAACACGGTTGTAAGGTAGTAGAGCCTCTAGCAAACAGTTCTGGGCTTTTTCAAAGACTATTCAAGGATGCACCTATATGCAAGGATTTAATCATACGCTTTAATGCATTTTCGAATTCTAACTTTGGAAATTCGTAGAATTAAAATTGCTCCGAGAAATAAAATTTACGATTTCCATTTTGCCTACAAAGTACAAATAACGTCTGATTGTAAGTTGACTGTACAGTTAACTGCAAATCAGCAAGCAGTCAATCCAGAATTGTTCAAATGAGAGTCACGTACCAAAAACATCTGTGAATACACGCCCGTCTGAAAACCGACCAGTAGGAGTACCAGGATAAGTCTTTCCATATGGTGCGAGCCACGGGCGATTCAAACCGGCTGATTTGTTATGATTTCCTGTGTCTAAATATGAATCGCCGAACACAAAGATTGCATTCGGAGGTGGAAGTACACCGGCTCCTTGGCCTGCACAGGATGCCAACTGTCCCTTTTGAGTAATCCAGAGACATCAGCAAAGCATCGTCCTATCCCCTAATGATATCAGAACTGAAAACCGTATCTAGAATGTTAATCCCTACAGGACCCGAATTTCATGGTATGAAAGTGACTAACTTCGTTGATCATTCTGTCAAATTTATAATTTAGACAGGGTCAAATATAAAATCAACAGGATCAGCCAAAAGAACATTGCATGTGTTGGTGAATAGATGCAGATTTTTTTCTCTTAAAAGTCACCAAATGACCTACTCTAAATTGATACAAATCATGAGACCCAATGTGGGCCTCTTGTCGTTCAGGGGTCAAAAAGAAAGCAGTTGACCCCCTCCAAGACTGCACTAAGAGATTATACTTGACCTAAAAAACGTTAGATCAAACCAAAGGATCGTACCGCACATTGAGATTGCAGTAGTCACTTAGCAGCCGTTAGAAAACACCAAGTTACAATAGAGGACATAATCTCCACTACTTCTATGACAAGCTTCCTACGAGATTTGGCATCTCAGGTCGCACTTGAAAGGAAAGCAAATACATTAAATGGAAAACTAGAGTCTATTCAGCAGCACAGGTACCATAACAGACGTGCAACCGCACAGAATCGCAGGAACTCTAAAGCTGCATCGCTAGGTTTAATCGTAGAAGTGGCCATGCATACGGCCACGAAAACTCCACTCTGTCGTGGAAAGAGCAAAGCCAAAAGAGTTACAAGGAGAAGACGGCGTGTACTTATCAATAGTACTGAGCTGGCCAACTCCGTCGTGAACGAGGAAGAGAATGGCTCACGGGACGCTATTTCTGGCAAATTGCCGTAATCATGCTGGAAAATTGACAGAACAAGCCTGGTCGTAGAGATTCGATCTAGCTATTAGACCCGTAAAACGTTCAATTGCATCAAAATACCACAAGCAATTACGGGTATTCCATTAGAAAATCAAGAACCGGCGACCTCAGTGTCGTTACCGACTTTATGGTAGCTACATTTTCCCAAAGACTCCATGCATTCGATAAAGTGCGTATAAAGAAAAAGACACCGAACTGCGCTCACGACACGCAAAATCAACAAATTGCCATTTACGCTGGTACATTGATAGAACGAGCAAGGTTTTGGCGATCCGACCTAGCTATTGGACGCGTGAAACGTTAAATTGCTCAAAATATCTCCCAATGCACAGCAATCTTACTCAGAAAATTCTTAGAAAATGTAGACCGGCAAGCGCAGGTTGTTGCCTTTACTATATTTCATTTTTCCATTGACCGTCAAGTTTTTGGTAAAGTGCGAATGAAGAAGGAAAGAAGACAGCGAAATCATCACTTACCGTAAACAATCGTTGTTAGAAAAGCTGACGAAATCAGAAAAGCGCAGGCACAATAGCCGGTGAGTTCTCTCCGGGAGGCCATGGAGACCATCGCAATCGCCTCCACCTTCCGAAAGCCACAATGATCAGCTCTTCCTCTTCACGATAATGGAAAAGCACCAAAAAAATTCAGCACTAAATAATTTTACATTAAAGACGAGCAGTGATGAAGAACACGTGCTGTCCATTTGTGCGCTATCCACGTTTCCTGCGCCTGCCCTGGTGCAATCAGACTTGATCATGCATGGCCTGCTGGCGTACTTTAAACTCGTGTGAAAACAGAAGCCGTGGCTTCTCAAGGACGACGACCACTCGCCTCACCATACTAAGGTAATAGCACTCAAAAAACTCCAGACCTGAAAGCTCCTCCAGGGTTACGAAGTAAACAGAGTGCAGGCAAGACACCTCCAGACCGGAACTTTTGGTCTGGTTTTCAGGTACTTTAGAATAAATAGTTTCTGGTAATGGTCAACACTACTTGATCGAATCTCCGACTAAAATGAAATTCCAAATTAGAATTCTCGCGAAAGATCGTGGATGAAGGAGATGCTCCGGCCATTCCTTGCTTGTCAACATACAATCACAGAATGTGGAAGAAACACGATAATCGAAGAGGCAAAACTGTAATTCCTTCAAAAAAATTCTACTTAAACGAAAAGGAAAGTCGACCGCAATCACGCCAATGCCATTGATTTTTGAGGAAGGACATTGTGAACATGAGTGCACATTACGGTCAGTCGAGTCCACATCTTAAGACTGACAGAAAGAATTGGACACGTACCTTACAAAAGGCAATCAGCCTCAAGATTTGAATCAATTATTAGACTATTATCATTTTCATGCTTGCCCTGCCGAAATTTACAATCGTCACCATGTGTTGGTTTCCCATTTCAAGTTTCACCACATTCTAATTTAGAAAAACACAACAGTAGATAACTTATCAGTTAATAGCAAATGTGTTGCAACACTGCTGCGGAAGAATGTAAGTTTCAGTAAGATCTAATTATCTCGGTCGATAGCTTTCGATTTGAGTGGCAAAACACTCTGAAACTTCGGTGATTCTCATATGAATCAACTTGCTATCGAAACAGCATCGAAGTACACTTCGCCGTAACCGTAAACCACTGATGGGAAATGTCCCGTTCATTTTCTGGGCGCCTCCTGCGCCATAATTAGGGCTTCTTGCTAATTAGGGTTTCCTGTGGGCACGATTTTGTGTGTGCATTAACCCCTTAACGCTTCAATCCTTTTTTGAAATTTTGCACATTTTTGCTTTTATCTTTGTACAAAAATATCATTTACTGGAATTTCATGAAATTGATCATTAAGGAAGTTTGTCTTTTCAAAATTCAAGTGTTACATTGGATGAATGAGAAGTTGGTTGGACAAAACAACGCTTGCAAGTCTTCTATTCATCGTCTATAAAATGGATGTTGGAGCATTTAAGGGTTAAGTATAAGGTAATGCCCAAGTCTAAGGGCATTTCATGAAGAAAGGAGCCAACGAGAAGGGCGGAGCCTAACAAGGAGGTCCATTTTTTCACATAATGCCCTAAGCATGAGGGCATTATCCAGTGTAAACCACAAGCAGGTAATAGAATATTTTTAGATAACAAAAAATATTGGATGAAAAACACGTAAGCTCGATTACAGGAGAAAACTACGTAGTCGGGCATTATGAATATAGAAAACCTAATTTGGTTGCAAGGTCTAGCTAATATTTACACATGAAAATTTTCGGCAACAGTTTACATTAGAACCACCCATTTCCAATCAAAGAGCCATACTGGGTGCAACCATTTCCAACCAAAGCTTGAAATGTGTTTTGTTTTTTTCTTCAAAGTTGGGACTAATAAGGTCATGACACATGTCTCAAATTGTGATAAAGTGTGTAGGAAGTATTGATCAGGAAAACAATCTTTTGAATGATTGGAATTGGAAGACTCTAGTCTCTAGACATTGGCTATTTGGCTATAGATTTGGAATACTTTGAGGCTCCCAAAATTTATAGCAATTTCAATTTTAGAATAAAATTACAAAAAATTCATAGACCCGATGTTTCTTATCTCTCTAAACAAAAAAAATTTTCATTGCCTCACACTATTCTTCATCTATTTTGAAATTGTTGAATCCCTAAAGAACCATTTGTCCCCTCATGAGACAATTTGGGTTCCTATTGTCTCAATTTGTAGAGAATGTTCTTTAAAATTTTTGAGTATGTGTAATTATGCAAGAGCTCTATAGAAATACAATTTATATTTCAATTGGTACTCGGAAGACTAAGTTATGGCACAATAAGCCAAAAATGGAGGTTGATAGGTAGTACAAAAAAATTACAAAAAATAAAAAATAAATTATTAAATTTTTTTTCCTAAATTTTTATTATTTTTATCTACAATTAGAGCTTTGATTAATTCTATTTGGACTAGTGATGAGAACGTTATGGACAATCTTAGGATTCATTTGGAAATGCAATTTTTACAATTTTTTATAAAAAAATGGTTAAACAAGGTTAGGTTTGCTTGGTAGAACAATCTAAGTGTTGGGATTATTGTATTTCAATTCCATCATAGAATTGTTAACTATTTAGTTTTTCTTTCAATATAAAAAATTTCAATTAAGAAGATTCAAAGCCAAAAAATCTAGTTAAGCAAGTTGTAAAAAAACTTATTTTCTTCACTTTAGATGTGAACATCTTGCAATCTATGTTGTCAAAGTTTCTAAAATTTCTTCCATACATTTTTATACTAGTCTAGTTTAAGATCCTATGATTATATATGCAAAAAAAATAGTTTTTAAATCTTCTTGCTCTTTGCAATAGGTACAATAATTTTGAGTGTTTTTTGATGGAAAAAAAGCCTCGATCTTTTAGGGGTTAAGTGATCAAGTATGTGTGGTTCTACTTTACACGGTTTTCCATCCAATCACATTTTGTTAGTCACATTTTGTTCATCTTAATATAGATTCCCCCTACGTTTATGCCAGACAATATTGCTTGTCATAAGGAATTTTGTGGGAAAAAAACCTCCTTATCAAGCTCCATCTTCCTTGTTGAAGTTCTTTTTGCAAAATCTCCTCTTCCTTTGACATTGTTCTATACAATGGCTTGTGAAATGGAAACTACTTTTCCAACCAATTCACTCTTCCTAGACAATGGAGCCAATGCTTTATCTTACAATTAAAAATCACTTTTTAAATTAATTAATCCTTAAGTGCTCAAACTAACTATTACTTCTAAAAGTGAAACTTATAGAAGAATTGAAACTTACTACTTTCATCTCTAAGTGTCCAGACATCCAAAAAGTAAATGCACCCTTGTCAACTTTGATTGCAACTTTAAATGGTTATTTGATTTAAACTAAAAAAATGATGTTTGACAAGTTTTGCTTCTATTCCATCTTAAAATTTTGAAAAAATTCAAAATATGAAAGAATTATTGCAATTGCAAGCTCTATGTGTTAGGGCATATAAAATTATAAATATTTTTTGTATTTTATATATATATATATGAATGGTGTTAAATTTAAATTACAAAATTATGTTTCTCATTCTAATCTTCATTAACAAAAATAATTTCAAATTATTGTAATATACATTATAATTGATATATTTTTATTTTTATTTTCTACTTTAAAAATAAAAATAATTTGATATTTTTATTTTTTAAATTGAAAAAAATTCAACATCAATAAAAAATACATTCTTTTATAATTAAAAATATCAAGATTCTATATATCAGATATATAAAAGGAGAAACTCAGTTTGATAGTGGCATTAATTTTTGACTTAACCCCTAAAGACCTATAACTATATTTTCACCCAAAATGCTCCCAAACTGCCATTTTTAGTACAATTACCAAATTTTAGAAAAAAGTACTTTTAGACACTTGTAACTATAGGATCTTGTAGTACTCTGATTTGAAAAGTGACAAAAGCCCTTTTGAGGGCCCTTTGAAAAATCGGGTAGCTGCACTTCACAAGCTTATATTTGTATGAAAAAAATGTCCAAAATGTTGGTGCTTCTTTGAATTCATTTTTTAAGGCAAGTTGGCTACATGCTTCAAAAATTTTAGATCATTTGAGATTGTACAACATACAGGAAAAAATAGTAAGTAGAAAGAAGTAGAGAATGATTCAAAATACTAAATTGTTAAGAATTTATTTATAGAATTGAAAAATGCCAATCTCTATGGTTGAATCATTGTAATACTCAATCTACATTCTATATTTTTATTTTTTCCAAAAGTATTTAAAATTGAGTAAAATAAAGGACTTCAAAGTTTATTTTAGAGTAGAGAATCCATAACTACCCACAAACTAAAACTCTTCATAACTTTTGATTGATTGGTCAAAATGGAATGATTCTAAACTTTCTATGTATATGTAACTCTAGAAAATCAATCTGCCCATTTAAGAAAAAAATAAGATATTAGGCCATAATTTTTTACTCATATTTCCAAATGTCTTAAAATTTAGTGCACATGAAAGATATTCCCCATCTCCACTTCCTATTAAAATTTCAGCTCAAAATATACAAATCTCCAATCACACATGCCTATCCAAAATTTCTATGTTGCCTTAAAATGCATGTTGGTCTTTTAGATGTTAATGGTCATTGGCAAGGGGGCTTGCTGTATAGATGGTAAAATAATTAAATCTTCACACCAATCTACATTGCTACTTTTACCTCTTGAATTTTTTTAAATTAATTGAATTGATTTTGCAATATTTATTTATTTTATTTTTTGCTACAAAATTATAACTATAGCAATATTTTATCAAATGAAATTGAATTTCTTTACAATGATAAACAATTCATAATTTCATATATATAAATATAAGATTGATATTTGAATACAACCTAAAAGACTAAATTTAGCTCAAACATGATATTTGACCATTTTGCAATGGATCAAGTTCTTTAAGGATTAAGTATTATAATTCTTTTAATCTGAAATGGTTCTTGAATTTTAGTGGTATCCAAGACAACTTATCAGATTTTGGATTTTTTCCTCTCATTTTTTTTCAAGATTGGAAAAAATATCAAATGGAATTTTAGGAAATCTAATGTATACAAAGATCCAGTAGTTGATAAAATAGTAATATTTTTTGTTTTTTTTACCTCTAATTTAGACAAGTGCAGCGGAGCATTATTTTGCTTTACAAATTTTCATATTTCTTCTTAACTTGAGGTTCTATTCAAATATGAAGCCTTTACATCTTTTTGCAAAGGATAAATTTAAATTATGGGGCTCGAAAGCTCAACAAAGCTACATTGCTAAAAGCTTGAGCAATCTTTGAAAAAACATTGTGTTACTATTTGCTCAATCATATTTCACAAATACATTGTTTCTAGCCCCCAATCTTTTGGTGAGACCTTGATACCAATTAGTTGTAAGATCCTATGGTTAAAAATTCTAAAATAAAGATAAAATTTCATTTACATTCCTACTTTAGAAAAGTACTATTCTTTTTATAATTTTGGAAGTATTTCTAATTTTTCACGCAAGAAATTTTAGGGGGTAGTATATCTATATCATTGATTTAAGTAGAATATTCTTTTATCATTCTATATATTGATATATTACATGATATTTCTTGAAGTTTTCTCTATGGATATTAATTGAATGAAGTGCACTTCTTACAACATTCATCACATACTCAATGGATGGTTGATTAAGTGTCACTATGGGATTAAATAAAAAAAAAATTTCATTTTTTTGTTTTAGTATGACTATCAACATGTTTCCATTCTAAAAAAGTAAAAGAACCATTTCATTTGTGATTCCACAAGCATCACAATGGAGTGCAAATGACCTTCGTAATTACGGGTCATCTTTTTTTTTTTTTTTTTCAAAAGTGATGATGAGAGTTAAATTTATGGCCCAATTTTTTCTACATCCCAGGTTACAAATCTTAATTATGGTTGAGAGCTAATATAGTTATTGGAATCTTTAGCTTCACATGAATGCCTTTAATGCCTAAGGGTACGTTTGTACTAACTGGAAAGGGTGGACTTACTGTGCGTTCCTTTCCAATTTTTTGTACTTGAATTGAGACCCACAAAGTTTAGACTAAGCTTACGGGGATGCTTATGTAGCAGCTTCTAAGAATGGAGTTGAGAGAGGATATAATGGTACAATATTTTAAGCACAAGTGACAAACGGCGGCAATACAGTAGGATTGGTTCTTTGGGAAATGTAGATTTCGTGTGGCTAGGACCACTTTAACTTAAATGGGCTCAAGAAGGTCAATTAAGATAAGGTGGCAATTAAGTTTAAAAAAAATATGTAGCCATAAAGGAGACGTACAACAAGTGTAGCCATGCAACAAACAAGGTTTGTGGAGACATACACAAGGATTCGAAGTTGGCGGTTGTAAATCCAATTTTCATTTGTATACAATTCAACGGACAAAGATGGAAGAGCAATTCTACGGACATCAAGGAAAAGTTTGTATTCAATATCCAAAGACAACAAAGCTTGTTTATTCATTTTCAAGACTCTGCAATTCAGTGCATGAGGTATCTAGACCGTGCATTGCATGATCATTTTGGATCTGAAAATTCGTGATCAAGAAAAATGAATGACTGTTATGACTACTGGGTCTCTGATCCTGCAAGAAAAACGTCATGGATGCAAATTGTTTGAGAAACAATGGCATTGCTGCACATATCGCCTCACCTAGCACTACTGCATGTATTGTCTCACTTGCAATGCCTAATGCCGATAAGTTCTCAAAACAAGTAACATTTTCAATCATTTTCAATTGAGAATTTGACCTACATAACCCACACACACACTTCAACGCTCTAGTGAGTTCCTTCTTCATGACAATAGTGTTGACATTCAGCTAGTTTTTGTTGGGCAACATACATGCATGTCATTTTCTATGAATTTTTCCATGAGTGATGTTTGAGACTCAGTATACAACTTCTCCAAGTCTTTATGTATGTGCGATATGAGCATCAAGCCTACTAAAGACAATATTGTTAGTTGAATTGAGCTGAATGTACAACATTGAAAATGTTGTGAATATCCTCCTCCTCTAGCACCAATAACGTGCACCGTCTTGAAGTGGTAGGCACTAGTGCAACAACGGTCTTCCATTCCAACGGACATGATTTAGCCTTCGATGCAGAAGCAAGAGGAATGCGATGTCTAGGGCCTTCTCAACGAACATCACCTACCAAACAAGCACGCAAGGAGAGGGGCCCCAACTAGAACTCTTCGGAGGTTTCAACTCTCATAGAAGTAGAGCGTCTGCATTTCATTGACAAAGCAAGTGTTGAAAACACATGGGCTCTCATCGTACCAAACTCAGGAAAGTGGCTCAAGATCAATGCAGTTGTCATGAAATTCGGACATTTGACATGTTTGAAGGACGGTCCCACTTGCAAAAGCAAGTGGAACCAAATGATTCCAGAATACAAGAGAATTGTTGATTTTCTATCACGCACAGGCAACAACAAATTGTCTTACTGGCATCTCACTCCTAGACAATGGAAGGCTAAAGGGTTGCCCAAGACTTTTGCGCAAGACATTTTCCATCATATTCATGAGTGGTATTGATGTAGACCTTCAATATTATCCCCACACTCGTGATTTAATGTCTGGAGATGACAGTAATTATAAAACTATTGTTGCCCCAGTGACAATGTATAGAATATTAAAGAAAATTATAGTTTCTGCGGTTGCTCTAAAGGCTAGCCATGACAACTCCAAATCCACGCAGTCACTTATGATGGTTGCAGAAAGTCAAAAAGCCAAAGTTCTCTTGGGAGTTCCGTTGTCAACTTTGTGTGAAGCTCCATGTGTACCGGGTGCAACGCTACCCCCGGGAGTCATTCTCCACGTCATAAGCTCTCTAGACACAATAGATGATACAAGAGGTCGTTGACCATCCATAACTGATGCACGCCGCAAAAGTTTGTCTGGTCTCAATTTAATTGCAAAGGCCACTAGGGCAACATGCGGCATCATGGCTTCGGAAATGTGTCAAATGTCATATTCAACTTGTGAAATGGAATAGTCTTGCATTGACATGCAGCTGCGCTTTTTTATAGAACAAATGTTGTATCAAAGGAAGAGGGACCGCCGACTCTATGACAATGCACAACTGGCAAATATAAACGCAAAATTAGCTATTGAGAAGTAAGGGCAAGTAGTAGAATGTATTGTTCAGCTTTCAGTGCAGCACTGAGGCAACCACACATTGAAACATCTACAACACTTGTACAGCTTAGACATACATCCCAGGGCTCTAAAGCAGATGCCCTCGGTGGTGAAGCTAGTCACGACATGTACAAAGGATTGCTATAAGCAACCTTGTGCAGAAATGGCAAATGCCGTGATCTGTGATCAATCAGAAGGTGAAGGCAAGGTCATTGTGTACCACTACAACGAGCATCAACAATTCCAACTACTAACTTATTTCAGATTTGTACATTATTGTTCATATACATATAAAGATAACTCCACATTATGCTAACGTTCTTGTTTGCCTTGATGTAGACACCTGTGGAACATGTGCAGTAAATACATGTGAATAAAAACACAAGAAATGGCTAAATATGTAAACAACATTGTACAAGTGTATTTGTTGTCATGGTGTACACATTGTATTAGCAAAAAAAGATGACAATGGAAGCGCTTCACAAAAAATGAAAACACTACTTATAATTCTCTACCCGTAGATCGTGGAGCAGACATTTACAAAAAAATGCTATATAATACCTATATAGGAACAATTTGTTACAGGAAAAGGAACCCGCCGAGGTCCCTACATTTGACAGTCGCTACAACAATGGGCACTTGCTCTACCAACTGTATGCCATTGTTGGTTGTTTGTGTAATATCCAAGTTTGCCTTGCCTATGAAACCTTCAATATACAGAACATGCAGAAGACGTTTAACTTCTTCATGAGACTGCTTTAGAAGGACATTGTGGAGTAAAGCACATGCGGTGACTGCATCTGGCATGAATGTTACATTCAAGTCCAACTTATCCCGTAACTCCTTGAAAGTAGTTTTGGGAAACGCAAATGCATTTCATTAATAGTGTGGTCTTTGGAGTATTTGTGGTTAAAAAGTTGCTCTGCTATAGAGAAGTGTCTTTGCCGCCAATGAGGAACCATAACCCAAGGAAGAAGTGGGTAACCTGAGTCTCCCAAGTGATAAGGCAAAAAGCTATCAAATTGTGTAGCCGGCAACCACAAGTCATTCAGTTGTCTTTTGTGGAACAAAGTAAACCTCCATAGCATGCATGCATGGTTTGTGCAATTGGGCATGCCAACAAAAATATCCAAAAATCTCTTCGAGCTATCAACAATTACTTGGCAATTCATAGTGAAAGCCCCAAACTTGAAATAATAATAGTCAATGCTGTAGAAGCTAGATTTCTTTATTGTAAAGTGAGTGTCGTCAATTGCACCGAGAACAATAGATAGGTTGCAAAGTTGCCGAAAATCAACAACAGTGGAGGCAATTATGTTCCTAGTTGGCTAACGAATTTGGTGTTTGAGGACAACGTTCACCATCTAAACTACTTCTCTTAGAAACATGCAAATTGTGCTTTGTCCGACCGCGAACATCTCGCTACAAATTAAAAGACTACTTCCGTGGCAGAGTTTGAAGAGCGCATACGTCACCCGTACAAACATTGGCATTGCCATGCGATAATGTGTGTTTCTTCGTCGGATATGGGGAGCCAATATATTAGTCAAAGAAAAAAGAGAGTACTTGGTCATTCAAAATAGTTGTATCCATTGTTGGTCGTTATATTCTTTTAGAAGGAATCTTATGAACCAAGTCGTATTTCTAGGTTTCATCCAAAAATCCAAGTCATCATCCAAAGCAGCCAAAGAATTCCACAAGTAGAAATGCATAAGAACTATGCACAATATGTCATTCACGTTCCTGACTTCAAGCTGCAAGTCCATATCCATCAATTGTATATCATCAGCCAACTCTTCTTCAAAAGCTCTCTCCATGGAAATGTTGTCGATACATCTATATCCATCCACCTCGTACTGTAGTTACAGTATTATTGTAGATACATTCATCCTAAATTAGTTGTATATAATTGTTCTCCATTCTTTCCTTATACATTCAAGTGATATTATTCAAATCACGTATGAGTTTGTATCTGTGAGAGTCTGTGATATATGGTGTGGGAGTTTGTGTCTGAGAAGGAGTCAGTTATTTCACTCGATTCTACTCTTCATAGTTTCAATATGGTATCAGAGCCGAGAGATTGAAATCATCTGAAATTTTG
Source organism: Antitrichia curtipendula (assembly GCA_951230915.1). Lineage (NCBI taxonomy): Eukaryota > Viridiplantae > Streptophyta > Bryopsida > Hypnales > Leucodontaceae > Antitrichia > Antitrichia curtipendula. Next base: position 22,387,447 of record OX579639.1, on the reverse strand, counting down.
ATTATCTCGTGTTTGCGCTTAGTAGTACGATAGATAACAGAGTAGTGCGATAGAGTTGTAGAGACTGGGCAACATGTCAAAAAATAGCTTTGTTCTTGATGAGGCCAAATTGACAGGATCTGCTAACTTTCATTTATGGAAGTACATGATCACCTGAGTGGCAAAGAGAGAGAAACTGTGGTACATACTGGACTCTTCCGGTCCCTCCAATTCATCATCGTCTACCTTAGTGGTAAATCAAGAGTTAGACACCGCAAGTGAGGAGTTAGAACATGAGAAGTTCGAGAGATTCATGTACATCATGAGTATGTCAATAAAGCCAGCTCTCTTAGCACAGTTGACTGAATACCAAGAGCCAAAGCCATTGTGGAATTATTTGTGTCAGTCGTTTGAGGTGGATAACAATAGCCGCAAGTTCGAACTCAAGAATTGACTTGCACTCATTCCGTTCTCTGAAACGTCTGGTGTGAAAAACTACTTTTCTAAATTCCGCTAAAATTTAGCACAATTGTCTGCTATCAGAGTCAAGATCGACGATACTAACTTGGTACAAATTGTATTGAAGGCGCTTCTAGACAACTATGATTACTTTCTTCAGAACTTCACTAGTGCAGGCAAGTTTCCTACGCTTGAGCAACTGCAATCAAGACTCATGCTTGAGGAAAGCCGGCATCAATTGAAGAATGAAAAATCAGTGGTGGAATCAAAAGCACTATACTTCCGGGGTAGTCAACAGTCACGCTTCTATCAACCAAACCACGGTTATAGTGGTGGACAAACGGGTCGACCTTTAGCCTATTAGAGCAGCATGCAAGGTAACTCCAACTCTTTTGGAGGTTCTTAGAGTCGTCAAATGAGGTGCTTTTATTGTGGCCGATTTGGACACCACAAAGACATGTGTCCTAAACGCCTGGTAGATATCAGAAAGCTAGAAGCAGATAGAAGGACAAGGTTGGGAATCAAATCTTTCTCAACAAATATTGCTCAAGAGGAATCCTGGGCAAATCCAGAAACTTGCATTGTGATTAACGACGTAGAGAAACAAGATGACTAGAATTTTGAAACGTTTGAAGCTACTTTATCTTCCCTTTCTGTTCATGATCCAGACTCTGGATGGTATTTAGATTATGGTGCTACACAACACATGAGTGGTGACCACTCCAGCTTCACAGATATAGAGCAGTTTCAGGGCAATGTTAGAACTGCCAGCAGACAGAGTCATCAAATTGCTGGCAGAGGATCTGTTCATTTTACTTTACCTTCTGGTGAAATAAAAGATGTATCTGGTGTTCTCTATGTGCCGAGTTTGAACAAGAACTTATTATCTATAGGTTCATTGATAGACAAAGGGATCATTGCATGTTTCGATGAACACAAGTGTGTTTTATACAGTAAAGGCAACAAAAAAATTGTGACTGAGGGATTGTGAAACAAACACAATGGACTTTATAAACTATTGACACTCAATTCAGAAGTTTCAATAAATGTGGTTCAAACCGATATTAACACAACACACTTATGGCATTTCTGGATGGGTCATATTAGCTATGATTGACTACATGATATTACAACTAAAGGACTAGCGTTGGGTATACCATACATACCGACATATCATGAAGTTTGTGCACACTGTCAGGCTGGTAAACAAGCAAGAGAGAGTTTTCCTCAACACAGCATCTCAAGAGCTACAACTCCTCTTGAACTCATTCACTTTGATTTGTGTGGTCTTCTACCTATTCCTTCTCTTGGGGGGTCACAATATTTCATGGTGATCATCGACGACTATAGTCGATATATTTGGATAAAATTTCTCGGTCGCAAGTCAGAAACATTTGAACAATTCAAAATATTTCAAGGTATGATTGAACAACAACTTGGCGCACATATTAAAGCAATGCGAAGTGATCGAGGTGGAGAATTTCTCTCCACAGATATCTCAAAGTACTACACAGAATCTGGAATTAGAAGACAGCTCACAAACGTCGGTACTCCCGAGCAGAATGGGATAGCAGAGAGAGCCAACAGAAAATTACTTGAAATGGCAAGAAGCATGTCAGTACTTACAACAACCCCACGTTTTTTGTGGACCGAGGCCATTAATATCGTAGTATTTCTCACCAATCGGTCATCAACAATAACCAATTCACAGGTAACCCCATTTCAAAGGCTTTTCTGCAAAGTTCCTGACGTTTCTTTTCTACGTGTCTTCGGATCCAGAGTCTACGTTTGGATAGACAAATCGCAACGTGACAAACTAGATTCCAAGACAAAACTAGGTACTTTCTTAGGATATGATGAGCAGACTAAAGGTTTCCAAATATGGATACCAGGCGAGAGAAAGGTGATAATATCTCGCAACGTGAAATTTGATGAGACAAATATAGTGACAAAAGCTTCAATGCCGCCGTCACCTACCACAATATCGTCTAGCTCAGGTAGCTTATCTGGACCCTTGCAAATATCATTACCAAACTTAGAATCCCAAAGTCCACCAAAGAAATCAAATTCCTCCTCGTTGATGTTGCCGCCCCAGTTGGATGGTAACTCTGAGTCATCTAATAATAATTCAGCAAAAATCTCGGTAGATGGTCCCACTGAAGACAAAATTTCTACAGATGTACCGCAATCAATTCCCACAGATGTACCTCAAACTTTTGAAATTAGATCACCTCCGACTCGTGTCAAGAAACCGTCGGTCAAGCTCAAAGGTAGTTATACCTATGCCATAGAACCTACAACGATGGCCCAAGTATTTCCGCCGCACACTGATTATATCGAATTTACAGAACCATTGAAGTAAATTGTTTTTTTGGCATTATTGATGAGCCCTCAGAACCACTGAACTTCTCAGAAGCCAACAACCACCTAGGCTGAAAGGCCGCCATGAAATCTGAACAAGATTCGTTGTCAAAAAATTGCACCTGGAGTTTAGTTGACTTGCCTAAGGGAGTTAAACCAGTGACAGCCAAGTGGATTTATAAAACAAAAATGGGAGCCGACGGTCGACCTTCAAAACTTAAAGCTCGTCTAGTAGCTCGAGGCTTCCAACAAACAAAAGGCATTGACTTTGACGAAGTATTTGCTCCAGTAGCAAAATGGAAAGCCTTCCGCATGGTTGTAGCATTGGCGGCAAGCAATGAATGGATACTGGTACATTTGGACATCGTAACAGCATTTTTAAATGGCGATTTAAAGGAGATAGTCTACATGGAGGTTCCCAAAGGTTTTTGCAATGCTTCTACTGCAAACAAGGTTTGTAAGTTAAACAAATCACTGTATGGATTACGTCAATCACCTCGAACCTGGTTCGAGAAAATAAACATTTTTTTATCGGGTCAAGGATTAGTGCATATAGAAGCAGACTACAACCTTTTTTACATTACAAACAGCAAAAGGAATTATGATATTAATCCTATATGTAGATGACTTGTTGGTGACTGGCTTTGACACTGAAGGCATCAACAATCTCAAACAAAGATTCATGAGCTAGTTTGAGATGACGGATTTGGAAGGTGTTAAATTTTATCTTGGCGTAGAATTCATCCGCTCCAATCAAGGCATTTTTTGTCTCAGAAAAAACTACGCATTGCAGATACTTGAAGAATTTGATATGTCAACTTGCACACCAATTGCCGTTCCAATGCACGAAGGTGGACAACTTAGTGCAGAAGAACAATCCCCTGGTGTTGACACAAAGAAATATCAACGCCTTGTCGGAATGCTCATCTACTTGTGCAATACAATGCCAGAAATTATTTACACAGTGGGAGTCTTGAGCAGATTCATGCACAATCCAAAAATCCCGCATATGGATGCAACATATCAGGTTTTACGATATATAAAAGGAGCATTAGACTTTGGGATATTCTACAAAAAGGATCAACGATGCATCAGTGGTGGGTTATACTGACGCAAATTGGGGGAACTGCAAAATTGACCGCAAATCTATCATAGGGTGGATTTTCAAGTCAGCGGGAGGATCCATTTCGTAGTCCTCCAAAAAACAATACACAGTTGTAGTATCATCAACCAACGCTGAAGCAAAGGCACTTACGGAAGGCATACGTGAAGCAATATGGCTACGAATATTATCGGCAGAAATCCAAGGATTATCACCAAACCCAATTCCACTCTTTTGTGACAATCAAAGCACACTCAAAGTTGCCAGGAAATCAGTTTATCACAAACAATTGAAGCACATTGAGTTATGGCTCCACTTCATCAGAGAGAATGTTGTCACCGGTACAGTAGAGGCATTATATATCCCAACGCAAGATCAAGTTGCCGATATTCTAACAAAGCAGTTGGGAAAGCAGAGATTATGGATGTTGAGAGATGAGATGGATATCTATAGCATCAGTTCTCTACAAGACAACTAAAATGGACAATGATGCAACTTGGCATCTATTGCGAAGATATATCTTAGTATCTACCAAGGACCGGAAACTACGAAACTCTGAGTTACTAAATCCTCTCACCTCTCTCTCACACTCTGGCTAGCTATAGTAAAGTCCTGGATTAAAGCCACGCCTCACTGCATATATCTTCCAACTAGGAAAAACTTGAGCACGCACGCCATTATTGTCTTGACTGTTAGATACGTTCAACGATTGAGAGTCAATCGCCATCTGATCTCAATGCAGGAACTTCCGGAAGGTTAAAGACAACATACCAAACCCTCGATCAAACAGACGTTGAAGAAGAACCAGAACGATTGCCAACAAAATCATGTCAATCATCGACATAATTGAGAGCTCGATATTTTTGAAACTCAAACGAGTAATAGTAGCTTTGTAAACTTGTTTATACATTCATTGCCCCTGTTAGGGTTACCTCGGTGAGGGGGGGGTTGTCGATTCCCCTATATCCATCCACCTCGTACTGTAGTTACAGTATTACTGTAGATACATTCATCCTAGATTAGTTGTATATAATTGTTTTCCATTCTTTCTTTATACACTCAAGTGATATTATTCAAATCACGTATGAGTTTGTATTTGTGAGAATCTGTGATGTATGATGTGGGAGTTTGTGTCTAAGAAGGAGTCAGTTATTTCATTTGCTTCTACTCTTCATAGTTTCAATAGGAAATTGCTAGAGTTCGGTGACAGTTCATGAGCAATAGCAACACCAGAGATGCCATAGATAGCATTTGTGCTGAAGTATCAACATGGTCCATGACAAGCAGTACTGACAACAATGCCTTACAAACTTGAAGTATAAGGAATTCCAAAGCTTCAACACGGAGAGACATTGCAATCATGGAAGAGAAATGGTATGGACGGCATTGACAACAACCATGCACAATAAGCTTCTCTACAACACTAACAACAAAATCCTAGCCAAAAGACCAGAATGGCTTTACATTACGTTAATAACCTAGTTGGCAATAACGTATTAAGAAGAAAGCAACACTGTACAATTCATCAAAAGGCAGAGAAACAACTACAAGGAAGACAACAAGCAAATATGAAATGCAGAATTTTCCAGTGTGGTTGTAAAGACATCTTACTTACAGGAGTGTAGAATGACAGTGCTTGCGGCTCTCTCTATAATTGTAGTCTTGAAAGAAGTCCGGCCACACGTTGCTTTCTTCCACTAATTTTTTTGCTATCAGTGAACATACTCCAAAACAGAACTCAACGCTTTATTGCCACTAGACATTCAATGTTGCTCTCTTTGGTGTGCTAATGGAAAATTGAATTGCTCTTCACGACAACATGTACTTCATTTATGTATCAAATTAGAACAACAACAACCCCTACTATATTTCTGACTTCCATGAAGCAAATGTTTTTCTACTCTAACTACGACGTTGGCAAACGGTGTAGGGACCCACCTAAAGTGAAACTTTAAGAACCCACATCCAATCTGGTGTTGCTATGAAAAGCATTTTTTTTTCACAGGTAAAGTATCCTATTCTTTACTTGCTATGTCCTCTCATCTAAACACGCCAATCACTTCTTTTTTTAAAATTAGTACCTGTCAGACCTTCACTGCTGCACATACTTTCCAAATATGTTAACTGCACTAAAGAACAGGTCCTGAAATCGCCCACCTAAGGGCCGCTTCACACTATGGCCGACCAAGTCGAGAGGCCGTGGGATTGAGTGGACAAACTTTGGGTGAGAGTCCAAAAAAATGGGCAATAAATGATAGGATTTTGAGCCTTTGGCCGGCCATAGTGTGAAGCCTCCAAAGGCCAAGCCCAAAGTCCAAGCCCGGCTTGTTGGTACCATTCATCTAGAGCATCATAAAATTTGCTCTCTTGCCGGTTATTGCCCGAAATGCCATTGGCCATTTTGGGTATCAATTCCTACTAGCAAAACATTGAAAAAACATGAAGAAGGAGTCAAAAACGACATTGAAAGAATAATTACAGCACTTGCTTTCACTGTGAAACAAAGACTATGGAAGATATAAATGAGAAATGAAGGAGTCATTCATCAAGGGAAGGAGGTAGGTAGAGGGTTTGTCCATACCATACAAAGTCTCTCCATTGTGATGGTGGAGAGTAGGTTTCAAACCCAACCGGCGACACCCCATTTGCATATACAATGGGGGGAAAGGAGGGCCGTGGTGTCCGGGAACGGGCACGCGGCAAAGGCAAAGGCCTTTAGGGCCCCAATTGGCCCCCCAATTGGCTCCCTAATTGGTTCCCTAATTGGTCCCCTAATTGGTCCCCTAATTGGCCCCCTAATTGGCCCCTAATTGGTCCCCTAATTGGTCCTCTAATTGGCCCCCTAACACTCAAAAAAGATCGCAAAGGCAAAGGCAAAGGCGCATCCTACTTGCTGCCTTGCAAAAACAATCTGCCAAGATCTAATGACTGAGATTTTCTCAGTTCTTAATTTTTTGAATTTATTTTTTCAAAATTCGACGGCCTCTCGACCAGAGTTTGGGTTCCCATTTTTGCTCTACCCAAACTCAGGTCGAGAGGCCGTTGATATGGAGTAAATTTTTCTGACATATTGTCAGTTTTGAGGGCAATGGCCTTTGGACTATGCCTCCTAGTGTGAAGGCTCAAGAGGCCGAATTCTTGGGTTTCTGAAATCTGATTGGTAGAAATTGACGGACTCTCGACCTTGTGCCGTAGTGTGAAGTGGCCCTAAGAGTTGAAACCGAATTTTGGAAAGGCAAAACTTCTTGAAATATTTTTCAATAAATTTTCCTCGAAAGAGAAGTAGATTTGACATCTAATCTAAGTCGTTTCATTTTTTTTGGAGCTTTTTGAAATTAGTTATTAAATTTTGAAGTTGAACTGGCATAGGGCTCCAAAATCGTCTACCCCTTAAATGTACATTGTTTGTACATTAGTGAAGGCTATGAAAAAACAGCATGTACAAATCGTGTACATTTTACAGGTAGGCGGTTCTTAATGCCCGAACTATTATCGATCATGTTACCTTACGGGTCTTTGATCCTTGACTTTCTTACCTTCCAATTGCACTATACACCACAAGCCTGATGCAAAAGTACCATAAGGCACTACATTATGGTGACAGCAGACTTGAAGTGAAATGAAATCTTATCAAATCGCCATTTTTAATCTGTTTTACTTCCTAAACGTCTAGAGTCTTCTCCACAATTGATGATTTGGGAAAAATTATTATAATGTATTATTTGGAAGACCAATTTGGAATTGATATACAAATGAAAGTTGTAGATTTTGAATTTTAGATTTCATCCATACGGTTAGATTCACCAATGCTATCACCAATATTTTTTTATGAATTTTAAAAGGGAAATTTTAAAATTCCTTCAAAATTCAATTACAAGCAAAATATTATCATTTTTGAAGTAAAATTTTTTTTGTAATGGATTTGAAAGGAGGTTCTCTTGTCACAGTGATTTTTTGGAATTTTTGTGTTCTTTACATCTATGACTTCATTTTTACAAATCTAGTTTTGAACTACAGTCAATGCAATTTTGGGGTGGTCAACCACTTGACATACTTTCACATTTGTAATTTTAGAAAAATATGTACTCTAATAACATCAAATCCAATTGATACATAGGACAAAAATTTGATAAAGTATCTCCACAAATTAGGATGACTTGCATTCAAGCAACAACAAGCAAGAAACAAGAAAATGAATATGTTCATCATCCAAAAATTGAATATCAAAGCACTTTAGGGTTATTAATAAATGAACACCTTTCAAAGTCTTCAAAATCCAATCTTGAAAAAAAATTATTACAACTTTCTATTCAAGATTTTTTTTAAAGGAAGAGCATTGCAAATCTTAATTTCTACAATTAAAGGCTTTTGGAAATGAACTTCAAATACACTAGACCTCAAGATGGAAATTGCACTATAAATTTATATAATAAAATTGTACAATAGACTTGGAGTTGTGGAAAATTGTGTATGGTTACATGTCTTAAGTCTTTGGATCCCATTTTTTTTAATGACCACAATTTAGATTTAACATGTAAAATGAAGATGCCACTTGAAAGACTTCAATTCACTTTCAAAGTTTTATCCCTCCATGGCCGAACTTTATAACATTTCAATAATCTATATGTGCTATTGTTGTGTTTTCTTTTCTCAAGTAATGTATAACATGTCTAGTTTGAAATTGTATAGAAATAATAATAAAACAAAACATAAAGTTTATCATTTGTATTTTTATAGTTCAAAACAAAATCTAAGAAGCTCCAAATAGGCTTTGTACATTTAGGTGCTAATTCACGAGTCTCAATTCACATAGAAATGCCTACGACACTTTAATGACAAGTCTAACAGTTGAGTGTTGGATAGTATAAAATCTTGCAAAGTAGTTTCAATTGCCATGGCTTCTTTTTTTCCTAAGTAAGACACCAGGATACACGAACATTTTAACTCCCAACCAAACTAGTAGCAGCTATAGAAGAATATGAGGAAATAATGGGCACTTCAAACTCTAAAATGTACCATAATAAACAATTCTATTTTCATTTAGACACAATGACCTCAAGGGGAATGAAAGGTGTACTACAATAAGCATTTTTTTTTAATTTAAGAATTTGAGGTATACACTAAAATCTTCTTGACCTTGAAATGTCCATTGCTAGTATATACATTGAAATCTCTAATATACAATAGTGATAAACAATTTCTTTGAACAAGGAGAATTTTAAGACTCCCCTTGCTTACCATAATTTTCTTCCAACATCATAACAAATTTTATCATAGAAAATATTTGTAGTCATTATGATTTTTTTAAATATTCATTTGAGTTATTTATTCAATTTTGCAGCTTCATGGACTAAAGTTATTCAAATTCCTACATAAAATTCAATAGTATTTCAAACAAAAAAGAACTAGCCATAATGTGGTGTTTTGACTTACCACTAGTAATTATTATTATTGAATAATCAAATTTTTTGACAAAAGTCTTACTTAGTTCAACCTTTGTTATATCACCACTTTAGTATGACTCAAAAACATTAATTTGATTCAAGAACTTATGAAATCTTTTCACTTGCATTATAGAAGCTCTTAAAAGGCTTTTTAACAAGAACTCCATCATAATATGTAATTGTCATTACTACTCTAAAGAAATAACATTGACATGGGTTTGTCTCCAAAAAAATCCTTCTATGGTCTAATTAGTCCCGATATTCAATAGCAAACATGTACAAGGTAAGTACACTAAAAATATATATACCTATTCTGAAACCCAATCCAATTCGGATCCCTATTCTAGAAACCCAATTTCATTCTCTTGCATTCTAATGTAGTGTAAATTGCATTAAGTGTGGAATCGGGGTCCAACGGGTTGGAATTGGTTGAAAAGTCACCATTTAACCCTTAAAGGACCAATTGTCCATTCAAAAGATACTTGAAAATTCAGGTAGGTTCCTACAAAATCAATTTTTAAATAATGTTCACAAAATTTTGATCCAAGGTGTGAACATGTATCCCTTAGTGGGAATATATTTTTTCCTATTGGGTACCTGAATCAAAAATTAGATGTTGCCTTCCCTCCAAATGGGCAATTTGGGCATCTTTTACACATATTTTGCCAAAATCCTCATGAGATTTGGCATGCATATAATTAATAACATGTGGCATAAAATTATTAAAGAAAAAGCAAGTTTTAGTTCTCAAATCACATTCTAAGAGAAGTAAAATATTATTAGCTATGTTAGGGCAAATTCAAGAAAAATCATTTTCTTCTAACTTTGAGTCCTATTATCTTGTAATTTGTGAAGTCCAAGTTATTGAAATTTTTCTTCAAATTCCAAATGTTTGAAGGTGATTGCAAGAAACACTTGTCCTATTTCTTGTCCCCTTGGTCTCGAACAAGTGGTTTTTGGCTCATAACTTTTGCAGCGTATGCTTGTTTTCTATAAAATTTGAAGATAAGGTACATGTACTAGTTTTAGACATTCTCTAATTTTTTTCAATTTAAAAAAATTTATTTACTATTTTTAAACTGCCCCCAATTGGATGTCTATCTTGGCCATTTTGGAGGTTTTTAGTCCTATTTTTGATCCAAAAATGCAATTTTGAAGCTCTAAATTGGGGTATAAGGATTTTTACTAAAGTTACTCAAGCTCACAAAGGATTTTCTTAAAATAGTAAATTTTCCACCTTCCACATGTGCTCAAAGTGCACTACCTTTGCGCACGTGCAGAAAACACAATTTTGTTTTCCCAAGATGAAAATGGTTGAGAAGAAGCATCTTAATATTAGTAAAAATGAAATTTTTTTGAATTTTTTTTGAATCTTTTTACTAATTTCTAAAAATCAAATTCAAAAGTATCTATTTTCTTGTATTTTTCCATCATGCTTTTTTTGTGCATAACTTTTAGAGATAAATTTTTTTAGGCCTGAATTTTCACCCATATATTATTTAAAAAGCTTTAGATATTATATATTTTTTATTTTATTTAAAAAAAATTATTCCAAAAGGTCATAGTACTCCAGTACTAAAGCCATTTTGGCCAGAAAACAGCAAGTGTTTCTTGCAACTACCCTTGATTCTTATTTTTCATCATTTAAATTTCAAATAAATTTTTTCTTTATTGTACAAAAAATCATCCAAAAATGACTAGTGGATTGTCAATTCACTTAACCTTCTTGTAAGCTAAACAGAGGGTTGTCCCCGTCACGTCCTGTCCGTCTGTCAACATGTCCGGACGGACGTCAGGATTCAACCCCGGCGTCCGTCAGGATGAAATATGGACGAGAACCGTTGACAGAGGATGAAAACTATGGAAATGGATGGACGTTCTTCGCCGACGGGTGCGCTGGATGGGCGAGCTTCCGTCAACGGGCACGGAACGGGCGTGATGGACGGGTATCTGGACGGAAAACTAGACGACCATGTGGACGGGCGGGTGGACGGGGGGGGGGGGGGAAGTTGTGTGGACGGGTATCTGGACGGGCGGGATGGACGGGTATGTGGATGGAAAACTGGACGAGCGGGTGGACGGGCATGTGGACGGGCGGGTGGACGGGTAAGTGGACGAGTAATTGGACGGGCGGGTGCAGGGTTGTTCTGCGCGACATGGCGACATCGCGACAGACAGACGTCACGCGACATCCAGGAGACCCTCCGCGACGTCACATAAAGTCAAATTTACCTTTGACTTTTCAAAAAATTACCCCCCTTTTACCTAAGCTATGTGGATGCCATGTAGCATCCGCGTGGCACATTTTAGGGGCGCATGCGGGTGTGACGTGGACGGGCGACTTCGGGTACACAGCGACCGCGGATAGGGGCGACTTCGTGTTAGGGCGACCTTAGGTAGGGCGACTTCGTGTTAGGGCGACCTCATGTAGGGCGACTTCAAGTAGGGCGACTTCGTGTAAGGGCGACCGCGGATAGGAGAACGCAGGTGTAGGCGACCGCGGGAAGGAGAACATGCATGGAGGCGACCTTGGGTAGGAGAACACAAGTATGGGAGAATGCGGGTAAGGGAGATCGCGGCTGAGGCGAACGCTCGGACCCGCGGTCGCCTCCTCTTGGACCCGAAGTCGCCCTATTCGACCTGAAGTCGCCCCTCCTGGACCCGCGGTCGCCCATGTTGGACCCGAAGTCACCCCCTCCTGGACCCGCGGTCTCCCAAGTTGGACCCGAAGTTGCCCAGAACACATGCTCAAAGAAGCGTACCCGTGCTCGCCCACCTATATATCCATGCGCCCGTACGGTCTTCTTCACCTTCATTCTCCATTTTGGCTCTCTGTCTTGTATCCTTTATTGGCTGCATGCGTGATCCCTGTATTGAATGTTTACTTCTCACTTTTCATTCATCCCAGCTTGTGTTATCGCAAGTTCTCGACGTATAGAGATTCCATGGCTAGCGGAGGCAACAGTGAGGGGTCACTTCCTCTCCCTCAGACAACGCGCACTCCTGGTTGCCTCAGCAAGGCTGCCAAAGACAGGACTCGGAAGCGCAAGGGCACCATTCATAAGAAGCAGTTACATGTATTGAATAGTGAAAATCACATTGCTTTTAAAGGGTGGAACGAGGAGCCACAACCATGGACAATGCAGACCTACGAAGACTACATCGAATGGTGTCACATCAACAAGATTTTTCCGGCGTGGCGCCATTATCACAACCGTCACACTAACAAGGCAAATTTGAAGCATTGTGAAAATGCAGACTTCACTCAAAGGTGTATAGAATTGTGGCAGGCTATTTATAAAACTCCCAACGTAGACAGGAATGAAGTACCTCTCTTCATCGCTAGAGGAGCATATGCTGAGGTGGCCCTACAAAAGGAGGTCGATTGGAGCACAGTCAAGGAAACTACATACGTGGCACGTCCAACAAGCGGATCAATACCAAGAGGTGTTATGGCTTTTCCAGACGGGGGACTTGGGCCTATTCGAAGTGCTCCTAGAAACAGAATAGCTACTGAAGTTCACAGTGATGATTCCAACGAAGATCCTGATTCTGACGGTACGCGGAAGCCAAAGATAGGACAAGACAAAGAAGACACTGTGGGCCTCGCCAAAGTTCAGATTGAAAATGACAATAATCGTTCAGCGTCACAAGGTCAAAGAGTGAAAAACCTCCCGAAGGTGCGACGTTCAACTACGCAAATTGGGCCATGATCAACTTCAGCAGCAGGTCCGCATCCACCGTTGCCAGTACAAGATGCCAACAACGTCTTCGAATTTGGTCCAAGCGATGACATGCCCATGGGAGCAGTTGTTCGTGCTTCCATCCCTCAATCTAGAGTGACTCGAACTGACAACGCTATGACTCTAGCTAAGGCTTTCGACCTCCTAAAGACCAAGGACATTAACATTGCTTTGCTGCAAAGCAATGTCAAGAAGTTGCAATCTCAGTGTGCACACAAAAATCGTCTCCTCTCTCAACAATCTATAGAACTGCAACGCCTCAGAGACAAAGTACAAGACACTTTTACTTTGTCGGACATGGATGATGCCTTTCTTGAGCCGGATTCACATCATTTGGACAAGGTTGTAGGCGACCTCACCGATGATTTGCTTCACCATTCTCCTGTTGCCAAGCGTGCCAAGCATTCTTCAATGACTCCAAATGCGCTTCTTACGGCAATTCTGGAAGATACTACCACAAATGATCTCCAGGAGATCCAAGATTCACTCTTGTTTCCTGTGATTTCTCATTCCGTACAGTTGCAGTCGAGATTGGACCTCGAAAAAGAAAATAGAATGCTTCGAGATCGGTTGTCACAGTTGGGGGCCACATACTATCATTGGAAGGTCGCGTGTATCCTCTCAGTGGACAGAGCACAACAAGTTGCAAAGGAATTGGAGAAAATTTCAAGAAACTTCGTTGCACAAGAGCCTAAACGAGAGTGCGGTCTCACGTCATGGGCATTGATGGAGGACATGTTCTCCACTAACATGGACTTGGCGGAAAAGACCGACACTGATTGGACAGAAAATGGTTGGGACCACAAAAAACAAATGTCCAGCCATATCGAAGTGCAGGAAAAAAAGCTATTGTGGCCCAGTGATTTTTTTTTTTAATTTAAGGGAATCTGAATTTAGGCTCCATGTGAGAAGTAAGTGGTTGAGGTTAGGTGCCCTCAAGGTTTTTTTTGGTGCAAAATTTGGCTCCAAATTAAGAATTAGTGTGAGTTATATGGCACCAAAACAAAATCCAAGAAACATCTCTATCAATTTCAGCTCTTACACTGGTGCAAAATAGGGCGGCAAAGTTTTGAAGAGTGGTGCAAAATGAATTAGGAAGATTGCAACTCATAAGTTGAAAAATCCCATTTTTTGATTACACGGCAATATCAAAATGATATTGCTACAAGTCTAAGGTTTGAAATGTTGTCTACAACAAAAATGCAACCTCAAAGATTGCAATTGCTAAGAAATGCCAAGCAAAATCTACAACAAGAAAACTTGCAACTACAAAAAACATATCTAAAAAGATATAAACATCAAACCTATAAAACATAAAATATAGAATGATGTGAAGAGACCACTTATCACAACACTACGCCGAATCCCATATTGATAGTTATCTGCATTATTAACCCACTGCATAAAGCACTTTTCATATGGAAAATCTTGTAATGTATAAACCTTTTGTCCATGCATATGGCTACATATTCTACTCATATTGTCAACTTTGGTGTATTTTAGGCGATGGAAAATGAAAAGTTGTTGAATCAACATCAACAAAGGTGGCGACAAAAAGGCAAACTCCAAGAGTCATGGTTGAGGTAGTGGATGCAAGGGTGTAATCCAAAATTTGGATCTGGCTTTTAAAAAAAAAATTCCTCCAAATTTTTCCAAGGCCTTGGTGCATGAGATTATTTTTTGGTGCGATTAGTCTTTTTATCGCCTAAAAAAAACCCACTGCTGTGGCCACATCCTGCACCCTTTGTTTTGGACCACACCAAATGTCCCATATGTCTAGAGCAATTTGGTCCCGAAGGTGGCTGGGCACTTGGATCATGTACACATGTGTACCATCCTCAGTGTCTCATCACGCACTGTTTGATTAAACGTCGTTGCGTTTTGTGTTCAGCACCATTCCATGATCGTTTGTACATCATGTTCAACTTGACGACTTACATGCCTCCTTCTTGGGAACACAGCAGTGATACCACAGAAGACACCAGAATGTGGGGACGAGACTTGCTCTGGAGCTGGAGACAAGGAAACCATGATTTGGAAAAGGGAGTTGCTAGTTCCCAATTGAATTGGGAAACAGATCCGGAAGAAATTGTCAGAATTGGAGTCAAGTTGATGGGAAAAGGGCCACAAGGCGAAGGGAGGAGGGCATTCTTCTACCAGTGCCTTGGTGGATATTTCAATAAGACCTCCGGAACCTTCAATTGGGGTCCTCATCCACAACGACACTGTTGGAATTTTCAAGGACTGAGGGTGGCCAATCAAGATGCAACGGCCTCCATGGATGAATTGGACAGCATGTCTTACTTAGACTCTGTATACGGGCCTTATTACCAAACTCAAGCCCTCAACTATCTGTTGGAAGAACACTCTCCAAAGACCACAAAGACCCTCGAAGCTCTAAAGAATTCCAACGTCCTGGAATCCATTTTGAAGGCGGACGGACCAGCTTCACGAACTCGTGCCAAGCGTAAGCTTGGTGTTGGGGAGTCATCCACCTACGAATGTGGGGAAGGAAGTGGTTTTCAAACGACACAGATGTTATCATCTAAACATTTTTGTTCTTTGTTTACGTGAACATCTTTTTGCGTAATAGTATACGTGTTGTAAGGCCCCTAGCATATGGTCATACTATATCTACACTAGCAATGGCGAGCAGTGTTTAGTAGTTTTGTTTTTCTTCTTCGATTCCACTTCTGTGGCTTCGTTTTATAATTTATACTTATGTACTGCAATTTTATATTGCTTTGGTTTTCAATATATACTACCTTGCCTTTCTTGTTTAAAAATGAGGCCATCCATACAAAATTTGGAAATCATCATCAATATTTAATTCTAAACCGATGCAACCCAAACTATTTTTTGCTTCACTTATTCAAGTACATTGTTCAAAAATTTGTGATTCATCATTCTAGCCAATTGCCAGTTCAATGTGCCTAAAATTGAAATTGTACACTTCTCTACCTTGTATTGATGGTGAAATAATGTTGTCCAACATTTATAGAAAAAAAACGTACGTCTTGTAACTTCTACAATTCAATGAATAAGTAGGAAAACGGGTTCACAATACATATAAAAAAATTGAACCACAGATCTCTTGCTAGAACAATCTCACCAATGAAATTATTATATTTCAATTCCATCTTAGAGCTTTTAACACATTAGTTCTTCCTTCAATCTTGAACTTACTTCTTCTTAACAGCTTCTTAACAAGTGAAAATGAAGTTTTTTTTTTTTTTTAATTTACTAAACTTTAAATTCAATTCTTCAACATAAAAAAATAGTAGATTCAAAATCAGTATTGCCCAAATTCTAAGTTACTCCCTAAAGTCCCATTGTCCCCTTGGGGGACAAATGGGATTTCGGGCAGGAACGTACAGGCTGAATTTTTGTTTTGATTTTTTGAAGCTTTTTTTGAAGAAAGAAAAATTGATTATCTTTGTGGGAATATAATTTTTATTTCAATTGGTGCCCAGGAGCAAAAATTATACCACAAAAAGCCCCAAACCAAACTCGTCGGGCAGCACCAAAAAAATCACAGGAAGTCAAAAAAAAATTTAATTTTTTTTTTCCTAAAATATTAAATTTCTATATACGTGTGAAGCTTTGATTCATTCTATTTGGACAAGTATTGAATTAGTTATGGACAATCCTGTTTTTTTGGGCAATCTAAGCATTTTCTTGGAAAAATAACTTTTAGGATTCATTTTTGAATGCAATTTTTAGAATTTTGAAAAAAAAAACATTAGATAAGGTTGTTCTTTCTTGCTAGAACAATCTCACCGTTGGAATTATTGTGTTTCAATACAACCTTGGAGCTATTAATGATTTAGTTTTTTATTCAATCTTGGACCTATATCTACTTAACAATTTTTTAAAGAATGAAAATTGAGTGTTTATTTTTTGAAATTTTTTTCATAAGTTCTCAACACAATTCTTCAATACAAAAATTTTAAACTTGGAGTCCATAGAGTAAATTTTTGTTCCAAATGGCGACCAAAGTCAGCTGAAATTGGAAAAAAAGCATTCAAAAACACTACTTTCCAACTACAAAATGCTGATGTCTTCCAATCCGTACGGTCAAATTTGATGAAATTTTTATCATATGATCTTAGACAAATGAAGTACAAGATCCTACGGTTTAATTTTTTTTTTAATTTTTTTTGGTTTCTTGGATGAACGCAGCAGAAATGACAATTTTCAGTGGTTTAGGGCCAGAAAATAGCTTTGGGACTTTAGGGGTTAAGATGATTCAAAGCCAAAAAATATATTCAAGCAAGGTATAAAAAAAATCGCTTACTTCACTTTAAATGTAAATATCTTACAATGAACATGGTAAAATATTTTTCAATTTCTTCTACACATTTATATACTAGTCTAGTAAAAGATCCTACGATATGATTACTTAGATATGCCGGAACAAAAAATTAAAGTTGTCAACACCTTCGCCACCTTGCAATAGAAGTGATACTTTTGAGTGGTCTTTTTGAAAATAAGGCCTTCGGACTTCAGCGGTTAACTTAAGTTTTCTAGCAATACTAAGTTATAAGGTTTGAATCCAAATAATAAAGAACTGAATTTAGAGCAACGTGTAGGAAAATGAAATTAATTTGTGCAATTTTTTTTTAATGCTCAAAATTATTTTTAAGTTGAAGTCCATACGAGCTTGAAATTTTTTTTAATACTTATATTAGCAAGATAGAATTAAAACTCACTAATTCCTAAGGTAGCAAGCCAAAAAATGATTGTCCAAAAACCAAGATCCTCCATATCTTTCACATCATTTAATATCAAAATAGAATTAATCAAAACTTTTCATGTAGCAAAGAATATAATGTATGAGAAAATCTATTTGAAACAAGAAAGAAAATTTAGGTCAATTATATCTATTACTCTATTAGTGTCTAGTCTCATTGGTTTTTAAACTCTTTGGCATAAGTCTTACTTCTTTAGGACTTATTCAAATTAAAAATATATATTCCTAAGAAGATGATATGTTCAGATATTCTTCAAGAAAGTTCCAAGATATATTTACAAAATTAAAGGCACATGTATTTGGAGTTTTGCACAGAATCCTTTTTATCCATCAAGAGACTAAACGTTCTTTTATGGGTTATCATTCTTTATTTTTTAATTTGGAAATTTTCAAATAAAAGAGCAAAAGACAAGTTAGACCAATTCATAAGCTTTTCCTTCCTTCAAGGTCCGCAAAATAAAACTCCTTATTTTAACTTTCATCGGTGTCATTTGGAATTCCGCAGTTCAAATTTTCGGTAATCCGTACCAACTACCAAGCCATGAATGCAAACAATCTAAAAAAAATAATTAATTTTTTTTGGTAATTTTTTTATTCGCTCTCCAAATTCACAACAAATCTTTGAAAATCTGCTCCAACGTCTACAATATTTTTGGAGGCATGAAACAAGCTTTCACAACTACATTATGGGGGGTGCGGTGCCATCATTCCTATAATATTCATGCCAAAATTTCAAATTATTGTATCAATGGAGCATGAAAGAATTATCAGAAATACCAAACTAAACTCCATAGTCCTTCAAGGATTACAATTCATATCTATAAAAGTTATCTTCATTTTGTTATCAAAATTCTTTTTTAACACAAACATTACAACTCAAGTTTCATAGATCCTTTGAAATTTAGAGCTCTACACTTCTCATAAAATGTCTTCACCCCCATATGGGGCAACATGCCAATTAAGAAGTTTTCATACACACGCCATAAAAAAGAAATATAAACACTTTTGAATGAGAAAATATTATATTTATTTATTTACTCAAGGTAACTGATAGTCTAACATCCCAAACAAGGGTGGGCAAAATGTAAAATTCCCACTCTGCTCCTATGTGTACCACTAAGTGCTAAAAACAAAGTCGCTTTCAATGGGACCCGGCCCCATTGCGTCCACCTCTGCCTCTGTTTTTCCTATGGTACTCATCTGAAACTTCCGCCATTCTTTGTGAAAACGAAATTCAGATTCCAAATGGCGTAGCGATTCTTGTACCGCCATTGCATTCATGGAGTGTAGCTTCACCAATGAACGAAGCCTTGCCACTTCTTCAGCACTGGTACTTGGCTTATGTTCAACAGCGGCGATGCAATATTTTTTTTTTTTTTTCTTTATTGCTACATCGAGGTCTCGCCTTTCATTCTTGTAAATCCAACGTTCACGTTCCAGGAGATCGCGCTTTGATTGCCATACCACATACTCGTCCATGTAGTGCACCCTTCCACTTTCACGCTACCTGAAATAAAAATCGCGATGTTTTTTCAAATCCTTCAAGTACTTGTCGTTTTCTTGGATGCTTTTCGTTACTCCCTCCAACTGCTTCTTCAAATCATCTACGACAACGGGTCCCACTTGTACTGAGAGTTCATTCTCATTTAATTGACGGAGTTCGTTCATCTTCTTACGCAAAGCAGATCTTACACTTGCCGCCTTGACACTCAACAACTCTACGTCGTCTTCCGAATCGCTTCCATCAACACTGCGGTTCCGCTCTAGAACAACATGTTCCACTTTCATAGGCCCTGCATCTTCCATGCCTTGCACATCAACGTGGGATTCTGTGATGGGCTCGTCAACCTTCATTTTTTCCTTCCTATCCATTTCCAAACCCAAAGCCTTGTTCATGACTTCCATGAGAAGGTCGTCATCGTCACTGTGGAAAGAATATCCATCGTATTCATGGGTGTGTTCATCTTCGCTAGAAGTCGCCGACCACACTACATTTTCATCAGAAATGAAAAACTTCCCAGGCTTTGCCGATGTCACCGATTCCTTCACATCCGGCGCTACATCTGCCCAAGGAATACTTGATTCTCCTAGATGGGTCCCGATCGGAAGATCCTTAATGCTTGACCAATCCACCTCCTTCTTCAATACAACTTCAACATACACCATTCTTGCAAGAAAGAAAGAAAAATTGTCGTTTCGATACGTTTGTAGGCCTTTATAGAGTTCCTTCCACACCTCGCAGCATCTTTCTTGGAAGGCTGTGTTCTTGCAATATGCAAGATTTACCTTGTTCGACTTCAAGTGGAACTTGTGACGATACAACGGAAATAACTTGTCGATGTGGCACCAATCCACATATTTCTGAACCGTCTTATAAGTCCAAGGCGTGGGTTCATCTCTCCAACCCTTGAAAGCCTTAATCTTCGGATGGATCAAGATGGCCTTGCGCTTCTTGTGGATTTTTCCTTTCTTTTTTCGATCCTTGCCTCGAAGCGC
Organism: Antitrichia curtipendula; assembly: GCA_951230915.1. Taxonomy (NCBI): domain Eukaryota; kingdom Viridiplantae; phylum Streptophyta; class Bryopsida; order Hypnales; family Leucodontaceae; genus Antitrichia; species Antitrichia curtipendula. The sequence goes on along the minus strand of OX579639.1, from coordinate 22,367,110 downwards.
CTTGGACTCTTTCCCATCTTCTGATCTCGGTACAGTAGGTGGCGAAGGTTGGGCCTCCTCTTCCATCGCAATACACATGAATATTCCTTCCCCTGATGCCAAAATGATCAAAATACGCCCTCCAAAACTCCGACCCCTAGCTCATGAGCAAGCACTCAGCCACTTCAAGGCGGATGAGAGACAATGCGCAAAGCCAGGAGTGGAGAACGCGGGTGATGGGCGACCTCTTATATACCCGATGTCGCCTGGGGCGCGTACGGAGGGCGACTGTGGGTCCGAAGGCAGGGGAGGGCGACTGCGGGAACCAAGCAACCGCGTGTCTAGGGCGACCGAGTGTCCAGGGCGACCGCGTGTCCAGGTGACCTTGTGTCTAGGGCGACCGCGTATCCAGGCGACTGCGTGTCCAGGCGACCGCGTGTCCAGGCAACCGCGTGTCCAGGCAACCGCGTGTCCAGGCAACCGCGTGTCCAGGCGACCTCGTATCCAGGGCGACCGCAGTGGCCCCTTGTTTAACCTTAAAGTCTCAACAACTTTTTTCCATCAAAATTTGCTCGAAACTGCCATTTCTATTGCATTCACTTAAGGAAGTAGGAAAAATATATCTTTTTAGAATCCAAACGTAGGATCTTCTACTACACTTATTTCACATCATGTGGTAAAAATTTTGTGATTTTTGAACTTACGGATTGAAGATTTGAAGGTTATTAGCATTCAAGGTCAAAGAAATTTTTTTTTTCAAGAAAATGCTTTCATTGTCTGGAAAAAAAAAGAATCTCCAGAACTTTCACATCAATAATCTAAATGGAATGAATCAAAGATTCCCATTTAGACAAACATATAATGCATAAGAAAAAAAAAAAATGATTTCAACTTTTTGTAGATTTTTGTGGGCTACTCGGTCTTACCTGATTTAAGGTTATTACAGCATAACTTTTGCTCCCGGGCACCGATTGAAGTAAAAATTATATTTCCATAGAGATAATAAGTTGCTCTATCTTATGAGACAATTTCAAAAAGTTTCACCAAAAATTGAGCTCATAGAAGCTTGCCCAAACTTTCAAGAGTCCTCCAAGGGGACTTCCGAAACTTTAGGGGTCATAGGATAAAGTCTGATTATTTATAAAAGACATTACGAGAAGGCATCTTTTGGATGAAAATCTTTTGAGCCTCAAATTTTGTTTCTGTTTCCTAAACTCTATGGCACAATAGTTTGGAAGCAAACGTGGCCAAGTACATCTGAACCAACAATTCTATGAAGTTTGAACACCAAAATCCAAATTCAACATTCAATATATGGAAGTAACGGAACGGGATGGTCTGCATTCAACATACTTGTTTTTTTGGAAGACATTACGCATGGTATAAAAACTTTTTGTATATTGACATTGCTATTACAAAATGAAAGGCGCACAATGTGGCCAACAATTTGAAGCCGACTTGATAACATCAGTTCCTATAGTCCTACTACAAATTGAGTCACGGAAAACTACTTCCGGGGGCTTCATGTACCACGGTTTATCCATGAGCAACTTTGTAACCTCAGTACATGTCGGTCTCTTCTTTGGATCAGGGTTAGTGAGTTCACCCAACTTGATGGCAAAGTACATGGATCCCTCGCGCCTCTTGAATAAGTCCGTATCGTATTCGACCATATTAAGAAGATTCATCCATTCGGTCAACTTTCCAATAGAATACGAGTCTGATTGCACTGTATATTTATATTGTGATTGCATAATCTCTAGGCTCGTACTGGAATTTCGTGGACCAAACGTATAAAACAACTCCGGAGCCACCCACCAACGGCTTCGTAAGGATTGCTGCTTCTTCTCCTCAGAATCATATCCATAATGTGAAGGAGCTCCTTCATCAAAACGACTTGAAATTCCAAAATCACAAATCCCGATGTTGATTACTTCATCCGAATAATTGGGAAAATGCAGCAGTATGTTTTGAGGGTTTAGGTCATTGTGTAGCACCAAAGACTCGTGCATGAGATGTGTCACATACACTAAAGCCCACGCCAACTTTGCCTTGTGCCTTCGGAACAAGCTAAGATGTTTTTGATTGTCCTCTGTAAGTTTCCACATCCGCTTTATTTCATGCCAATCAACGCTCTCTGACACCTTCTCATCCAATCTTCGCATTTCAAGCCATGTACCGCCATTCCACCACAGTGTGTACGCTTCCATAGTTTTGGCGTGAATACCAAAAAACTTAATAATGCCAAGATGGTTTACGGGGCATGCCAAGGCCTCTACGGATCGTTGCTCCCTCGCTTCACGCATGTTCTTTGATTTTGGCACTTTCCCAATAAAAGCAACGTATGGCGGGATTGTTTGCATCCCTTCAATGCGCACCTTGCGCACCATTCCATACCCACCTTGACGGTCAAATCCAGTGAGGGCAATTACTTTTGCCTGAGGAGAGATCCATGTGACAGTGGAGCCAGCCTCTCGTGCAAAACCCGCCTTCAATGCGTTCGTTTTCCACTTCATACCCCTCACATGATTCTTCGAAAGTTTCTTCACAACTTCATGCCACCACGCCATCTTTTCACGGAATTCCTTGGCTTCATCATCTCCTGCAAATCCTGGCACTTCCGGTCGCATCTGTAGCATTATTTCCTTGGTGTTGAATATGCATGTCTTTACAGTGTTCTCAATCCACAATTCGTATTGGGAAAAGTACGTCTCCTCCACGTCTCCAAAATCTTGCGATGCTCTGCACTTGCTTAAAATTCTTGCCTCCAAATCAGCAATCAATTTGAAGATGCCGTGGGATGGGTCCCTTAGGTAATTGGCCTCCAAGAATTGTGTAGTTTTTCCCGCATACCAGGACAGGCAACCCTCAAATGCATAGTTTGCATAATTGGAAGGAGGATAGGTTGAATCCTTGTCATATGCCGTTATGATTTTCTTCTTCCTCTTCGTTTGCCCTTCACTCCCTGTTGCCTCACTAACAGGTATCTGCAGAGCAAACAATGCCGCATCATCTAAATCAAAAATGGATTTCCGTGTTGAGCTGCTGCCTTTCTGTGGATTAGCCATTGTGGTCGGAAAAAATACTCACGTTGCTTTCTTCAAGTTCGTAGTTGAGAGAAGCAAAAACTCCCCCTCCCGTACCAACTCACACCCCCTGGCCCACGAGCACGCATTCAGCCACTTCGAGGCGAATGAAAGGCAGTGCGCAAGGCCGGGAGTGGAGAATGCGGGTTGGGGCGACTTCTTAAGTACTCGCAGTCGCCCTAGGGCGACTGCGGGTTCCAGGAAAGGGCGACCGCGGAACCAAGGCGATCGCGGGTCCTCGCCGACCGTGGAACTTGGGAGACCGTGGGTTCAGGCGACCGCGGAACCTGGCCGACCGCGGGTCTTGGGCGACCGCGGGTTTTCTCCCCGTCTCGTTGTTTTGAATTAGTACTTAAGAAGTTATGGACAATCTTCCTATTTTGGTGAACTTCCACCATTCTTGAAAAAGAAACTAATTAAATTCATGTTTGAATACAAAGATCACAATTTATACTAAAAAATATATAGACATAGTTCATGAATCTTGCTAGAACAATCTTGCGATTATTGTTTTCCATTTCCATCTTAGAACTCTTCAAATTTTAGTTTTGCCTTCCATCTTGACCCTACTTGTATGTAACAATTACTTTTGAAAAGTGAAAACCAAATGTTTTTAAGTTGAATTTTAGTTCCTAAATTCTCAATCCACGACTTCATTATAAAAAATTTAGAAACAAAAATTGGTGGTGGCAAAATACTAAATTAAGAAGATTCAAACAAATGTAGTTAATGAAGATCCCCAAACAAATGATTTCTTCACTTCAAATTCAAATATCTTCCAATCTACGTGGTAAAGGGTTTTGAAATTTCTTCTACACATTATTATACTAGTCTATTACAATAGTCTACAGCCAAAAATGCCAGAAATTTCTAAAGTTTACAATTCATGGCTAAAAAATGGCATTCTTCATGCTTCTTGAGGAAAAAATGGCCTTCGATCCTCCGGATTAAATTCAAATCCCATGGACTTACATAAAATTGTATCAAAAAATATTGTCGTTGCAATATTTTAATTCGATTTCAAACATATGTACGGAATATGCATACGCACATCTTCCATATTAAAAAATGACTCTCTACAGTAACAATTATATGACATACAAAGGGTGCAATGTGAGGTGCCATATGACTAAACTTTGTGAAATACATATTTCTATGTTGATTAACAAGATTTTGCCAACATAAATCCATAATTGTATTGTCTTGTTGAAATCTATAAAATTATTTACCTTATGAGGGCCAAGTATAACAATCTTAGCATGATAAAGAAATACCTATTTTACAAACTTTGACATCGCTCCTACCCCCTCAATATAGAAATCTTTGCATGAAGAATTGTAAAACTTTTCAAGAACGGCAAGAAGTACTCATTGAGGGGAAGATATAAATCAAATGATTCCTACATATGTCCACAACCAAATTAAAATATTTCAACAACAATGACTTTATTGAATTATAAATATAAATCCATGAGTATAAAATAAAAAATTTATAGAAAAGGCAATTTTATTGTTGAAAACACAAATTTAGTATGTTACACACCAATTAGGAAAAATGCAATTTTATTTACGCTTACTAAAAAATACCAATTATGATCCACCTTGCTATAAAATTCTTTGTATGGCTCAACGAGGTTGTTCATAGGATTATTGTATTTGATTGTGCATTTCTTCCATGTGTCACATATTCAGAAAGTCTCTTTACTTGTTCCTAATCATCTCTTCCAAATTGAACTTCCGTTCTCTATCCGCGGTCAACCAAGACGAGATTGCCCCAATCCCGCGGGCGCCCCAAACCCGATGTCTCCTACATTCCTTCATTTGGGCAGAAAAGGACTCTCCCTACTCAAGTTCTGCAATGATCCGAGTTCTCCAATGATCCCCCATTTGGGAAGGAAGAAAGGGTCTATCCCCACCCGAGGTCACCCAAGACCCAAAGTCTCCTCCATTCATTCAATGGCTCCCACACCCACCCGAGCTCTTCCAAGGCAAGAGGTCACCCAAGGCAAGAGGTCGCCCTAAGAGGTCGCCCAAGACAAGAGGTTGCCCTCTACCTGCGGTCGCCTAGACTCGAAATCACTCATTCAACACAACATTCGACCAATTTTGAGACATGAAGTAAACCCACACGCACCCGAGGTCGCCCAGGACAAGAGGTCGCCCTCTACCTGCGGTCGCCTAGACCCGAAATCACTCCTTGAACACAACATTCGACCAATTTTGAGACATGAAGTAAACCCACACGCACCCGAGGTCGCCCAGGACAAGAGGTCGCCCTCTACCTACGGTCGCCTAGATCCGAAATCACTCCTTGAACACAACATTCGACCAATTTTGAGACATGAAGTAAACCCATACGCACCCGAGGTCGCCCAGGACAAGAGGTCGCCCTCTACCTGCGGTCGCCTAGACCCGAAATCGCTCATTCAACACAATATTCGACCAATTTTGAGACATGAAGTAAACCCACACCCACCCGAGGTCGCCCAAGACAAGAGGTCGCCTACCTGCGGTCGCCTAGACCCAAAATTGCTCATTAAACACAGCATTCGACCAATTTTGAGACCAAGACAAAAGAATGACTCAAGATTAAATATAAATCATAATAGCTCAAAGCTGAAATCAAAATACAATAATCCAATTGTAAAATAATTGTAACAACAAAATTAAATCCTTTGACAAGTCGATTTGTTGAAATTGCATTCCAAAATGATAGCATAAATCCTTTGACAAGTCGATTTGTTGAAATTGCATTCCAAAATGATAGCATAAATCCTTTGACAAGTCGATTTGTTGAAATTGCATTCCAAAATGATAGCATAAATCCCTAAAGGACAATTGTCCATTAAACACCTAATTGAAAGGCCTAAGGCATGTACAAGTGAATAGCAAAGTAATACAATGTCAATAGTGAATTATAATTTGGTGCAATGTAAAAGGTCTTCTCAAACCCTAGACCCTAGACCCTAGACCCTAATACCAAGTTTATTAATTTTGTATGCCATGCCTAGAGTTATGTAATCCCACTTCTTTTGCTTCTTTATGAAGAAGTCACCTAAATATATAGAAGTGACATCCATGTTTTATTTTTCATTGTGAATTTTTTCTAATTCAACGGCCTTTCCCTTTATATGTAATTTTCAATAAATTGAAGTAAATGGTACATGACTAAAATGAATGGTGGAGGAGAAAGTAATAAAATGGGGAATGGATTTATTAAACCTTCATCCATTAGACCCCACATGGCCTATCTTCCACATTTTGGTGATGAAAAATCTTAGTGGTCTTGTAGAACCTTACTAAATTTTTAATTGTGGTAGTTGACATGTTTTTCTCAAAATTCATTTCAAAGTGTACCATGAGCATCCAAAATCAGATTTAGGAAGTGAAAGATTTTGATCTTCATATTCATGTTTTGTGACAGGGGCTCTATAACAAATTTTTATCTTCCTATGGTTAGGGCTCTTGTAAATGCTTCTTTTTTATTTTATTTTTTAAAGCTATGGTTTCCCATTTCTTTTTTGAACTAAAAGAGAAACCCTTGAAAGTGAGCCTTAAAGACAAAAATATTTGAAGAAAATACCACATTAGAACGTATTTGGAAATAAATGAAGAGAAATTATTTTAAGAAGACACTAATTGATTGGGGTTATGCATGTTATGCCCTTTAAACTCATATATTTGGGATGATTAAGATTGTAGTTTTGAAATGTGATACCAAGTTTAGAAGGCTTCAAATCAATTTCATGTAGGTGAAAAGTGACAACCTCTTCATCAAACTTTATAATCCTTCAGCCCATAAGTGATATTGTTGTATTTCCTTTTTTTACGTGATCTCTTATATGTGCAATTTGGGATTCGTATGGCCATGAGTTAACTAAATTTGATAAAAATGTTTTCAAACATTGGTTTAGAATAAATTTAGAGCAAATTCAAAGAAGATCTGAAAAGGCCTAAGGCATGTACAAGTGAATAGCGAAGTAATACAATGTCCATAGTGAATTATAATTTGGTGCAATGTAAAAGGTCTTCTCAAACCCTAGACCCTAGACCCTAGATCCTAATACCAAGTTTATTAATTTTGTATACCATGCCTAGAGTTATGTAATCCCACTTCTTTTGCTTCTTTATGAAGAAGTCACCTAAATATATAGAAGTGACATCCATATTTTATTTTTCATTGTGAATTTTTTCCAATTCAACGGCCTTTCCCTTTATATGTAATTTTGAATGAAATGAAGTAAATGGTACATGACTAAAATGAATGGTGGAGGAGAAAGTAATAAAATGAGGAATGGATTTACTAAACCTCCATCCATTAGACCCCACATGGCCTATCTTCCACATTTTGGTGATGAAAAATCTTAGTGGTCTTGTAGAACCTTACTAAATTTTTAATTGTGGTAGTTGACATGTTTTCCTCAAAATTCATTTCAAAGTGTACCATGAGCTTCCAAAATTAGATTTAGGAAGTGAAAGATTTTGATCTCTCTACCCGTGGTCACCATGCCTTAGATTCCATGAATTTCAAACTTGAATTTCCCTCCTTCCTGGACAAGAGGTTGCCCCACCCGCGGTCGCCCCTGCCTTGGATTCTGGGAATTTGAAACTTGAATTTCCCTCCTTCCTGGACCCGAGGTCGCCCTACCTGCGGTCGCCCCTAACTTGGATTTTGTGAATTTGAAACTTGAATTTTCCCTCCCTCCCGGACCCGCAGTCGTCTCACCCGCGGTCGCCCAGGCCTTGAAGTTCATGAAATTCAAAACTTGAATTTCTTCCCTCCTGAATCCGCGGTCAACCTGAACCCACGGTCGCCCTGAACCCGCGGTCGCCCTGGACCCGCGGTCGCCCTGTCTTGCGTACGCGCCCGGATCCGTACTCGCCCAGGGCGACTTCGGGTACATAAGAGGTCGCCCCCTCCCATTCTCGTCACTTTTGATTCCAGCGCTGCGCATTGTCTTTCATCCGTCTCAGAGCGGCTGAATGCGTGCTCGTGTTCTGGGATTTTGGGGCTTGTAATTGCTACCAAATTTGCGTCACCGGACTATCCTTTTTTTGATGGAGTTCCCAAGGTTGAAATCATCCACGATGGACGCTAACACGAAAAAGATTAAGAAGAAAGGAGATAGCCAACATAGAATCCGTCGCATCCTTCTTAATCCAGGGGCTGTGGCATTTCAAGGTTGGAATCGAATCAACGGAAATTGGACGATGGTGATTTGCAAGAAGTTTGTGGAGTGGTGCCATATTGACAAGCTATTCCCTCTTCATCGACACAAGTTGCATCTAAAGATGAATGCTGCAAATCTACATTACTGCAAGGATGTCGCATTTGTGCAACGTTGTATCAAAGTGCATCGACATTTGTACAACACACGAACAGTGGTCAGGAGCGAGGTCCCGTTGTTCATTTGTCAAGTGGTGTATGCAGAGCTAGTCTTGGCGCGAACGGTAGATTGGACTACCGTCAAGGCATCGAAGCTTATCACCATTCCAAGAGCCAAAGACATTCCGAGGGCGGGTCCCTCCGCTAATCCATGGGACGGGCTAGGAATGAAGAAGTTGATCCAAACAGGGGTGGCGGATGAAGAATACGTGTGGTCAACTCATGCGAGTTCAGCTAGCGAAGAAAGCTCGGATGAAGAACTTACCTCGGGCGCTCCTATGGATGCAATGGAAGTAATCCCATTGGATGTTACCCCACTTCAGGTTCATCATCCCGAAAACGATGAAGTATTGCAATATGTGTTCGCATGCATCCAAATAGAAGCACTTGATAGACTGGATGGAGAGATCAAAATAGAGGAGGAGGAGGTGGTGCCGCCTTTGTTGGCATTGCCTTGGGTGGAAGAAGTACCGGCAATGGAAGAACACGTTGAAGGTTCCTATCGTCGAGATACCACGAAAGCCAAAAAACAGTTTTACAAAGAGAAACTTCATCAACTTCTTGAAGATTTGGCAAGGACAGAGGAAGCATGTCAAAATTACAAAAAGAAGACTGTGGAAACTTTTGATGGTGAATATGTGTCCACCCTCCAAGCAAAAATTGAAAGTGGGCAAACTCGTTTGGCCGTGCAAGCTAGAGAGATAGCAGACCTGGAGGCATTTTACCGGGAATTTTCCGGTGGTCCAGACGGAGGGCCTAGCGTTGGCGGCAGTGAGGAAGCCAAGGCTTGGCTTTCCAAAATTATAGAAGATTGCAGGATGGAAGAAGATCGGTACATTACTGCAAAGAGAAGTGTGGAGGAAGGACGGTCAAGGATAATTCACCTGACCGAAATCGGGGATCGGGCCTCTCTTGATCGTGTCTCCGAATTCGATGCCCAAGATGTAGATAAGCTATATGGGACACCGCAAGCAGAAGTAGCCGACTTGAAGAAGAAGTTAGCTACTTGTCTCTCGTTGGAAGAGAATTTGCAACGAAGCGTGCATCAGTTGAACCAACACATTGATTTATCCAAATCGTGGAGAAAAGCTTGGAGGCAAGGTTACTTTAAGAGCTTCGGGCAACGTAACATCGCATATCTGAAGAGGGTAGAGAACGAGGTGATGGTCGAGCTGGAATCCGAGAAAAAGAAAAGAAAAGAGAAGGACAAGAAGGATATTGCATGATTTTGATTAGTTGCAATTGTTGTAGGACTATATGCTTTTGTAAACATGTATATATACCCGCGGATTATGTATTTGATATTCATGATTTAATGCAAATTTGTCCATTTCAAATCTTGATTTTCTATTGTTGAGGGCTCTTGGATATAAGGCTCTAGGAAATAGGGCTTTTGTACATTAGAGGTTGGAGAAAAATCACATCATAATTTAAATTACAAAATTTGTGGACTACAATTTCATTACACATAAATTGATTGTAGTTCAACATGTTATGCCATTTAAAACCGACCATCTTTAAAGAGGCCACTTCTTCAAGTAGAACACGGGAAAAAAAAATTAAAAGATATCAAATTGGTTTAAAATTTGAACATGGTTATGATCAAACATTGTAATCTTCCAACTCATAAGTGATGTTGTTATGTTTTGTTTTGCCCTTACACGTGGAGCATGTGTCTTTCTTTTTAGAATTTGAAACTACTATGCATTTTTTAGGAAATAATGAAGAAATTCCATATGTCATACAAAATATACTCAAAATATCTTACATTTTCACCATAGAATTATATTATGATTAATAACATCATTATGTACACCGAAGTTGACGTGCCATGCTAAAATGGGAGACATAACAAACCATACTTATAGGCCCAAAGTTCATATTGCTATAAAATAGTAAAAATTAGCATTATTTCAAATATTCCAATTAGAATAAAAAATGTATGTAACAAGCGTGCCAAGCATTAGGTAGACTCATGATCAAGAAATGCCATTTGAATTCATGAAATTCACAGCAGTAAAAAACTACAAGAAATGCCCAAAAATCACTTTAAGGGTGATTTGTGGATTAACCCCTAAAGCCCCGAGGTCTTTTTTCCATCAAAACACACTTAAAACTGCCACTTCTATTGCAAAGAGCAAAAAACTATAAAAATTGTTTTTTTTTGCATATCTAACCGTAGGATCTTATACTAGACTAGTATAAGAATGTATGCAAGAAATTTCAGAAACTTTGACCACATAGATTGCAAGATAGTTGCATTCAAAGTGAAGAAAACAAGTTTTTTTGCAGCTTGCTTGACTAGATTTATGGGTTTTGAACCTATTTAACTTAAATTTTTTGTATTGCTGATTTTGATTTTCTAAGATTATATGTTGAATAATTCAGTTGAGAATCTAGGAAAAAAAATTCAAGAAAGAAACACTAAATTTTCACTCATTAAAAAATTGTTAAATAGAAGTAGGTTCAAGATTGAAGGAATAACTAAATCGTTAATAGCTCGAAGGCAAAATTGAAATACCATAATCCGAACGGTGAGATTGTTCTAGCAAGCAAATTCAACCTTGTCTAACATTTTTTTTCTGAAAATTGAAAAAAATTCCATTAAAAAATGAATCCTAAAAGTTATTTTTTCAAGAAGATGCTTAGATTGCCCGAAAAGCTAAGATTGTCCATAACTTTTTCATTTTTAGTCCAAGTAGAATGAATCAAAGCTTCAAATGTACACAAAAAGACATAGATTTTGGAAAAAATATTTAAGAAATTTATTTTGACTTTTTGTGATTTTTTTGTGTTGCCCGCCAAACTCTATTTTTGGCATAACTTTTTCTCCCGGGCACCATTTGAAATAAAAATTATATATCCACAAAGCTCCACAAGCGGCCCTAAAAAGAAAAAAAAATTGCACACATGCTTATTCATGGACCATGGTCGCATTCTACTGGAGTCGCGGTCGCCCCAGAAAAGGACGTGCAGTCGCCTGGCGGGCACCCGAAGTCGCCCTTCATGGGACTCGCGGTCGCCCTACTGGACCCACGGTCGCCCCCTCAGCCTGTACCCAAGGTCGCCTCTGTACCCGAGGTCGCCCTTACCCACAACCCCTCTTGGACTATAAAGCCTGAAGGGCAGCCATTGCCTCTCATCTTGCTCCGGTGATAAAGCTCTTGTCTTGAATCCTCTAAAGAGGCTTCCTGCGGACGTTTAGGTTCTTCGGAGGGCAACAACCTAGCTTTGAGAGGTTCATAGGACCACTCTTGGCGGGTGGCTTTGTCATTACTTCTTTTGATTGGTCCGGTTTTTTCGATAAAGTAATTTTTCTGTGAGACCCATTACGGATCTGCAAGATGGCTAGCCGAGGTGGTGGGAGGACAACGCCTGCTAACAATACACGTAGGGCCACAAAGGAGTGGGACCCTTGGCTCATAACGTGCACTGAAGGTGATGCCTCTTTGTATCCAAAGAAATGCAGATTCTGTGGGTGGAGCACAGTATTTGTACGGAAGAGGGCATTGACTCACTTTGGATTTGGCGCCACACGTAGACATGATCTCTGTCAACGTATCCCTCCAAACGTATTGGAAAAATTTAGGAACTGTATGGGGGTTGTTCCAAAATTCATGAGCTACGAAGAAATGTACGATGCGCCGATTGCACTCAATGCAGATGATGGTGTTGTTGGGCCCCTTGTTGGGCCTGAAGTGGAGGTGGATTTTGAAGGGTCCGGGGACCCTAGTCGTACGAATGAACCATCGACTCCTAATCCAGACTCAGTAGATTCTACTCCAGCGATAGTGGAGAGAAGGAGGAATGTGCCTTCCATTTCCCGTCAAAGAAGTATGGATGAAGCATTACAATTGGCCCTTCGACAGAAGTTAGATAAAATGTGGGCTTCCTTTTTTTACGAAGCCAACATAGCCTTTAACGTCGTGCGACATCCTGCGTTTATAAATGTAGTGAAAGAAACCGCTATAGCTGGATTTGTGTATCAACTGCCATCATACAATGCAGTGCACACGAAAATGATAGATGTGAAAAAGGCAGCTGTAGAGAACATGGTCTCCCAGCGGACGAGGAACTCTATTGACCAGTATGGAACGACTATTTGTTCAGATGGATGGTCTGATACCAATACTCGTCCTTTGTTGAATATGATGCTCGTATGTCCTACTGGGGATGTTTTTTTGGGCTCGGTAGATAGTACAGGGGTGAGGAAGGACATTGCCTACACCACGGATATTATGGCACAATACATAGACCAGGTTGGACCAGCAAGCATTGTTCAACTATGTACGGACAATGCCGCAGTAATGACAGGGGCCATGACAAGGTTGCAAGAAATGTAACCTCACATGTATAAACAAGGGTGTGCAGCACACATTTTGGATTTACTTTTGGAAGACTGGGGAAAGAAAAAGAAGGTGACTGAATTGGTGGAGGACTGTAGGAAAATTTGCACGTTCATCAAAAAATATCAGCTCACTTTGGCTCTGTTTCGGAAATATTCACCGAACAAGGTGTTGAGACTCCCTGCCTTAACGCGGTTTGCTTGCAACTTCCTCATGGTAGATCGTCTTGTGGATTGCAAGCAGGCGTTGCACAACGTAATTTTGGATGAGACGTATGCGCCTTTTGAGATGAGTTTGTTCCAGCGGAAGAATGGATACATAGTTCAAGGACGAGCCGTGCGTGCAAGACAAAACATTCTTTCAGAAGCGTTATGGGTGAAATGTGAGAATTTTCTGCACATGGTACAGCCTGTGCTCGTTGCTCTTCGAGTGTTTGATGGGAAGATCCCGGCAATGCCCAAAGCTTTGATGGTGATGCAGAGCTTGAAAGAGCACATGTACTCTTTGAGGAATGAGCCTTTTTTTCTAGACCCCGCGATTGCAGACAAGTACGAGAAGTAGTTTGACGCTTGTTGGAAATTGATGCTCACAGATTTGTACTATGCAGGTGCACTATTGAACCCATATTTGCTTGATATAGCAACCATTCAAAACAATGGGGAGGCCAAATCTGCCTTGAATCGAGTCATACGAAAACTCAGCGAGCCATTGGGAGTGTCACCCATGGAGGCAATGAGTGAGCTTGTGGAATTCAAAGAAAAGACAGGTCCATTTGACCCTTTGATGGAGGCTCCTGATATCACTCAAGGTACACTACTGCCCCATCAGTGGTGGAACCATGTGGATGGTAATGCTCTCCCGAAAATTGCAAAGAGAATTCTATCTTTGACATGCTCAGCATCTTCATGCGAAAGGAATTGGAGCATGTATTCGTTTGTACACAGTAAAGTGCGAAATCGCCTGGCCACATCCAAGGCGGAGGCATCGGTGTATATTTACGCCAACAGCAAGCTCGAACGTGAGAAACGTGGACACAATCCTGTCCTTTTTTACGATAAGTACCTAATGGATGGAGATATCGAGGAAGAGAACGAGAAGGCATTATCTTCGGGTGACGAAGATGACGTGGTTTCTAGAGTTGGTTGGGCTGCCGATAATGGTATGGAAGAAGAAGAGCGCTTGCATGAAAATCCTTGGGTTGGAATAATGCCTGCTGCTGTTGACCTCCCGCCAAGACGACGTTACGGCCACACTTTTACGGATGGTAATGATGAGAACAATTCTGGTGAAGAGGAGCCCCTACGTACACCAGAACGGAATCGCGTCTTTGCATGGGATGAAGCTCCAACCGCATATTCACCGCTACCGAGGGAAAGAACTTTTGATGACAACAACGAAGGCGTACAAAATCCAGTGCCTGCACCAGAAGAGCTTGCAAGATCTCCAGTACTAGCACATCCGTCTTCAAGCATGCCAATAAATCTCCGGAGCGCTGCACGAGTTATTGTGGAAAGTGAAAGAGAAGAAGAGGCAGTACACATTGATGAGGTTGTACGTGAGGGGTGCCCAATTCCTGTAGTAGTGAATGCGCGTACCACCCGAATAACAGAAACGGTGGAGTACGATTCAGATGTGCCTCTACAAGCTATTCTAAATTTGAATCGTAATGCACCCTTAAATCGAGGAGCAAGTCAGAGCGTGGCTACGGTCACAAGGTCTATTCCAACCCATCTGCCAAGGCCGCCGGTGCATCGAGGTCCACCACGGACCATTGATGAGGAAGTCCATGCCTCAGCTCCACAACCCACTCAACCTTCATCAACGTTAGCCCCAGGGGCATCATCATTGGGCACGCGTAGACACAACAGTGGAGGAAGGAAGCGTATTAGGAGGGTTCACGAGGTGGTCCACAGAAATCCTAAACGTCCAAATCAAGTTGTCCAACGGTTCAGCATGGGGGCGGAATGTTCCAATCAAAATGTCGGTCAATCAAGTGGAGGAGGGCGATACCGTACACCCAACACTGATGGAACCACGGACGTGTTGAGGCGCACGAAACGACTGGTGCAAACAGAGGGCGTTGCCGGTGTAGATACTGAAGTGCGGAATCTGAATTCAGAGGTAGAACGAGAGGTACGAAACATACCAGTGCCAAGAGAAGAAGACGAGAACGAGAGCTCGACCGACAACGAGAATAGAGACGAGTCGCATGAAGATACAGACCCCAACGCCGATGAAGTGTCAAATGATGACAACTTTGATCCTAGTGAATAGATGTGGAGATAGTATAGTACTATTGTAAGGATTCAACATACGTTTTTTTGTATCAGAAATTTGTAGATGAAGATTATAATAGATTAATAGTTTATGTGTGACTTTTTTGTACATCCTCATATTAAAGTATGTGAGGCTGAGAAACATATAGGAAGGTTTGAATTTTTTTGGAGTGTGTAGACTTTCACAAGCATTAGAATGGTGACCATAACAAAGTAGTAGGAAGTGCAATGCAATTACAACTTCACTTATATACCCCGGACCTAACCCATATATATATGAGTTATTAATATAATTATAATAATTATTGTGGACTTGTATTGGATTTTGTGCATTCGTTCAAATGAGAGGAATTGAATTCTACATTTCATGAGGTATATTATTCAAAATTGCAAATTGTATAAGCCGTTATGAATAAGCGGCCAATGTAATGCTTTTTAAGCATGTAGTTTTAAGAAGATTTTAATAGATGTCATGTTCAATTACAGCAGAGGCCACCCGCGGTCGCCGCCTGAATCCCCCTCAACCGCTATCGCCTTTGGCCCTGCAGTCGTCCCACACACGCAGCCGCAGTCGCCCAGACACTGGAAACCCGAAGTCGCCCAATCCATCCTCCACCCGCGGTCGCCCATAAACATTGGACCCGAAGTTGCCCATGCAGACCCGAAGTCGCCCCACTTATAGAAGTCGTAGTCGCCCTGGTTCTTGGACCCACGGTCGCCCTACCCCGATCCGCACTCGCCCTAACCCGCAGTCGCCCAAGCTGACGTAGTTCTGTCTTTCCACGTCATTGCGGACAACCAGACACGTAGGACAAATCCATTTACCATGGGGTAAAAAACTTCCAAACCCTAAATTTTTTTGCGACGCATTTGTCGCCTATATTCGACACATGTCATACACGACACGCGACGCGACACGTCTAATACATCACCGAAACCCGGAAACCCGTCCGACAAGACAACCCTGGGCGGGTGGACGGGCATCTGGACGGGTAAGTAGACGGGTAATTGGACGGGCGGGTGGACGGGCATCTGGACGGATAACTAGACGGTTTTGTGGACGAAAAAATAGACTGGACGGGTGGGATTGGATTTTTTGCCTAAATGCCCGAAGCACCCAAATCTGGTGTTGGCAAAACTTTGAAGTTAAATAAAACCTAACCAAGTTGCTATTTTTAGTAGTATCCAAGTTGCTATTTTTAGTAAGTTCTTCTTGAAGTCTAGTTATAGCATCAATAGTCTATTCTTAAAAATAAATTATAGTGATTTTTCGTTTCAAGACTTTGTGCAAGGGTACCCATTGCAATCTTGACTTCTTGTAGCATTGAGAGCTTTTGGAAATGTGCCTCGAAAAACACAAGATCTTGGAGAAAAAATCACATTCAAATTTTTTTTTTAATTTAAAAAAAAATATGGAGTATATTTTTAAAAGCCATAAATTGTTTGGGGTTATACATGTTCGGCAATTTAACCTCATATTTTTGTGGTCTAAAATTTTTTTAATTTTACTTGTGAAAACTGAAAAGAGGATTGGAAGACTTCACATCATTTTTGTAGTTTTAACACCCTCATGTTCAAACATTATAATCTTTTACTCTATAAGTGATATTGTTGTGTTTTAGCAACCTATGAGCCCCTAATATGTCTTGTTTGAATTTATATGGTTACAATTTTTTTTAATTGATACGCCTAGTCACCTAATCAAAATGTTAACATTTTGTTCAATTTAGAGCAAATTTGTAGAAGCTCAAAACATGCCTTGGGCATCTAGGATTCTAGGGATTAAAGTTTGTTATTGAATTTTGAATTAGAGAAGTTGCTAAATTGATTTTACACTGACTATATGGCAAGAAATTCAAAAATATTAATCCATGTAGCCATGTAGGCCCTATGCTAATTATTGCCAAAAAAAAATCCAAGTTGGCATTTCTCCATGTTCACCTTGAAATGAAATGAAAAAAAAAAAATTAGAATCTATTCAATTTAAGACTTTCAAGTATAGGATCGCCATTCATAAAGTCATTTATTTCAATTGATTTTCAAATAAATTTCATGTAGTGTGACCTTATCAAGTTAGCAATTGCAAAATATTAAACTTTGATCATTTGATTTCCATAATGCCATTTGAGAAAAAATGGAAAATGTTCAATACTTTAATTTGTAAACTTTGGATTTAAAAATAAACATGAGGGAGTAGTCAATCAATAGTTCAACTAAAAAAACATTAAAACTAATAGAACAAAAGTTACAAAACGTGAATTATTTTTTGGTTTAATTCTAAAGACTTAAAGGAGATTTCATCAAATATGAAGCAATCAAATAATTTGTTACTTATTTCTTGCTTTGGTAAAGAATTTCCATTGTTTAGGTTTCTTAGCCCCTAGAGTAACATACTCTCATTGTCTTTGCTGCAAAGGACAAAATGGATTTTCGATAGGCTCCTATGATCTCATTTTTTACTGAAACTTTTGAAAACTTTTTCATAAGAATGATAACATGGAATGATAGATAAACTTATGAGTTTATTCATAATACAATTTCTATTCCAATTGGTGCCTAAGAGCAAAGGGTATGCCACAATAACCTCAAACAGGGGAGATCGGGACACCGGGCGGTCCAAGACTCCGGGTAGACAAAAAAATCCACAAAAAAATGAAATACAAATTTGTATATTTTTTTTCCAGTTGGATTATATTTTCTTTTAAATGGGAGGCTTTCATTTATCCCATTTGGATTAGGAATGGAAAAGTTATGGGTTTTTTGTGGAGCGGGCAATCCTAGCAACTTCTTAAAATAAATTTGGTTCTTTCACTTTGAATGCTAATAACTTTCAATCCATACGGTCAAACATCACAAATTTTTTATCACGTCATCTAAGATAATTGTAGAACAAGATCCTTTGGTTCGATTCCAAAAAAAAATTGGAAAATTTAATTCATAGGTGAACATAGCAAAAGTGGTGGTTTAGGGTGGTTTGGGCCAAAAAATGGACTTCAGACTTTAGGACTTCACCAAAAATAAAATAGAACACTCTTTTACCTACCATCTAAGCATACAAGCTTCTTCTATACTATTACAAAAAGGTCCAATAGATTACAAAAATTGACAAAGGCGAAGCAACAATACACGAGGTGGAAAGAAAACAATAAATGTACATATTTTATAAATCCGTTGAAGTACATGGTAAACTAATAAAGGCTTTACATAATTACATACGTTTGCTTTGTACAACTTCCAGTATTTAATTCTATACATCTATCTAGTTATACACATTCTAGTCTACATCTTCGATTACAACGCCGCGTGCTATGCTATTTCTCAAAAATCGTTGCAGTTCTTGTTGCGATTCAAAAGTCCTCAGAAGCTGAAGTGTTTCTATATCGTATCTATCATGTAAGTGGGAAAAAATGTCATTCACGAGGGCTGGCTCATGGAAGGTATTGTCTTCAATGTACGCCATTTCTTCCTCATAGCTCAATTCCCCCTCAAATCCGACTGGCTGGCCTTGAGAGTTAAACATGATGCGTTGTAGATGTGGTGCGCATATAAAAATTAAGCGTTCTGGGTCCCAATGTCCACCGGCAATCTGACCAAAATATAGTCGACGCCCTGGATCACTGTCTCCAAACACCCTCCTGATCACCTCTGTCACTTGGGCGTCACTCGTCCATGGTATGTCAGCCACCGTTCCTACCGGGAGGTGTCAGTTGTGGTGGCCCCACTTCCAAAGCCATGTCATGTCGGACCCCCAATGTACTCTATTACCGGGGCCCGGTAAATTTTCTTCATTGTACTCATAATGTTGAGGCATGTGGTCTTAAAGGCCAAACGTTTTGTACAGTCGTGCATGAAATGGAGCCCTGCATTGCGCACATCTCTTTCTGGTGACCATGTGTGGAATAAGACACACGGGGTGGTATAGATGACCACATGTACCAAGATTCCATCCACCCTCGGGGCCAAACGATTGTTGGCACATTATACATGTTGTTCCATCTTTTACAAAATCTGGAACGGAAGGCCACACTAGTGGCGTAATGCCATCGTGGTTGGGTGGCCCGTACCGTTGGCGATCGATATTATATTGGAATTCCAAGTCTGGACGGGCATTCCAATCGATGCTTGAATTCTCCCTATACGCTGGCAAATCATCGGTGAACAATTCTGCCACCCGAGGCCACGAGGTCAAGCCAAAATAACGTTGACCGCCATCATTGAATTCTGCAGCCACTCTCCTCACTTCACGTTGCATTTGCTCAGCCTCGTTTAGTGCTAAGCTGCATGTCAACTTCATGTTGCACATTTGAAGCAACCTCTGCTCCTTCTAAGGATTTTGGACCAACCGCATATTTTGAGCACTCATTGCGGTCATGGTATGCTCCAAGGTTGTTCGAGCTGTAGTCAGCACCGCCACCTCTGCCTCAGCGTTGTTGGCACGAAGTTCCAAAGCACGCATGGCGTTTGTTAATTCTTCCATGTTTGTGCGAGTACTTCCAAGCTCTGCTTCAACTCGCTCAGCATGTGCACGCATAATATCCAATGTGGCACTTTCTGAACTTGGAAAAGTGGATCGTGATCGCAGCACAAATTCAGATCTATTGCTCGGGCCTGGTGTGTCTTCATCTGCACCATATGTAGCACGTTCCACTACAAGATCGAGTGGTGGAACTGAGTCTGTGCTGACCCGCCTTTCACGCTCTACGAGCTCGGCTTCACGTGCGATGAGGCGCACATTTTCATCTTGAACGGCCCGCATCCTTGCATGATGAACTTCCAACACTGCAGCATGTTGTCGTCGTGTTTCTTCTTTTTCTGCTTGCAGTGTTTGTACTAATTGGCGCAAGCGAATTACTTCTTCACCGTCAGCTTGCACTCCACCAATCATAGCTTGTTGGTTGACATCTGGACCGCTGCCCTGACCAACTTCTACCTCCATCAACTCCGTCCCTGGACGCTCCGCCAGTGGAACCACGTCCATTTGCACATTTTGGACATCAGCCAATGGCACGGCAAGATTTGGTACATTGTCCAATGGCACAGCAGGATTTGGTGCAATGTGGCGAGTTCAATTTGGAAATGCATTATTCCGTGATTTGCCCAAAAAGCTGCTCTAGTCCACATCCTTGCCAAGAAAAACCTCCGCATATGCCATTTGGCACAATGAAAGTGTCCCGTCTTTCTTGGATCTTGCCCCCCAAAGTGCCAATGATACTTCAATCATCCTCTTCTTGAAGTGCGGATGTTGGCACTGGTCAATATTTACCACGCCAGATTTCACGTGCACCTCGTACCGGTCATGTGGCCAATGGCGGTTGATGTAGGCCCAATCTATATATTGACGACATATCACTCTTGTCCATGGGCCATCTGCCTCCAACCACCCAGGCTTTGTTATAACCTCTTCGGCATTAAGTGTGCCCCAATCCAAGGTTGTTCTGTTTCCTCTCTTCCTTCTACTTGGGGGTTCACCTGCAGGAACCAAACCTCCTGGGGGGTCACCTCCAGATCCCGAACCTCCTGCTACATTCTCTGCGTCCATTCTTGATACCTGGAAAATGACACACGCGATACTGTATGTGAATACAATGACAATTTGCTTTGCCTTCTGTTGCGTGAAGGCAACTGAAATGTGGCAAAACAATGTCAAATGTATAACACTTCTCCTCAAATTGCAGAGCGAAGCTTTCTCAAGCTCGGACAGTGCAACTCAAAAGAGGAAGCATGTAAACTGTCCAAAAAAGTTTACTTATACCCCCCAATTACCGACCCGATTAGGCAAGGTAATTAACATAACATCAGCCCGTCCCCCCCCGAATCCAGACCGTCCAGGGCGTGGGACAGCCCTGGAATAGACGGCCGATACGTCCACAAAGGTCCAACACAGGGTTGGGACACCGTCAACGGGTTCAGGGCGCCGTCGACAGGTTCAGGAAATAATTACACCGCCACCCGAGACTTGGACGGACGGATTTTCCGTCCTCTCGACGGTCTGCCCGTTCCGTCGACGGCCTGCCCGTCCCCTCAACGGATTGCCCGTCCCCTCGACGGAATACCTGTCTCCTGGACGGCATACCCGTCTCCTCTACAGCATACCCGTCTCCTGGACGGAATACCCGTCTCGTGGACGGCATACCCGTCTCCTCGACGGAATACCCGTCTCCTGGACGGCAAACCCGTCTCCGTGACGGGATACCCGTCCTCTGGACGGCCTACCCGTCTCTTGGACGGAAAGGCCGTCCAAAAGGACGGGGTGCCCGTCTCTTCGACGGCTTGTCGCTGGTCGGGAACGGCCCGCCCATCCTCTCAACGGCCTGTTCGTGGTTTGGGACAGCCTGCCCGTCCTCTCGACGGCCTGCCGAACGTCCTGGACGGCCCTTTAAAAAATTTATTTTTATTTTTTTGAAAATTTATTTTTTATTTTTAGTAAAAAGCAATTTTTTTATTTCTTCATGTCATATCCATGTTAGAAAGTCTTGTAGCCATCTTAGAAAATGTTATGACTGTTTTAGGTGGGAAGATGACCATCATGGAAACAATTTTCTGCTGATTTGGGGTAGTCTACAAACTCTTTTGGGCTTACTGGACAGTACACTTCAAAAATTCAAAAAAAAATCATATTTAATCCAAAAAATAAAATTCCAGTTGCGTTCTTCATTTCTCACATGTGTCTTTGTATGGAAAAAATTTGATTATTTTTGCTAAAGGCAATACAACAAATCAGTCATTCTGCCTGTCATAGGCAGGTTTACCTTATATCACAAGGATAATGACATTAGAATCCATCATAGTATAAACTTAATTTCCATTTCATGATTTATTTAGAATGTACTAAATGTAGTAGACATTAAAAACACATTCGAAGTGCAAATCGCAATAATGAAATTTCATTTTTAGGGTCGTGTTGGGGGATTTTACATAAAATAGGAACTAGAGAAAATGAACTTTTGCTTGCTAGTTAGACTCAAACTCAGAAAATATCAATTTGGGGGAGAAATTTCAGATTTAGAGTAAGGAGCAACAACTTCCCAAGATACACTAAAGTAGCATTTTTTTTTTTTTTTTTTTTCCTAAACTCTAAATTACGCGGAGGCAAATATCGGAAAGACTACAAAATCATTTGGATACACTTTGTAATTCAACATGGAAGGTCCCCGAAAAATGAATTGAACGCTTCTACAATCTTTCCATCTCATTGAAGTGATTGAATTGCCATCAAATTGGCACTAAATGATGTCGTTGGGCGTTCAGAGGTTGAAGTTTATTGTAAATATCTTGCAATCTACAATTCTATATAGGCAAAGTTTGTGAAATTTCTTCCGGTCAATTGAACACTACTCTAGTACTCTAGTATGAGATCTTACATACTACAAGTAGATGTGCACCTTAAAGGCCTAAAGTCCTAAACACATTCATTTTATTTTTTACATTCTTTACTATAGAAATGGCAATTTATTTCAGATATAGGATGGAAAAGAGGCCTTGGGACTTTAGTCAATTTAGTGGTTAACATACGGTACTACATAAGCAATTAATAAACAATCCACATGAAAAACTATAATAATTCACCGCTAGTTGCTTTATAATTTAGAAGCCATAAAAAAAATATAGAGACCATAAAAATGTGAAGTTCATATACTCAATGTTGCATTTCAATTTT
Organism: Antitrichia curtipendula; assembly: GCA_951230915.1. Classification (NCBI taxonomy): domain Eukaryota; kingdom Viridiplantae; phylum Streptophyta; class Bryopsida; order Hypnales; family Leucodontaceae; genus Antitrichia; species Antitrichia curtipendula. Next base: position 22,344,381 of record OX579639.1, on the reverse strand, counting down.
ATTACACCAATCCACTCTTATTTGCTATAGTTACATAAACTTGAACATCAAATACTCTTAAAATTGCAACAGTGAAGAGGGTTTAGGGTTTAGGGTTTGGGATTTAGGGTATTGGCCTATAGGATTTACTTCAAAACCTAGCATGGACCGGAAACCACGAAAAATGTTCTTCCTTTTTTTAGTTGGCATTATAAGTGCAAAACTTGATCGAGATGTAGTCTTTGAAGTTTGAATTGGAAAAAAATAGATTAATGATTTAAAATCAAAGTTTTATAAAACATATTGAAGACACCAAAAAACAGCATAACAATATCTTTAGAAGGTAAAACATTCTTAAGTTTAGATGTATAGGGCTACATTCTTTTTTTGTAATGTATGAATGGAAAGCCAAAACAATGTTTTACATTAATCAATGATATGCATATGACATATGTTGTTTAGGAGGTCTTTCACTTATTTCATAATTAACCATTTCAGAGTTTTAATCTTACTACCTTTAACTAGAGCATTTAGAGGGTGGTTTTTGTCTTGGTCTTTGTATATTTGATCCAAGCTTAGTAAGTTATTGAATGTTTGTACGTTTGAGACTTTGAGTTTAGTATATTAGTGTAGACAGGGTTTAAAATTCAACAAAATACTAAATTGTCAGGTGCACTTACATGCAGGGAAGGATGGAATCAAAATACAATAATTCCAAAGGTGAAATTGTACAAGTTATAATTGATAAAATTCATTTGAATTCGAATTTGAGCCCTACAGAATATAAATTATTTTAAGGGATTGCGAGATTCTGGGATTTTTGTAAAAAAAACATTGGCCAATGCCAACAACTTTCGTGAAAATGGGTGCAATTAGAATGAATCAAATGTTAACATGAACATCCAAATAGAACATTCTAGGACTGACATTAAGAAGTTTTCAATTTGACCTTCTATGGTTTTTTCTATGTTTTTTCCATTATTTACGTGCAACAAAATATAATTCCATTCTAAATGAGCAATAAACCTTGTTTTTTGAGCATTTGAATGTCATCTCTGGTATTTATTTGTCCTCTAATTGAAACAAGTGTGAACATTAAGTTAGCACTCTTAAACTACCCGCCACCGTAGTCTAATGCCTGATTGAGAGGGAAGACACATGTCCTGACAAGTCTGAGAGTGCCAAACCACATAAATGAAAAATTCTCCGAACAAGGATTAGAAATGAATTACACTCGGCCAGCACTGTTTTGAATGGCCCGCTCGACGACCTTCCCGCCTTCTCGACAACCTTCCCGTCTTCTCGACGGCCTTCCCATCTCTCGAAAGTCTTCCCGTCCTCTCGACGGCCAGTTCTCGGGCTGGACAGCTTGGCCCCCTGGACGGCTAGTCCGCGGGCTGGACGGCCTTCCCGTCCTCAGGCCAAGCAATCCGCAGGCAAAACGGTCTCCCCCCGTGGACGGCCTTCCCGTCCTCTTGACGGCCAGTCCGTGGGCTGGACGGCCTTCCCGTCCTCAGGCCTAAAACCGCAGGCTGGACGGTCTCCCCCCGTGGACGGCCTTCCCGTCCTCTCGACGGCCAGTCCGCGGGCTGGATGGCTTGGCCCCTGGACGGTCTCCCCCCCTGGACGCCCTTCCCGTCCTCTCGACGGCCAGTCCGCGGGTTGGATGGCTTGGCCCCTAGACGGCTTGGCCCTCTGGACGGCCTTCCTGTCCTCTGGACGCCTTGGACGGCCCTGGACGCTCTGTCCGTCCTCTCGACGGCCTGTCCGTCGACGTGAATGATTGGGGTGGATTGACCCCCTCGCTCGGCCTTACCAGGGGTGCATATAAAAAAAAGCCCTCTATTTTCGGCCGATCCAGGGTTATTATTGATGTGATTGAACTAATTAGGGGTCTTTATGAATTCATAATTTGCAAAAAAGGAATGGTGCGGAAAACAAGGTCGGCCCGGAGGGCCGAGCGAGGGAGTCAGTTCACCCCGGCCACGTGAAATGGGTATATAAGACTGTTTTTAGGGTACTTTCGCCATAGTCTCTCCTGCTCTGACGGTGCTCTCTTGTCTTGGATTGGTTGCAGTCCTTGCTTGCGAGCGCGGGTGCTGGATAGAGGCTGTTTTGAGGAATAAGGGGGGCGGTTTTTCACTTTGTGGAAGCCGAATTCCTAATTCCTTTCATTTTGATTATTTGTTACTTGTTACTGTCACGATGGCTGGTCGCGATTTCTCGAAGAGAAAGGTTGATGATTGGTGGACAGGTGTTGGAGATGCACCGGTTATGGACCCGGATGCGGAATCACCAGAGCCCGTTTCAGAGGCCGTAGCTGCAGAAGGGTCTGTAGCTGCTGTGGGGGGCGGAGAGTCTTTGAAGGGGAAGAAAAAACAACGAAGGAGGCACAAGGCTACAAATCCAGAGAAGTGGCCAAGCAAAGGTGCAACGCAAAAATTGCATGAAGTGGCGTTGCAATTTTTTGATCAGTATTCGATTTTGCAGTTGAACTCAATATACGTCTCACGCGGATTACAGGGAGTGGATAACATTAAACAAAAGTTCCACCACATGTTCTAGACAACAATGAGCGCGGATGAGTGGCATGAAGACCGCACGAAAGAATGCTTCGATCATTGGTTGGAGTCACAAGTGCAAACGTGTATCTTCAACCTTGCCCAAGTTGCGGAAAAAATAAAAGGCTTTGAGAAGAGTGTAGTGCCCAGACAACAAGCATTGAGTTTGTTGCACAAGAAGGTGTATTGGTGGCATGATGCAGTGCGTGGATTGTCTTCAAGCAACATCCGTTCCGCTCCGTGGTTTCAACGAAGTCAGAACTTGGCCTTTGGTCAACAAGCTGCAGGAGGAGTGGTTTTCCTTGAAAGAGGAGTGGTGGTGGTTCCTTTGTCTGGCCATAGCAAACAAGGGGGGCATGGGAGGGTGCACAAAGTATGTGTTCAAAATTCAAAACATATTCCCGAGAATATGGAATTAGCTGGGAAGTCAGCCTTGCGCGTAGATGAATTGAAGAAGTCCAGGGAGAAGTTGTCCATCGAGGCATTGGTATGTCCATGCGAGCATGCAGGGGTCATCAAATTCTTTGTTATAAATGACATGACCATGGAGTGTTATTCGCAATGGTGGAATGGCGGTACTCTCGGCGCCATGTTTACCCTTGATGAGAAGAACCGAGATCCAGATGAAATTGGGGAGTTGGCTTACTATGCAACTCCCCAATCAATGCAAGAAGCCAAACGACTCATGGCATATAGACGCAAGCGCACTGAACTTGCGTGGGCGATGATTTGCATTGTGGATGCAGTGCAACAGTGCTCTGTATTGCACAATGACATCACACCAGAGAACATTATGCTTCATTTTCCGAATGATGATGGAAGAACCGTGTGGATTGGTCTATGTGATTGGGGAATGGGTAGCCGCATCAACGAAGAAACCCCTTCTCTTTACCAATTCAATTGTCCAAGGAAGTTTCAGGCAACCCGAGCGCAACGTTGGTGGGTGGCTCCTGAGTTGATGTACTTGATTGAAGAGACAGGAACTTCATCATCTCCTACTCGCAGGGTTAAGCCACCGTGTGTTAGTATACACACGGACGGATACTCCATAGGGAAATTGGCTATGAAGGTATGGAAAAAAGATCACGGAAATGTAGATATGATTCCGGACCTTACGGCATTTGGTACGTTTCAAACCATGTTGGGTGAATTGTGCAAGGCGGAGCCACTACAACGACGCTCGGTGACTGGAGTCGTGCAACGTCTAAGTGGTGCTCCAACGTTTTGGACACCACCCATGGATTGCTACCGCGAGGCCCGCAAAGAACAAGACCTTCAAGAAGAGCAGGCGCGCAATGAAGATTAGATAATAGTGTATTACCATGTAGTTGCAAAATTAGTGTTCACTTAGTACATGCGGTTATTATAGTATGGGCTTGAGGACATCCATAGCAATGTAGCACACTTTGTGGCTTCAATGCATTTTGTACTCATTTTGGTTTATATAAAGTTATAAATGTATTTTACCTAAACATTGAGTTGTAAAAAATTTCTTGTCTTCCCTAACTTTATCATTTAAATTGCGTGTAAACACACATCTTATATCTTTAGTACTAAAAACTTTGAATTGTATATCACTATAAGAAATTTCAATTAGTTTTGTGCAAAATTGTAATTGTCAACATTTTTGTTGCACTTCATGCCATAAATAAGTAAAAATAGAAAAAACAATTCAAGAGATTCTAAATTTTTAGTTTTTTACAAGAGGTACAAATATCAATAGAGATTTCTAGTCAGAAAAATTTTCAATTGTTTATTTAATTTTTCATGCCCAAAACTAGTAAACAACCACAAAGAAAAGCTTGAAGTCAAATTTGACTATCAAACCAAATTTATATTTTTATTGAAAATCAGCATAATATTTTAATATTTTTCAACATACGTAAGAATTCATTTTCTATTTATGCTTTTTTTTTCCAGAAAATTCAATGGAAAATTGATTTTATTGTGATTTTATAAAGCTAAACATGGAAATCAAATTTTATCAATTATAATATGTATGAGAATAATCTGAAACTGGGGCCATAAATGAATGAATGAATGAATGAACACAAATTATAGTTTTATAATTTTAATTTTAATGAAATTTGAAAAAAAAAAAACATACATGAAAAAAACACCACACTGTGTTATTTGGATTGCAAACATAGTTTTCAATTGCAATAATCCTTTCAAATTTTGAACTCGATTTTTGAATATTCAAAAAAATAATTCAAAAACAATAGTGCCCCAAAGGCCCAATTTTCCATAAATCACACTCAGTGAAAGTTAATCTAAAATTGCAAAGCTAGCATTCAGAAAACTAGTTTTTCCAAGTTTGAATGCTAATATCTTTCAATCTATTCGGTCAAACGTCATGAAATTTTTACCACGTGATAAAAAACATGTGAAGTATAAGATCTTACGGTTAGATGTTGTAAAAAACATTTTTTCCGTATGTTGAGGCAAATGCAAGAGAAAAGACAGTTTTGCGGGTTTTTTTGTGTAATGACTTTGGGACTTTAGGGGTAAACAGTTCTATGAGAATGAAAGGAACAAAAGTCATATTTCATATTAATGCTGATTTCAATATGCAAGGTATTGAGCCGCTAAAACCATTGCATTTGAAAACATGAAGACCCTATTGTCTTTTCAAAAACATTCAACGTCTTCCATGCCTAAGAATGCGCATAGAAGTATTTGCATTTGCTTCTTGTACTATTGATTCACTACCACCAATTTCTTCGAGTGGACCTTGTCGAGGCACCGGCCCCCTGTAATCACTATCTCCTGGAACCTCACCATCTTCACCTATAGTACCACCGATGGATTCACCATCATCATTGGATGTTGCACTACTACTTTCGCTGGAGGCCTCGGAATTGCGGTTTCGTTGTGGTCGAGCTATAGAAGACAACGTCCGAAGAGGTCGTTGGCCCATTGCGTCCATAATGCCATCTGTATTGGGTCCTCCTGTTTGAACTTCTCTTGAAAATGGTTGGGAAGCCGCTTCTTCCCTCCTCAGCCTTCTACGCGTTTTACTACTCACACGTTCACTAGTAGTACCTTGTGGTCGTGGACGCTTCCCTCGATTATTGGCATGTACAGGTGGCCGCAATGAAGTCGTATTTCTAGTCACACGCTGTGACACCATACCAGCCAATCGTGTACCTATCGACGAAGTTGATTCGTGTGGACGGACGTCGGAACTAGACGGCCTTGATGAACTTTGGATTTGTAGATTTTCCAATATTGGCATTAAATCCTATCGGGGGATGTCGGCTGCCAGTCGATATAGCGGTCTTGGTCCGTTCTTCTCAGGATTCCGGTCGACCCGGTAATACTTGGATGGTGGTGTCTCAGACTGAATACATCTTCTCCGATAGGAATTACTTACCGTCAGTTCAGCATGTGATTCTGCTCGTCTGGCTTAGCCCTCCGAGTTTGTGTCGGCTTCCAGCCGATTGTGTACATCTTGTCGATTCTGTGGATTACTTCACTTGTCGGCGTCAGCACTTCGATGTGCGTTTCAGCTGTCAGCCGAAACAGTACTTCATGTTTGTTCTACGGATGACTCCGTTCGTCTATATTAGCACTTGGATGGGGGTGCTAGGTGTGAGCTTGTATGTTGCCGAGTAACTTTATATCACCCTTTCTTGGGGGCGATGCCCCGGCTATTTGCAGTTACTGTCGCCTAAACGGCCAACACAGTTAGCTTATGTGGGCACTGCAGTATTAGCTTAATTTATTCCTTTTTTTGTCGTCTTCCGGCTAGCCTTTTGGTGCAATACTTAATATGCCGGTGTTGTCATATCTGCTTTGATTATATATGATGCTTCTGCACGAGCAATTTCTCACTACTTGGATTTATTGCACTCTTGGATTGTTCAATGGTACTGCTCTGATATTCATTGCTCCGTTTATGTATGACTTCTTCCGTTATTATGGACTCTCTTATCAGCTGCCGACTGATACATGTTATGGGCTTAGGGTGTTTTATGTTCGAGATTGGAAAATGATTTGATATTGTTGATTGGATTTGTTTTGAGGATTTGCTTTTACAGTCGTGGGGCACGGTTATAGGCATCTCTTCTGCTATCACTGTTCCATTTATTACTATGTTATGTCACTTCGAATTTATATTAGTCAAATGGTCCTATTCGAATCCATTTTGTTAGACAAACACTTGAGGTAGACAATGTATGGGTGGGCCGCTGACACTTTTCTACCATTCAAATCATTTTTTCCTGTTTTTTCAGGTGAATTTAGACTATGAATTTGTCCACATTTGGTGTAATTGTCCATAATTAGTTAAATATGGGTTATTTGCCTTTATGCAACCGAGACTCGATTTGGAGGGGCCATATGTGCTTCTCCACCTTGAGGGGTCCCTTCACTGCGGGTGGTCCTCATGGGCAATGACGGTGGTACTACTACGTCTTCTTCACGTCCTCTTTGAACGTCAACACCATCTCTTTCTATTGTGGCATCAACTTGTACATCCATAGGGTCTGGACTTAGTGGTCTCGGTGCCACAACGTCCTCATTTGTATTGCCCCCACTTGGCCCAGCATTCCACGTTTGTGGCATTCGTGGTGGACTTCTTTGATGTCCCTCGTATACATTGTCGTTGTTATCCCCCTCTTCAAAGTCAAATACGGATGCATCAATTAGAGGACACACTCCTCCCGCCCCACGAAATCTATCAAACGGTGGCTCATCGTCGTCATTAGAACTATCATCTGAATCGTCATCATTGGGATCAGAGAGAACCGAACCACGGTCTAGACCATCAGATTCATCTGTCATGGAATCCTCTGACATCATGTTTTCAGTATACCACCTTGTCGGATTTGCTACAGCCCTTTCTCTAAGAGTCTTGGAATTGGTATAAATGTAAACCAATTCCTCAGCACGCTCTGATGTCAATCTATTGCGTGATTTGTTGTGGACAAACGAATACATGCTCCAATTGCGTTCACAGGATGATGCAGAACACACTTGCGCGAGGATCTTTCTGGCAATCGGTGCAAGTGTACGAGCACCGGCTCCGAGAAGGTCCCACCATTCGTGAGGTTGCAAATTCAAAGCGTTTACATCAGGAAGTCCACCGAAAATGCCTCGCCGATCTCTAATGCTTGGTACTCAGACAAAGCTGAAGCAAATGCTTGATATCCAACAGCCAATTTGCGCAAAACTCTCAGTATGGCTTCTCTTGCCTCATTATCATCCATTAGCATGACTTCGTCAAGTAAAAAGAGATTCAATAGAGCCCCAGCGTAATGCAAATCTGTCCTAAGCATGTCCCAACGCTTGTAGAAATCATCGGTGGCGGAAATTGCATATCTCCGCTCTAATGAAAATGGTGGATCCTCCAAAGATAAAAGATGCTTTTCCACCTTTTTCATTACAAGCCATGCCTTGTCTAAGCACGGGTGCTTGCCATCAAACTCTCGAAGAGCAATCAACACGGGCTCCACTATGTACACAAAGTTCAAACATTTCCTCCAAAATTCATCCGTTCGCACATATCGTCGCACATCGTTAGCTTTTCTTTGCTTTTGATTGGATGCCAATCTCCGCGTGTACTCATTCCACTGCGGATTGTGGACTGTCAATTCTATCGCTTCCCTCACCTCCACCAAACGTTCGATCATGAGGAACATGGTAGCAAAGCGTGTTTGAACGAGATTTTTCAAAACGTGATTAGGAGAATGTCGTCGAAAGATTGCAAGTGGCATGTAATGCGTTCGAATGTATTTCACAATTGACTTGGCTTTCTTGACCATACTTGTAATCCAATCTTGTTTTCCCCAATCTTCAAGTAGAAGGTCAAGTGCATGTACTGAACACTCTTGAAAATATATGTGTGGAAATCTATGAAGTAACAGAGCGCCAGCGGCCAACATGTTTGCTGCATTGTCTGTACAAACTTGTACCACGTTCTGTGCCCCTACCTCGTCAATGTAATCACCCATGCAATTAGCCACGTGAGTAGCATCTTTGCATTCGCCTGTTGTGTCTATCGATCCAAGAAAAAACTCTCCACTTGTACATGCCAACATGACATTCATCAATGGTCGATGTATAACGTTGTCCCATCCATCAGAGCATATTGTAACGCCATATTTGTGGATTGGTGCCCTCGTCTTCTCTGCTACAATTGCTGCCACTTCGTCTTTTGTAGATTTTATGAGCTTTGTACAAAGTGCATGGTACGCTGGAGGTTTGTAGCCAACTCTTGATTCCGATGTTGATTTCACTGCATCCAGAAAAGCAGGATGCCTCACTACATTGAATGGTATATTGGCTTCGTAGAAAAACTTAGCCCACTTCTTGTCAAGTACTTGCTTATTTGATGCGTTCAGTCCTTCTTGTAGAGACAGTTGCCTCATCGATCAACTATGGGTCAAACTAGGGTTGGGCGCCTCCGATGATCGTACTTGAGAGCTTTGCCCCCCAGTGTTTTCTCCTCCATCGTTTGCCGAGATTGAAGCATCATGTTATTGCTCACCACGTACTACACTTGGTAGTATCGTTGATGGTGATGTCACTTCCATGTCGCGTCCAGTTCCATGCGAAGTGTCCGTAGGTATATGTCCTCCACAATTAAAAAACATTACCTTCACGGCTGCATTGACTTTAGTGCACGCTCTCACTCCAAAGAGGGTGTCATTTCGTCTATATCCCAAATGGAAAAGCAACCGATCCTTTCGATAGCTTAGCAAAGCTTCGCAAAACTTGCAAACAACTTTTCCATCTGGCCGTAGTGTGTACCAAGGTTCCCACTGTGATCTTGCTCCACCCATTGCTCTTATCTGTCCTCCTTTACCTGCCCCTGCACCAAAAAAAAGATTAGTATTCTGTTTGAAATGTGATGTGGAAACAACACTTGTTGCTCTCACAACAAGTGCCACCACAACACACTCTTCTTGGACTTCGCTCTACTGCAATGGTTGTACTCCAACCAAGTCATGAAAGGCAAAATCAGCAAGGGAAAGTAATCTTGAATAGGCAGAAGTCCTTAATATACACCTTGAAGCCCTCCCTAAAATTCTAAACCCTAAACCCAGCTAGACGGAGTGACGGCTGATGGGATGGACCCTAAACCCGCAGCCTTGCCAACGAAACCGTCCAAGCGGCGACTGTCCCGTCCTGTGATATTCCGGTCCAGGGGACGGGACGGTTTCCCGTCCAGAGGACGGAGAGGCCGTCCAAAGGACGGATTACCGTCCTGGAGATGAGAATTCCGTCCAGAGACGAGCTCTCCGTCCAGAGGACGGCTTATCGTCCAGCGACGGACTCTCCATTCAGAGGACGGCTTCCCGTCCAGCGACGGACTCTCTGTCCAGAGGACGGCTTACCGTCCAGCGACGGACTCTCCATCCAAAGGACGGCTTATCGTGCAGCGACGGACTCTTCGTCCAGAGGACGGCTTACCGTCCAGCGACCCACTCTCCGTCCAGCGGACGGCCTCTTCGTCCACAGACGGGCTCTCCATCCAAGAGACGGATGTCCATTTGGCGACGGAGTCACCGTCCAGGAGACGGCCCGACGCCGTCGCAGAATGGACAGACTTCATCCGCGCTCCGGATGGTCCCGTCAGTATCAGCAACGGGCTGTGACGCGTCAGGACGGACGCGTCATGACATCCGGACGTGAAAAGCCCACGTCACGTCCGGATAGACAACCCTGGCTAAACTCCATACTTGCTTCTAAAATTTTGCATAAACGTGCCTAACAAGATTTCACGCAAGATTTAGAACTCAATGGTGGAGAGATTTAAATTACTCCAAGAAGACCTGAAGTCTACTAACCATGTTTCACAAGAATGAAAAATAGTTTTGTTCTTTCACTTCAAACATTATAAATTTTCAATCCATGTGGTTAGATGGGTGAAATTTTTTCAATAGATTATCATACTAGTACAATAGACTTTTGTATGGTTGAAGTTAAAAAAATGTTCTTATTTTCAATTTTAGGCAATACACTAAAAAATGGCAATTTTGACAATTTTTCTTGAAAAACACCCCCGGACCTTCAAGGATTAATGGATTCAATGTATACCACTATGCAACTTCTAAACATGGTAAGAATGATTCCTTATTCTACAATTTGAAGGGCTTCATTTGAATTGTCAATGGACGTGTGTAGGAAATTAAGAGAGTCACAATAGCATCAAAAAGGGCAATTAGGAGCCCCTAGAATTTACAATAGAAAGCTATTTTGTTGTGCTTGACTGCGTACCACGTGTCTTTCTTTTTTCAAAGATGAGTTGATCCATATATTTCTGGTGTTACCTTGATTTTTTGTCTTATGCCTATTGGGCAAAGGGGCCACAATGGACTTCCTACTTTAACCTTTAAACAACAAGTTAAGCCCCTCATGTTTGGTCTTGAGAGAATTGTTGACAAATAAAATAGAATTTTAGGAATGTTTCAACCTTTTAGATCCACTTCAATAGTGAATATGGCTTGCCAAGCATTGCAATGAGGTTGCAAAATCAAAGTACTAAGGTAGTTTGCTCTAATAGTGCTCGTCTTCTTGAAATGGCTCCTATAAAAAGGTATTGAATGGATATGATTTGGTCCTTACATGGCCTTCTTTAGCTATTGATTGAATAAAAAAAATATATATTCTTTATTGTAAGAGCCAATCATTGGCCTTGATTTCTTCAAATCCCTTTAGAAGTTGCAAATAGATGCATTTTGGAGGACCTAGGGTCACAAATAGGTACCTACAACATATATCTTTGAAAATTTCATAACTAATTTAAAAATGCATCAAAAAATACAAAACCACTTGTGTTACGTTTGGCATCTATTTTTCTTTCTTTGAAAAATGAGTTAAAAATATTTATGTTCATGCAAACCTATGAAAAAGGCAGACCAGCCCTTAAATGGTCACTTTTAGAGCATACTACCCTATTTTCTATTTACTTTTGTATGTCCTGACCTCACAAATTTTGGACAATCAACAAGATGCATATAAAGTAGGTACACCCAAATGTGCCACTGACCTTAAACCGCCATCTTTACTTTGTGTACATCTCCAAAATCAATTATGTACCTATGTGGAAGAAACGCTTTTAGAACCAAACTTTGTTCCTTAATAATTTTTGCATACAGTATCCAATTGCCACGTTCTTTGGTGCGTTGGAACCTGGCAACCTGCTTTCACTTGCCAACAAGAACATATGAAAATTTGCCCAGTCTATTAATAGTAATTAGGCTCAGTAGCAAAAAGTGGCGGTTTTGGGTGTACCCACCTTATACGTACTTTGTTTCGTTCCACCGGCGGCATTCTTTGATGAAACCTAGCTTCTTAGTTTCCACCCTTCTTCTTGTGGAGTACTGCTGCACTTCAGCTTGCCTTGAATGGGTGATCGCTAGAAGAGAAGTTATCCTATCAACTTAGTGCCGCTTGGTCTGCGGTCTTTTCTGAGATTTCATCCATGGTCCAAGGATATACGAATTGATCGCTGGAAGATGTTGAGCAGTTGAGAAGAATGCCGGCTTCGACTTCCTCGATGGAAATGTGAGCACGAAATCTGCGAATTGAGTTTCAGTTCGAGCTAGCGTCAATTCTCAGAGCACGGACTCACCTTCTTGCCCTTCTCGATTTGATGGTGGTAGTGCAATTGGAGGTTTAGATAGCTTATAGTAGGGCTCAGCTAGCCATTAGGGTTCGATCGGTAAACATGGGATACGAGGCTTTCTTTCTTTCTTAGTGAGGTCGTTCTTGCGGCTGGCAATTGCAGGATCCGGCAGTTCGTAGTGTGAAACGATATCTTGGCTATAAGGTCACAAGTCATATATGTGGCTCTTCCTTCGATGCAATCGAAGGTTTGGTACTGATAGCTGCTGCTGTTGATGAAGTGGCAAGAACTCTGACAACCCCTAGAGAGATGCCGTTTTACTTCATATGTTTTCTTTCTCTTCTGCTAAGAGGCTTTCCCGTGAATAGCATCAGTGGTGAGAGCTTGGCAATACTCCGAAGAGGTCCCTAGTTTACTCCTGGTGTACCTCTTACAGGTATGTCCTTTGATCTGCACTCTTGCTCTTCAGGTCATCCACAATGTAGCTTCCGATGACTCGTCGTCCAATTCGAGCCCTTCAATAGCGGGTAAGTCAGCTACATCACATACCATTTTCATTATAGAAGTCTTCACTTGTCGAGAATTCTTGGCGCAAGAATCGACCAGAGCTTATAGAGTAGTTCCTTCACCTGCATTTTCGAACTAGTAGTCAATCAAGTATTTCATCTCTCTCTTGAGACCAATTCCATTTTAGTAGCGTCTCCCGAGTCTGATTTTGGGACTGTCACAAGGAACCGCGATAGTCAGAATCCTATTCAAACCTAGCAATTCATATCTGCAGAAGGAGTCGACAGCATAAATAGAGACCCAAAGTTCTATCCTTCTAGTAGGGTGTGTGCCACGCCGTGCTTCCTGCTCCGCAATTTGCACGACTGTAAATAAATTGGGCACAAAGTGATTCTTCTTTCCTCAGTGTATTAGCCCTCTCATACAGTTTTGGAACACGATTCTAAAATCGCTTACTACTCCTAGTAGAGTTTCGGCTTTGATGTTTCGTCTGTTTGACGGCGAATCTGTCAATGGTGGCACCCATTTTTTAATCACAAAGAAGACTTCGGTATTCGCAAACTTGAACTCTTGACATAGGATCGGGTTGAATTTTAACAGAGAAACGGGGGTTATTGCTGCCGTTTTGCGTGTCATAAGAGTTATGTTTCTGAAAAGGATAGTGCTCTGGGTTTTCTGGGTTTTTTTGGCACAAGTTTCAATTGCAAGGGGGTTGTGTTACGCAGCTCCGGAGAGGAGAGAGTTGATGGCACTGTGTTTCGAAAGATCGTGTTCATCGGTTGTAACCCGGAGAAATCGGGTCTGCCTCGTGGCAGCCCCGAAGTTTCGGTCTGGTTGGTGTAGTCGGTTATCACGCTAGTCTCACACACTAGAGGTCCCCAGTTCGAACCTGGGATCAGACACTTTGCGCCTGTAGCTCAGTGGATAGAGCGTCTGTTTCCTAAGCAGAAAGTCGTAGGTTCGACCCCTACCTGGCGCGATTGCGGACCCTTTTGTTCAGGGTTTAGAGTTTTTTGCGGATCCTTTTTGTCCAGGGTTTAGGATTTTTTGCGGATCCTTTTTGTCCAAGGTTTAGGGGTTTTTGCGGATCCTTTTGTTCAGGGTTTAGGGTTTGTTGCGGATCCTTTTTGTTCAGGGTTTAGGGTTTGGTTGCGGATCCTTTTGTCCAGGGTTTAGTGTTTGGTTTTGCATTCGATCAACTGGGAATGTTGAACTTGTAGAATGCTGTGAATCTGGACGTGTTTCATGTTATATTTTGGCAGAATTCAAAGGGTTTAGGGTCTTTGATCACTCGTCCAGATCCACTTTAGCAATTAACTTTTGTCACTGACAGTAAAGGATGGGGGCCTAGCTGCCCGGAACCCAATAGATGAGACCTTGTAAAGAACAAGTGATGGTGTAGTCCCTTCTTTCTCAAGAACTGTTGTTTGGTTTTTAAAATAAAACTGTTGTATTTCATTCTGAATTGACTTCTCTTGGTGTACCATGAACTGGTTTTTACAAGTCGACCTAGTTTATTTTTAGGCAATCAACAATTGTAACCTTGTTCTCGTTCTCTTGTGCTTAAATTTGGCAAAAATACCTCTTACCTCTTCACTGTCTGCCACACTATCTGCTAGCCAGACTTACGTACCTGTGTGATGTGCATGGGGCACTCCACCCTCAAATCTTTGAATTATGGGCTCTAAGATTTTATGCAAAGACCAGGCTAATTTATTGCATTAGTGATATAGTCTAATATTGCAAGTTCTCGAAATATCTTGTTCTGTTCACATGGTACGTACTGGAATTGTTTTTTCCAAATTCACAAAGGTTCGTGGGTTTTGCTAAGGCAGGGTTATGATTCTTACGCTTCACACTAGAGTGGTTTAATGTTTTTTTAATTACCTATTGTCAATTTCATGCAACTTCTCTTCTCTTCTAAGCTCGCAACTGAGTAAGAATTTGATATTCAAAATCAAATTCCTTCTCATTTGGGCACCCAAATTTCTTGCGATTCATTCTGAAAATTGTATTGCGAGTTGCAAGGGTTTGAGTATTGTGTGGCTTTTTGTTTGGTGTTCTTGAACATGTTCTATGCGGTGGAGAGTGTTCTTCAGTGCAATAATTCAGGTGCCTATAATGAGTGTAGAATTTTCATTTCAATTGATTTGAAGGAATTTAAAGACGTGTGCTCTTGAGTTCACAGACATGTGCTTTTGAGAGGTGAGTTTGAAGGAGACGTGGTGCTCTTCAACACATGAATTTGGAGACTTCTATGGTGTTCAACATAAAAATTGGATTTTGGATGATTCAAGTGTTGAGTAATTTGAAGGAGATTAGATTTTAGAGTTTCTAGTGCAATGATTCATTTAATGTCTTTAAAAATGATTGTTTTTGAGCTTGCGAAGGTTGTAGGGTTCCTTGCAACCCTAATTATGCTACTTCAAAACATTCATTGTGACATGGCTTCACCTTAGGAGATGGAAAGAGATGAAGATGTGATAGTGATTCAATTTTTCCATCATGTGCATAATACCTTGAATGAAAAGGATTATATTATCTCTTCTGTACTATATGATTTTTTTATCAATAGTGTTGGGATTTTGTTAGACGAGGACTTGAGTTGGTGGATAAAACCATGTTCAAAGGTTTGGTTCTTGATCTTTCTACTCATCATGTATGATGACGAGTGATGGATAGACAACTTTAGGATGACAAAGCGGGTAGTCTTTGATTTGGTATGCATTCTGTAGCCCTACATTGAAAAATAAGATACTACGTTTTGCCAAGCAATTCTTATCCGTGTTCGAGTAGCAATTACAATCTACAAACTTGTTGAAGGAGCTCCATTGTTGATAGTGTTAGAGAATTTTGCTATAGGATTATCCATCATGTCAAAACTTTTGCAAGAAGTTGTGTTTGCTATCAATTTAGAAAATACTTGCAAATGCACCAGCAATTGTTCTAACAAACGCACTTAAAATCTAGATTGCAATGCAATCACTTAGATGAATGCACTAAAAAATTTTGCGCACTACATAAATATGAAAGCATTGATAAGGGAAATAATTGTTGTGATAAAGAGACTTAAGGTTGGGTGGTGTAGTCAATTTTTACAAACCCCATTTTTTTCCCCTTAAATCTATGTTTTGGGTTGATTTTTGACTTTTCATCCAACCACCACATGTGAGCAAATTTCTTAGTAATTGCAACAATAGGTCTCATTAATTGGTAATCATGGCATTGAACATGTTGGTTTGGGAACATTACATCAAATTGCGATGTAAGATTAGTTACTATAGCTGTCACAAGTATAAATGCAAAATCTAATGTCATCAATGCTCAATTTCTATCACCTGTCCAATTGCACAAGTGTGAAGTGGCCCTTACGCAAAGGCAATTGAAGACTACCGGTGAAAGCTATTGAAAACTTGAGGCAAAATTTATTATGTGCCTAAGATCTTCAATAACTTTTATCAATAATCTTCAATAGCTTATTTTTACCTCAAGTGCTTCAACTTACTAAATAGTGGGTGGATAAGGAGATTTTAGGTCTGGATCATCGGCGCACCTGGTGATAGGAAAGACTTCCAAAGACTGCGGAAGTTCTAGACCTAAGGCAAAAAATAAACTATTGAAGACTATTGGTGAAAGACTTTTGAAGTTTTTTTGGAACTCACTTGGGTTGATTTTCTCTAGAAAACCTAATTTATCTCAAATTTCTCTTTGTTGGTAGTCTCACTAATTGCATTTAGCAACTTACTATCCATCTTTTTGTAAAGGGTTCATGATTTGAATCACTGGGGCCTTCCATACTAGGACCATGCTAAGATTTTTTGAAGACTCGGTTAAAGTTTGTTCTATATGTAGATAGAAGAATTGCCAAGAGACTTCATACAAAGTGTTGTTGTTTTTTGTATAGAGAACATTACATTAGAGATCTTAAACCCTAAATGCCCCAAGTGACCAAAGTATCCCCACATAGCTTGAAAGTCTAATATATATACTATAAATTTTGCATTTGATGTTTGAATTTAATATATTTAATGGAAAATTTGTATTCTCCCTTATAGTTTGCGTGGTGGTATTTTCAGATCAATCCAAGATTTATTGATTTTTTGGGAGCCATTCAAAGTTCATGGGTTCAAGTTCAGTTCACCAAACTACATTATGATGGTTGCAACTTTGGAGGCTTGTATATAGCTCTTTCATCCAATGCTCATTTTCAGTAAAATTTATTGAGTTCAATTCCTCTTGAAGTCTAATTATTGTAGTAAAATTTTCATTTCAATCCAAGTTTTTTTGAATGTTTAGGATCCATTTGAAGTTCAAAAATTTGAACATTTTTGGATTATTGGCAGCTTTCTTATTTTTCATATGTTATCCATTTTCAATAAATTTATTGAAAAAGTTGCGCATGTTGGTCTAGTTTGTGTGGTTAAAATATCATATCAATCCAAAAGTTATCAGTGTCTTATAAGCATTTTAATAGGATGGGGTTCAACCTTAGATAATTTTTGGCAATTTTTTGACATTTCAAAGCCATTTTGCAAACACAGTAAGTTAACTAAAAGATATTTTCTTTCACCAATATGTTTATATATTAGTTTTGAAGCATTTTATATTTTAGGATTTTTTCATTAAAGTAGGTTTATAAATTGAATTTCACTTCTATTGTATTGCTAAGAAAATTTCAACATTCTTTTTCAATATTGGAACATTATAATCTCCCGATCAATGTGGCCAAATTTGATTCACATCATTTACAATGTGTACACTACAAGATTGTATGGTTGAGATTTCTATACCTTAGAGATATTTAGACTTATAACGCTTCAAAAGCAATGATGTTTTCAAACCTCTAAATGCTAGAGACACTTAGAGTTAACCTTATTAAGAGCATGTAGACTTAAAAGCTCCAATGGATGACTTCTTTACTACCTATAGAGACAAAGAATGCACCAATTGATTCAATAATAAGAGCATTTTGGTGACTACCTTGGTCATGGGGGCCGTATCTTTCCAATATTAAACCTATTCAAAGGAGCATCTCACAGGCCTATGAAGGCTTAAAATCCTCATAACCAAAACCCAACACTAGCACCGTGATCTTTTTCCTCTCATTTCACCTCTTGAATTGTGTCTTTAAGATAGTCTATATACATTACAAATTGGCATTTATTCGTGTTTGCCGTTGCAATACATAAGAACACTATTTGAGTTGAACAAAGGAATAGATTAATAGAATTCATTGTAAAGTTCTCCCCAATTTGTACCAAGAGTGTCCCTAGACCAAGGAAGGCTTAATTAACCCTTTAGTGACCGTGGTTGATTTGGGGGGCGGGTGTAGTTTTTCAAGAAAGTGAACTTTGTGGCCACTCTAAAGATGTAGTCTTAGATCAAACCGTATAAGGTGTTTCCATAAGGGAGATTCTTCAACCTAACAAAAAATCAAACTCATCTAACAATACAAATCTCTATAAATAAGGTAGAAGGTCCATTAATGAACCTTTTAAGGGCTAAAAATGAATTTTGGGGAGGTGAAACATCTTTTAATACTTTTTAGTAAATTTTCCACAAAAGACAAGTCAAATAGGCATCTAACCCAAGTTGTTTCATATTTTTTCAAGCTTTGTGAAATTAGTTACAAATTTTTGAAGTTCACAAAAAATGATCATCTGTGGTCATCAATGCGAATACCCTTCTAAAATGTGCAGATTTGGTACATTGAAGAAAGTGAAATGTACCTCTCCATCATGTTTGCTTCTAGAGTCTTGTTGGAGTTTGAGTTGCTTTCCTTAATTCTCAAAAATCAATGATTTGAATGATCCTTTAGAATTTGCGCTACATAAATACCAATGCATAAGTTTACTTTGGGCATTCATGAGATTACAAAGAAACACTTATGCCTTGTCAAGACATCAAGTTATAAAAAAATCTCACAATTTGGTTGACATTTTTTTGTATTTTTGTTGAACACTTTTCATTTGAAGGTCTAGGCCATTTGAGTTTGCAACCTCATAGCTAATTCATCAATGCTCCAATTCCCTTAAAATTAGTTTTGATTGAAGCGCATGAAGACACTCTAATTGCATTACTCTTTGAGTTTTTTGTGATCAAATGTATTTTGAATAGCATCAGACCAAGAGTCCCAAAATCGACCACAAAGTGGTCGACCGGTCACTAAAGGGTTAATAAGAGTACAAAAGAAACACAACTCCAAACTCCATGAGACCCCAATTTTGGTGCTTCAAGGAGTTTTGTCCTCTATGCTACAAAGCTTCACAGATTATAAAAAATTGGCAAAAGATTCAGAAGGGACAGAGCCTTTATTGTTCGGTTCAGGATATATCCCAAATCAAGCACAAGTACTCAGATTTTTTCAAAAAATATCAAAAAGGGGGCATCGGGAGAATCGAACTCCCGACCTCTTGCACCCTAAGCAAGAATCATACCACTAGACCAGATGCCCGATCACATGCTTTTGGGATGACCCAATACTTATAATATTGTGAACAGATAACCGAGGCCAGCATCAGGTAGATCACGGGACCCAGTTCGAGACCTTTTTTTCTCCCCCACGGAATCAAATTGCACCATTTCAAAATAATATTGCACTTTTGGGTGCTCAAAAATAGTCTCTTCTTGCTCAGTTTCTTTCATTTTTATGAAAGACGTCAGTGAAATCACCAAATTCGAGCGAGAAAGTGTAGGCATCAACACATCTAAGAAGTGATTTTTATGTTTAAAAAGGTAGATGGCACCTCTTCAAAAATGCCCCAGAAGAAAAGACTAGTTATGTTAGCTAACATCGATTCTGAGAAGTTCTAATTTTACTGTCAAATACTTTAATGTAGGTGCCCTCAAGCATTGGAATTCTACAATCTATTGGCGTATGGAAGCTAAAATTCTTAGTTAACTACATCAAAGTTTACCTCTGATTGTCATTCACATTTGAATCGATTTCATAGGACCACAAGTGTTGCACTTTATCTTTCAACATTGGAGGTCTATTATAAACCAATATTTTCGGAAAGTAAAAATAATCCAGTGATAGTGATACAGTACAAGAATGTTACATGAATTAGAACAGGGTCTCCCAGAATCAAATTATCGGCGCTTTCTCAAAAGCTACACGCATAGACATAGAAGCTACACTAAAGAACGCAATTTGTTCCTAGTGTGGAACTTGCTTCTCTAAAGTACCTGCTTCTCTTTCAACCCAAACAATCCTCAACTAATCTTTGTGTAACAATGGCACTTGATATTTGTCAAGCAAATACGAATGTGTTGCGAGTTGTTTGCACAGGCTCACACACGTAAGTTGTTGCTTGCCCAAGCAATTACAGACTATCATAGATACAACACCTAATGCAAAGGTGACAAGGCTAACCACTTACCAAGGGCTGCAATATTCGCTGAGTACCCGAATTCACCTAAAACGTCACAAGCACACCACGGCATCAAGGATTTCATGTACTGCTCTTCATTGCAGTAGCGTTCACACCATTTGTAATGAGTCGATGATGACCTGATGGGTCGAATTCTGGAAACTCTACAGAGCCCTTGCATTCTGTACGAGGGAAGATGGGGCACTGAATGAGAGTAGATCCGTCTTTGGCAACGCAGATCCAAACTTGGTATATCTGTCTGTTACCCTTGGCGTCCTTGTTGCAGTCAATTCCTGGAACATGGCCATCAAGTACAGTGCTGATTGCTTTGCGAACATGCTCGATTTCATAATGCTTGCCGTCTGGATGTATTCCTGCAATAACATACATATGTCTTCAGTTATAAAATGCAATCGAACTTCAACTGGGAATTCTTGGTAACGATCACTGCCCGTAACATTCTTGCAAACTTCAGGGAAAAATTTATGAACAATAAATATATATATAGAGCATTTACCCGCTTCCGCAAGGGCAGCAGTGACGTCGTATTTGACGTACAGGTTGATGGCAGCCTGAAAGTAACCACGTTGGCCCAATCCCGAGCAAGTGCCATGCTTCGTCCATTCATGCTTCCAGAATGAATGACTGTCACTCGAGGGGCAAGCCAATGAACCCCAATCGTCATCCATCTCGTCTATCACATCCGACACCTGCAATGAAGAACAATGTACATGTTGGTCAAAAAATGAATCAATTTGAACAAAAAACAGTCCCCTCAAAAGCGCTTCAAAAAAACCTTTGACTCAATTTGAACCTCGCTGTCTTTTAGGGGTTAAAACGTAAACGCATCCTGCTTGCAGATATTTGAAGGAAAAACTACAGTATCCTGAGCCTCTTGGTTTTACCAGACCTAATTTAGTGGCTCTGAAGAATAGGTGGATTATTGCTGTGGAATTCATTGACGGAAGGGAGGAGGAGCAGTGAGATACCTCCTTGGGGCTGAAAGGCTCTTTGTCGCAGAACTGAGGCCAAGAGCCGTCATTGTAGTCGGGCCAGAGGCCATGAATGCCAAACACCGCCTTCGGTTTACTGCTGATTGGAAAACAGCATCCCTTCTTTGTATCACAAAACGAACCTGGCCACTGCTCAGATCAACCATTCATAATATTAGCTTGACAGTAGAATGATGCCCCAAACTCCTTATCCCATTGCTCTGTTCTCTCACCAGTCTCTTCCTAAAATAAAACATTATCTATTTTAACATTGAAGCTGGAACGGCGGAGTAAAAAAAAGGGGACTAGGGCAAAGCATGGAGCACGCACCTGTTGCACGAAATAGAAGAAATCAAAGTCCTTAGTGGCCTGAACCACCGTACCGCAAATCGCACTCCAAGCAAGCAACGCCACTATCACTCTAGCCGTCATCGCTGATATCCCTCTTGCAAGCCCTACAAGCAATAACACATATCCGCTTATCACAGAAACTAAAGTAGATGTAGGATTCGCAAACCTAAGTAAACAGAGCACCGCTTAAGCTCTTCACCTCCGGACTTCACCTCCGAAATCTTCACTCGCACTAAATTCCTGTGTGATACATATACACGCAATGCAACTCGCTGAAAGTCATTCCCCTTCAACAACGACGCCTCTAATCTCATCTGTAGCCGAATTGCAATCTCTCCACAAACGCAGCCAAAAATTAAACGTAACACGATTTCACACTTCTCAACCACACCCTTGAATTCGAAACTCACCAGAGAATTGCTTGCTAACCAAAGCCTAGATCTCGGATCACTGGACAGCCGCTTGCAATGTAAGGTAATCACCACGTTAACGAGCTTCACCGCAACGCCTCACACCACCAATTTCCACAAATGCAGCTGCTGCATTGTGAAGGAGACAATCATAACGTCAAAAGGGGATTCATTCCAGATGCCACAAAAAGATTCCAGGGTGCATTGCTGCAACTGCTGGAAGGCAAGCGAAGCAAGCAAAGACGCAAAAAGACGCAACGGCAACAATCTTCTGCTGCCCGTGTGAACGGGTCTGGGAGAGACGAAGTCACTGAGCTCGTCTGTGGATGAACGTAGTAGATAGAAATCGTGACGAAATCGATTTGGACAGTGATGGATGGCGACATGTGCGACTGCGTGTCATCTCGGCATTCAATCGTGAGTGGATGACTCCCGTGGTCACAGAGTTCATTCATCCATGATTTATTTGAATGAAAATCGTAGAGGGGACCCTCCACCTCGCCATAAACGCTGTCGTAACAATTATAAAGACTCTTCCTTGACTCCCAACTCATGTCCACATTTCTAGTACTTCTACTTGACAGTTCTAGAAATAATGAAAATTCAATTCATTATTTTTGAATTATTTTCCTATATTTCCAAATCAATTTTCCACAGCAAAGATTTAAACCTTGAAATTCTACAGTGCAAATTTTTTAAGCCAAGATTCATTTAAAGTTTAGAAACCTAATTTCGTGAGGTGCCGTAGAAGTCTCTCTTTTTCAATTTGAATATTAATATCTTACAGTTTGCTTGGTCAAAGTTTTTGAATCTTTTTCCTCTCATTTTCATTTAACTCCTAAAGTTCCTTGACTATGTTATCACCAAAAGTGCTCAAAAAATGTCTTTTTTAATATAAGTACCAAATTTTTGAAAAATATCATTTTTGAAAACATATAACTGTAGGATCTTGTAGTACACTAGATTGAGAAGATGTGAAACTTTTTTCATAAATTTCCACTGTGTAGATTGCAAGATATCAGGGTTTGAAGTGACAAAACCCCTTTTTTTGTTCCCTGCAAAACATCGGGCAGCTGCACTTCACAAGGTCAAATTTGTATGAAAAAATGTTCAAATGGTGGTGCTCCTTTGGATTCATTCTTCAAGGCAAGTTCACTAAGTTACATGCTTGAAAATTTTCAGATCATTTGGAGTTGTACAACATATAGGAAAAGAATAATAAGTAGAAAGATGTAGAGAAAGATTCAAAATACAAAATTGTTAACAATTTATTTATGGAGTTGAAAAATGCCAATTCCAATGGTTGCAATGTTGTGATAAACAATCTACATCCTATGCTTTTATTTTTTTCTAGAATATTGAAAATAGAGTAAAAGGACTTCAAAGTTTATTTTAGAGTAGAGAATCCATAACTACCCACAAACAAAAACACCTCATAGCTTTTGACTCATTGATCAAAATGGAATGATTCAAAGCTTTCAATGTATACATAAATCTAAAAAAATAATTTCAAATTTTTAATTTTGAAAAAAAGTGATTTTTTCAGATCTGCCGGAATTGCCCGAGTTGAAAAACAAACCACATATTAGGCCATAACTTTTGACTCATATTTCCAAATGTCTTGAAATTTAGTGCACATGAAAAATATTCCTTGTCCACACCTTCTATTAAAATTTGGGCCAAAAATATGAAAACCTTTAGTCATACATACCTGCCCAAAACTTTTATGTTGCCAAAACAACACCCTTGTCCTTTAGGGGTTAAGTTCAATATAAGATTCTACTATTAAATATGCAATAGAAAAATAGTTTATTTGCACTAGAAATGACAATTTTGGGATGTTTTTTTGGTGAGACATAGTCTTGAATCTTTAGTGGTCAAGAAAAATGGAAAACAAATCCTATCTCCACCAAAGCAAGCTAAAAAGCCATTATAAATTTCAATCAATTTTATTTGTACTTCAAGTTCCGTGGCATTCAACCAAATTTCAATAAATTTTACTCTTTTTTTGCCCTTAGAAAAAATACATTGGAAGTGTATTCTTTAAAGCAAATGATAAAATTTTAAAAATCTGAATTTATATTTGGATTAGTATTCAAATTTAGCAAAAAGAGGTCATAAGTACAAAACTATCCAATTATAAAATCAAAGAATTTAAATAAAAAAATTTAATAGCTTGGGCAATGATGGGTTCACTTCTCCTTGACTCCACATGAAAATCCACCTCTATATTATACTTATTGAAGCCTCTATTAGTCTAACTCATTTTTTCATGTGCTAAACATATCCAATGGCATCTCCTTAGACTAATCCCAAGGCAATGAATGGTTTAGTTTTCTTTGATACTTCCCATTAGTGTTTTTTTTTTCATTTTCCATGAAGTGGCGAACTGGCAATATTAAATGTTACGGTGGTGTCCAAGTTTCAACATTCATCCACGTATTGGATAGAAAATGTGATACTACATATCTTTAATTCTATTTTCATTCACAATGTGGTGATTTCATCCAAGATTTTTCTTGAAATTGAAGTTTCTTGGCGATTTCATCCAAAAGTTTACTAAAAATTTCCTATAGGCTTGGTGCTAGATCAAAAAATTTGGTGCAATTTTGCACCAAATCGCCAAAAACAACAACATTGCTTCCCATGGTCACATCTACTTTCTAGCTTGTACTAATAGACTACCAATGAGTTAAATTCAATGCCTTTTTTCCATCATATCGCCCTTTCATTTGCTAAACAGATAAGTAGATTGCATGCCAATCTTTTTCTTTTTTCAAATGCCGCGAGTGATCTTTTGGGTTCATAATATTGAATTTAAAGCATTCATGGTACATTCATACAAATTCAAAAAATTTACAATTGCATAAAAACAATCCATAGATTTTAATTGCTATTGTATTAAAAATAGTCTCATATACTAATCCCCTACCAAAGTATGCTTTAACCCATAAATGTTTGAGGCACCATATTTTGGTGTAGATAAAATTATATAGTTAAATCAAAATTTATAAAGTACTATTTTTAGTAGTTGACTCCTAAATACTCAAACTACATTTTTTGGCAACATAGCGATTTTGGACAGCTCACCATGAATGGAGGGGATTTTTTATTCTTTGAAATTCCCCACAAGATGTACCCATAGAGTAGCTTTAAGGTCCAACAATTTTCATAACTTTTGACTACATGGTTAAAAAGCTATTATATGATATGTAGTTTTCATTGCTTGGCGAACAAGCTAGGCAACAAATTTTTATTTTTTTAAAATCACTTTTAAAAAAATATAAAAATAAAATTGGTTCTCTAGATTTACATATATGTGGAAAGTTTTGAATCATTCCATTTTAATTAATGAGATGAAAGTTATGAGGAGTTTTAGTTTGGGATAGTTTGCAGGTAGTTATAGAATATCTACTTTAAGACAAACTTTAAAGTCCTTATTTTTACTCAATTCTCAATATTTTTGGAAAAAATAAAAACATTGGGTGTAGATTATTTACTACAAAATTACAACCATTGGATTGGGTTTTTTCAATTCCATAAATAAAATTTTAATAGTTTAGTATTTTGAATCATTATCTATTTCTTTCTACTTACTATTTTTTTCCTATAAGTTGTACAATTCCAAATTATCTGAAATTTTTCAAGCATGTAGCCAACTTGCCTTGAAGAAAGAATCCAAAGAATCACCACCATTTTGGACATTTTTTCATACAAATGTGACCTTGAGAAGTGCAGCTGCCCCAGTTTTTACATGGCCCCCTAAAAGATTTTTGTTACTTCAAACACTAATATCTTGCAATCTGAATGGTGGAAATTCTTTAAAAAAATTCCACATCTTCTCAATCTAGTGTAATACAAGATCCTATAGTTACATATATATCTAAAAATGATTTTTTTTCTAAAGTTTGGTACTTGTCCTGAAATGGCAGTCTTGGAACATATTGGGTGAAAACATAGTCCAAATCATTGAGGGGTTAAATGTCCTTGCACAAAATCTTGGGCATTAATTGCAAATCTTGAATTCTTAGAACTTAGGACACTTGGAGATAAGCCTATATTGAAACTTGGAGAAAAAAATTACTTTGGAAACTAATAAGAAAAATCGAAGAGTAGATTTTGAGAAGCTATAAATTGGTTATGTTAATGTAAGTTAAATTTTGTAGCCTTATATTTGTTTTCTTGACTACAATTTCAAATTTTACATGTAAAAAGAGGATTTAATGACTTCAAATCACTTTCAAGGTTTTATCCCTTTTTATCCCCTTTAAGATCAAACATTATAATCTTTTAATCCATACACAATATTGTTGGATTTTTTTGTTTCTAAGTGATTCATAAATACATCTAGATTAAGATTATATAGTTACAATTTTTATTTTTAAATGGTAAAATTTATCAAAACTTTGGCTATTTGTTTAGCTTGGAAGAAGCTCAAAAATAGCCTTGGATATATAGGTATTAACCTGGAAACGTTGTACAAGCCAAAAAGTGACCAACGGATGACTTTCAAGATTATTAAAGAAATAAAGAATGCCCTTATTGATTTATAAAGTAGATCATTTGGGGGCAAATTACCTTGGTGATAAATCTCATCTTTTCAGGGTTAACTCCCAAAAGACGTGTTCATTACTGTGAAAATCAACTTTTGGATATAGTGAAAATCATTTGCTTAAAAAACAACCAAGAGTACTCATTAGAAGTCAAACTATTTTGGAAGATCTCCCTTTTTCACACAAAATTTCAAGAATGAACATTTGCACTTCAATCCTACATAGAAGGATTTTTTGTCATCTATTGGACATTTAGTGTCCATGGCATCCTTCTAAGGTTAAATTATAGGTTGCATCTTACTTTTTTAGCCCTACAAGGACACCAAGACCAAAAAGCATCCTATAGATGAATTTCCACATCCATAAAAAAAAATGAAAAAATGCACCTGTTGATCCAAAAATCAGATCATTTTATGCAAAGTATCTTGATGATAGGTCTTATCCTTTTAGGGCTACATCATGCTCGTGACTTCGACTGATTGGGGAAGGGGGATCGTGGCAACGCACCCCTTCGTCATTTCGTCACTGTTTGGCACAAGTTGTTGCGAAGCGGGAAATCTAAATAACGTGCCCTTGTCATGATTTCTTGTCCCCGAAATCATGACCGTGGCAGCAGGAGCAACAGTTGAGTATAAAATTCACTTACTCAGGCGGTCAGGCCACCGAAATAGTACTACAGTGGGATAATAACGTCAGAAATTCCGACAATTTCAGGCCCACATTTAGTGACAATGTACGTTTCCATCTGATCTGCACAACGATCTATTGCACTGCGGCCTGGCACTCTGGTCTAAGTTACGGCGACTACAGAGTTCTCTGTACC
Organism: Antitrichia curtipendula; assembly: GCA_951230915.1. Taxonomy (NCBI): domain Eukaryota; kingdom Viridiplantae; phylum Streptophyta; class Bryopsida; order Hypnales; family Leucodontaceae; genus Antitrichia; species Antitrichia curtipendula. The sequence goes on along the minus strand of OX579639.1, from coordinate 22,317,255 downwards.
TGTATGACGCCATAGCCATGTCCGAAACATTTTGTCGAGAGAAAATTTGAATAATAGGTGTGGCAAGGAGTGTATCAGTGTGTCTGATTAATATTAGTCGCGGCGATGCCAAATTGCAAAGAATGCAAGATTTAGTGCACGATACTGCCGCAGTCAGATTGGATCGTCTTTGAGCATAAGCAAGCTTTAATGAGAGAGCAAAAGGACTTTTTAGTCGAGAAACGTGTTACACATGTGGAGTGGTGACCGACGGTGCGAACGTGGATATGCACAAGCACAAAGAATATCCTCAGTGACTCAGTCTCAGACATTTTGGTCCTCCGCCTTTTCTTCTCACTTCGTTGACGGCAACAAAGCCGTGCGTTTAAATTGAAGCTCACTGTACGAGATCACGGCAACCGTTTTGTCCAACTTCTCTATCACCAAGGTTTGGTTTCACTCCTTGTATATATCTTGGAGGCTTGGTGGCGATTGCTCTCAGTTTGCTCCCGTTTTCGTGAAGAGTACGTCTCACATTTTTTTCACTCAAATTAAGTTTGAAGATTATGAGCAGCACACCTTTCATGCTCAGGATTTGTTGGCAGTACAGCATCCCTCGTTCTCTACATTGATCTAGAGTTTTCTATCCAGTGGTGCTGTTCAACTGATTAACCCAGGCCATTGGCGAATAGCTTCTTTTAAAATAGTTTTACGTTTTCTAGAGCTCTTGGTGTAGCGCAACGATGACGCTTCCGCTATGTTGTTGCATACAGTAGTAAATCATTTGTGGCAGCCCTTGAGATGCTTTGGAGAGAAATTGCGCTGGCTTGTCGCCCTCGTTACTGACTTGCATTTTCTCTGCTGTGCGTTGTGTTTCAATGACCAGTAAGACATTACCAAGATGGCGTTGAAGCTGCTGGCTCTCGGTTTACTACTTGTGGCAGCAGTCATGCCAGCGGAGGGAGAGACCGAGAAAGAGTTCGAGGCTTCTGAGTCGTTTGACAAAGCTCAACGGAAAAAGAACAACAGCTTTGACTACTTTTTCTTTGTACAGCAGGTGAGTCGCGAAGATTATTAATCCGACAATCTTAAAAGTTTACTCTAGTTAGTGATCTTGTGCGCTCTTCTTTACACTAGGAAGAAGAGCGCTCTTCTTGTAGGCGGTTGTGCACTTTGCGAGGGACATTTTTTAATTCTGAACTGACTAGAGCGTTGGCTGTTGCAGTGGCCCGGATCGTTCTGCGACGCGGCAAAGCCTTGTTGCTTCCCTGTGACTGGCGCACCGGGTCCCTATTTCGGTATCCATGGCCTATGGCCGAACCGCAATGACGGCTCGTATCCTGCTTCATGTACCAAGGAAGAGTTTGACGAAAGCGAGGTACTGCATCTCTCAATCATTCCCTCAAATATTTCAATAGTTCTGCCATTTCTCCCTACTCAACGTTTCCAAAATGAACTAGATATAACTCAACGGCAAGAAGCCTTGAGAGCATTAACGGACAAAATGTTTAGTCGTTCTAAGCAATTGAAAAATCCTTTCCCTTTGTAAACCTAAGGATACCCTCATTCTAACCCTTATAGTTCTGTAACACAAATTAATGGCCAGTTGCTTCGGTGTTGGCATTGCAGCTCAGTGACGTCTTAGCGCACATGAACAAGGACTGGGGCACATTGGCATGCACCTCAAGCCACAACGAGGACTTCTGGGAACACGAATGGTCCAAGCATGGTACTTGCTCTGGCTTCACCCAGCACGATTACTTCCAGACCTCTATCGACCTGTACAACAACTACGACATCACCAGTGCTCTTAGGACAGCAGGCATCGTTCCGGACGACTCGTTCTACCCGATTGCCAGAATCACCCAGGCATTCACCACTCTTCTCGGCTTTTCTCCACAAATCGAGTGCAACACGGACCCCGAAGGCAACAAGCAACTGTACCAAGTGTATATCTGCGTTGCGAAAGACGGAAAGACACTGATCAAGTGCCCCGCTCCTATTACCAACCCATGCAAGGGCAGTGTTCAGTTCCCAGTTTTTGACTCCACCCCAACCAGTGACGACGTGCCTGCTGGGGGATCCGAGGAATTGTAGAGTAGTAGGCCAGGATCAGGACCAGGACGACGAGGGGTTGTGACCGGGACCTTGACTCCTGTATCTGTATATACGAACTAAACGTTTTGAACTGCAAAATGCGCATGCTGTGGAGCTAGTGAGCTGAAACTAATTTTCTTGATCAGCTTGCCTGTCAAGTCCTGCTAATGCTCACAAAGTCTTGAAAACACTGCTTCTCCAGTTTCTTTTAGAATTCAATCTCAATACGAGCGAGGACTCGTCCATGACCAGGTGCGACTCGTCATGCAAAGTGCACATGTTCAAATGTGGTTGTCTAAACTGGCAATGATCTGACTGAGCTATTGCTTGCATAACCTAAAATCTCAATCCATCTTGTATTTGAATGATTATTCATTGTACAGTTCAGACAGAACATTCTGAAATTTCATATGTTGACACAAATGAAACGAGTTCCGTTCCAAGAAGAACAACTACCCTGCCAGAGCAGCCAATTCAGCCAATTCAGCCAAGAGTGGTTAGAAGTTAGTAAGAAAACTGTCCAATGTTTCACCTGCATTTGCCCTCGACCGTTGACAATGGAGACGCTCCCCAAATGTGGTTGAAGCTACCAATTCTGGCGATTATCAAGTAATATTTTTGTTATTTTGGAAGCCACAATTCATGGCGATTTACTATAAAATCTGGCTAAATGGCTGCATTCTCATCCGTAAATTTCCTATAGCTAGACCAATTTTGTCGCTGAAATCTGACGATGCTTAGACCCCACAGGTTGGCTGCATCAACTCATTCTTGCATAACCTACCCTAAAATCCATTAATCAAAGCCTCCCTATCCAATTTATCATTCAGGCTATTTCTAGAATTCATTTATCACAAACATTTCAACCCACAAATCCAAGCTGGCTTCCATGCAAAGTTTGACTACTCTAGCTAAACCATGTTGCCAGTATGTACCAAGTTAAATCTAACGTAGAGATAATATTATAAGCATGATGATTATTCATTGAGCAGTAACTTACTACAAAGCAAATGAACTGTAGGCAACTGAAGTGAAGACATGTTTAAACCTTGTCCCATTTAAACCTTGTCATTTAAACACCCCTTTTGCACTAGTGACACCCATTGCTGATCTACTTTGATGGCTAAAAAGAAATGGCAAAAATCAGGTGCATGCTGGGATCAATTTTTATATGCCCTATGTTTGATTCATTATCACTTTTTCTTATCACTTCCCAAAGCTATGAAATCACTTTCGTTGTACTCCATTTTCGACGCCATTTGTATCTTGAGCAAAACGAAAGTGTTGCAAAATGCAAAACCGCTAGTCACTGTATTTTCGTCACTGTTTGGCACAAGTTGTTGTGAAGTGGAAAACCGAAATCACATGACCTTGTCATGATTTCTTTCCCCGAAATCATGACCGTGGCAGCAGGAGCAGCAGTTGAGTATAAACTTCACTCACTTAGGCCACCGAAATAGTACTACGGTAGGGTAATTACGTCAGAAATCCCGACAATTTCAGGCCCCCATTTAGTGACAAAGTACGTTTCCATCTGATCTGCACAACCAGGGCAAACGAACTGTGGCACTGCGGCCTTGCACTCTTGGTCTACGACGATGACAGAGTTCTCTGTATCTGGATGACGCCATAGCCATGTCAGAAACATTAGTCGAAAGAAAATTTAAAAAATAGGTGGCAGCAAGGAGTGTATCAGTAGGGGTAGTCACACCTTCTCCAGCAATTAAACTTCGCAGCAGAATGAGAAGTTGGTGAGAGAAAATGTGGAGTCGATGGGCAGCAGTTGTAGGTGAAGAAGATGTGGCACCCCATATTTTTGTGTGTCGACAGTGGAGAATGCGAAACTGCGGTAACAAGATTGCGAAACTGGAATTATTAGTCGGGAAACGTGTTAGACATGTCGGCGGAGTGTTGACTTCTGTTGCGAACGTGGACATGCGCAAGCACAAAGAATATCCTCAGTGACTCCGTCTCATGCATTTTGATCCTCCGCCTTCTCTTCTCACTTCGTTGACGGCAATCACAGGGAGATCGGGGAGGCGTCACCCCCCCCGGTGTAAACTTTGGGGGTGTAGCTTTACCCCCCCCAAACTTTCTGTTTTAAGAAAATTTGGGGGGGGTAAAGCTGCACCCCCCAAGTTTACACCGGGGGGGGTGACGCCTCCCCGTTCTCCCTGTGAATGAAGCCGTGCGTATAAATTGAAGCTCATTGCCCGCGAACGGCACTATTATCAAGGTTTGGTTTCACTCCTTGTATCTTGGAGTTCATTTATCACAAACATATTATTAACCCACAGATCCAAGCTGGCTCCCATGCAAAGTTTGACTGCTCTAGCTTAACCATGTTGCCAGTGTGTACCAAATTTAGAGATAACATTATAAGCATGATGGTTATTCATTGAGCAATAACTTACTACAAAGCAAATGAACTCTGTAGGCAACTGAAGTGAATACACACATTGCTGATCTACTTTGATGGCTAAAAAAGGCTTTAAAAAGGCTAAAAAAGGCTAAAAAAGGCTAAAATCGCTAGAAGGAGGGGTCGAACCTCCGACCTTGAGGTTAACAGCCACACGCTCTAACCAACTGAGCTATTCCAGCAATCGATGTCTCTGCCGAGATCACCGCTTTGATGACTACGATGAACCCGTTGGACTACAAATCCTATCCGACCACAGATGGTCGCTTATTCACACAGCGGTCTCCAAGTCAACAAACCGTAAACACTAACTTAATGATTTTCAGCAACAGTTAATCCCCAACAGCAGCCACAGCGTGCTTTCCCAAGGAGTCCTGCATTTGTCCCCTAGTTGTCGGGTTATACATGATGAGACACTCCATGAATCCACACCACCGAATTGAAAGCTGCACATCAAGACAAACGAACATCAAACTTGTTAGAGTTATCCTTAAACTCGAGGACTAATACAATTTCATGATTGAACGACCAGAAAAGCCTCGCCAACAATCTGTACATGGCATTCTTCATTTGATTCACCCCTCCTGTTTTTTCACTGAAATACGACAATACCCCGCATTAAATGAGTTTGAGGATTACTCTTGTATTGGATTCTCTACTGCTGATTCAAAGGGAACAAGCTCAAAGGCTCCAAAGATGAGCATACCTCTCTAGTGGTCGATCTTCCCTCGTTTCAAATGAGTAATGTCTCTACGAGCATGCAATCTTGCAAGCTGCTTGTGATTACCACGTGAATCCCGCATCATGTCAGAGCAGACACTTGTGACAAGGCCTGCAAGGACACCCAGAACAAGAAGGCAAGCAATCTTGATGTAGAATGTTTGCACAATTTGAGCCATGTTGAAGTCCTCCCTCTTGACAAGACTCTGGAAACTGCGTCCAAAATAATGGATGATGTTCCGTTTTGTTAAACTGAATAGTCAAAAGCAAATATCATTTCGGAACAGAATAATAAAGCACATTATTCACAAATAAGGGTAACATCAAGCACATCAAGCACCCTGCTACTCAGCCAGAGCATCAGAGGGTAGAATCTGTTCTTTCAGCAACCACCCTAAGGAAACGATGGTGCATACGAATATTCAACAGGAAATAATTCAAACACCCAAGCTATGTGCGCAAGACAATGCCGGTGTTTGTGAACTAAAAACAGAAAATCCAATTTCATTGATTCTATGGTATCATTGTTTCTATGGTACACGCTGAATCGCAACTAAGGGTGAACTCGAGAGCTCAAAATCACCCGTAAGGCAAAAATGGAAGACACTTCATCTGGTCTGTCTGGTCACTCTGAATCCTAGCATCAACAGAATCCGAGGCTCGCGAACTCACTTCAATTCAACCAACCCTCACGGATTTTTCTTGACGACTTGTTGGAACGTCTTGAGCTCCTTCGAGAGGCCGCAATACACACTGCGTATCTGGTCCTGACAACGCCCGCAAGATTCCTTGTCCATATCTTTCTCCTCAGTGCCGTACAAGGCCTCAAGCACGTCCGACTCCACGTGACAGAAGCGAGGTCGGTCTGCATCGATTTTGCAAGGCCAAAACCCTAATCATGGATGCACCATCAATCTGGAGTTACAGCACTACATCTAAAACCCTAATATTAACAAAATCCAAGGCTCGCAAACTCACTTCAATTCTGTCACCCAACCCTCACGACCTTTTCTTCAAACTCCTCACGACTCGCTGAAACGTCTTGAGCTCCACCGAGCGGCCGCCATACACACTCCGTATCTGGTCCTGACAAAACCCGCAGGCCTCCTTGTCCATATCTTTCTCCTCAATGCCATACAAGGCCTTAAAAATGTCAGGCTCCACGCGACAGAAGCGAGGTCGTGTTTCATGTATGGTGCAAGAACGAGAGCGCTTATCATAATTGATGCACCATCCATCGGGCCCAACCATACTCCGGTACAAAGAAGCCTCCGCGGGGTCTGCGAGAATCTCTTCAATAGGTGGATAGTCCGGCCCTTTGTCCAAGACGCAACAAGCTCCACAGTTCTTCACGCACGCCCACCCCGCACGAGAGGTCCATGTGATGTCACTGCTCTCTTTTGCAGCGTCTGCCACATTCCCACCACGGGAAGGGGCTTTCGACGATTTCTTTGCGACCACAGTGGCTCTACTACCAGATTTTGCAGACAGAAAACTACGGTGCGATTTCTGAATGTAACGAGAAACATCGTCCAGTAGCGTTCCTTTCTTCCACAAGCTTCCGGGTGACACTAGCCTACCAACAGGCCACACCAGTGCGGCGGCCATAGCCGAAATCACTTCACTGCGACAGGAACGGACGAAATTCTCTCCGAGAGAGATGATGTTCCCACACCAGTCTTCGAACTCCAGGCTCCCAATCGAATTGGGGTTTTGGGTTTAACCCCTAAATGCCTGAGGCACCAAATTTTTGGTGTCGAGATTACTTTGAAGTTAAATATAACTTAACCAAGTTGCTATTTTTGAATAGTTATATGTTCGAAAAATTCTTTTTGAAGTCTAGTTTCAGCATGAAAATTTTAATTTTGAAAATGATTGATTATGATTTTTCTATTCAAGATTTTGTGCAAGGGTGTCCATTGCAATCTTGACTTTCCCTAGTGTTGAGGACTCTTGGAAATGAGCGTAGATCTTGGAGAAAAAGTCACATTAAAAATTCATTTAAAAATATTGTAGAGTAGATTTTGAGAAGTCATAAATTGATTGGGGTTATGCATGTTAGTCCCTTTATCCTCATAATTTTTTGGTGACCAACCTTTTAGATTTGACATGTGAAAAGAAACTGAGAGACTTGAAATCACTTTTGTAGTTTTAACACCCTCACGATCAATAATCTTTCAATCCATAAGTGATATCTATTGTTGTGTTTTCTTTCTTATGTGATCTCTAACATGTCTAGTATGAATTTCTATGGTTATATATATATCAAAATGTTGGCTTTTTGTTCAATTTAGAACAATTTCCTAGAAGATCAAAAAAGGCCTTGTTGTAAGTGTGAGAAATTGTAAACAAATTTTTCTTTTTGATTTGAAGTAAGAATGTAGTTCAGATTATCTTTGGTTTTAAGAATATTTGGCAATATGAACTTATATGTTAATGGATTTGAGGAATTGCCATGGGATTTCAAAAGTGTGTAGTGTTAAACTCTTAATGGTTAAACCGGTGAAGATTTAGACAAACACTTCAGCGAATAGAAGAGTGAATTTCTTCTTCTCATTTCTTTCTTTCTTTTGGAACTTTGGTTGTTGACAATCTTTGTGTAATAAAAAGCTTAGAGCGTATATTTTTATTTGTGTATAAGTTCCAGTGGTTGGATAGTGTTTGAATGTTGTGTGATATTTCACGTGAGAGGAATTGTTTACTTTTATGCTTTAAGCAATTGGATGTGTGTGTAGCAATTGTGATTGAATTATTTTGATTGTCTCGGTGTAGAGTTGTGTGTGTGATTAATTTAAGTTAAAAGTCATTGTTATGTTTGAGTGGATTGAAGTTTAAATTGAAGTCAATGGCAATTTTTAATGGAATGGTTTTAACCAGTTTGTGAATGCTTAAAGCGTGTGTATCTTGAATGTGACTTAAGCAGTCTAATAAATGTGTATGTATGCTTTGGTTATGATTGATGGAATTTTGATTTATTAGTTTGAAGTTGTGTATATGTTGTGAGAGTAAAATTGTAGTAAATTAGAAACTCATATTGATATATCAGTGAATAGTATATCTTTGTGTTTGTGAATGCTTAAGTAGTTGTGCTATCGAGAGATGGATGCTTTAAGCAATTGGGGGAGACTATCAAGCTTTAAATAAGAAATAATTGATGAGTTTGGAAATTCTAACTGTGGTTTTGCTGAATGGAGTGACGTTTAAGCAAATTATGTGAGTCTGTGCTTTAAGCGATTGCAACAGGACTTGGTTACCTTTGTGCTTAAAGCTATGTGTCTTGTCTTCCCTCGCTAAAAGCGTAATTTATTCATAAGCCAACACATTAGGATAAGACGGGAACTGCATTTTTGTATTGTTGCAATCATGAATAATTAACCGGTATTAGCGATAAGGAGAGTGATTGAATCCTATTCCTAAAACAAATGGGCTATTAAAAACTATATCTTTCCTTAGAATCCAAACTTCAAGACAAAACTATTTAGAAAGTAACAATAGACACAAAATGATAGACTTGTTGACCTTCCTTGCAAACGAACCCTAAATTGAGTAGTCCTTGGATTTTGTTGGTGAGGACAAAAACATAACTATACTTGTGCATTTAGGGATTAAAGCTTTTGAAACCATATGCACAATATAGTATTTGACCCCTGCAATATAAATTATATATTAAAATATGACAAGGCATATACCATTGGACCAACAATTACTATTTCTCATTTGGATGTCATTTTAACATCTCAACCTTATCATATTCAAATACAATTGCATACTTGAAGAATATGTGACCATTTTATGACTTTGAGACGTTTAGGAAGTGCAATAATAATTCAAATTAGAAGTGCCATGTAAGGTAACAGGCTTTGAAATCGTACAAGCTCTAAAACCACCTACATCCTTAAATGTACACTGCGTGTACATGTTGCTATCAACCGCCCAAGCTACAAGCCTTGTACTAATATAAACCTTAGGAAAAAGTCAAGTATCTAGGAGAATGTGCCTTGAAAAGGAAGAGGTGGACAAATTTCCTTGACTCATAGTACAGATCCATGATTATCCTTCAGAGCCTATATTCTTGGATATTTCAACAATGTTTTAGGCCCAATGTGCCTTATTATAGCAATTTTTATTTTATTTTTCCATAGGTAGTGTTGACTTGCACCTTGGAATGTATGTAGACAATAGAAAAAATGGATAGAATCATCCATATGCCTACGTTCATTCATAACATTGACTTTTATTAATAATATTGATTCAAAGATAGGCAAATCTATTATTAAATTTTTTTTAAATAAGATTATTTCATCTATATTTAATCCATTTTTCTTAGTATTAATCTAATTAGGACGATTAGCCCAAATTGTGATTGATGGATGACTTCCAAGGTTATTGCAAAAATGAAGAATCCACCTATTGGTCTAATGGCATCCTCAATAGACTTTGGAATTGCCTCACCAAATATAACTCTAATTTTTTTTATTGATTATTTAGAATTTGAAATTTCTATCATTGGAAGCACATTCAAAGTAATTTGAATAAGTAAGAGAATAATTCAAATTGGGACACTAGACCAAAAAAACTAGCTTCAAAAGGTAGCTAGAAGACAAAAATAATAGTGGGCTTTACAAATTGTAGTTACCAATGCATATTTTACTCTACTTTGCACCCAACTTAGAATAAAATGTGCAATGGTAATTATAATTTGCCAAGACAACTATAATTTTTGCTTTCTAGCTAGCTTTTGAATTGTTTTATTTTCTTTGTCCAATTACTAGAAGAAAACGTGTCCACTACAACTGGCTAAAATGCAACTAAGTATCCTATACAACTATTTTGCGACTATAGTCCTCTTTATTTGCATCACATCTTGCTTCACTATTTTTATCATTGTTTTACATCATTAGTACATTGTTTTAGTTGCAAAGTAATTGTATAATGGAGTATTAAACATTTTTTTAATTGCAAAGCAATTGTAGAATGAAGTGTATACATTGTTTTAGTTGCAAAGCAATCGTAGAATGAAGTGTTTGATTATAAGAGTTGTTCTAGAGTTCAAATTTAGAATAAATGGAGCTATTTTTCATCCAATATTCATCATAGTTGTCAATGTAGGCTAGTCTACACTCTACGATATCCACTGGGTCAATTTGTAGTTGTAAAAAACGACCAAAAAATGACTAGGAAACAACTGCCACTATAAAATGGCAGTAGTTGTTTTGTAGTAATTTCTTACTTGTTTTGTAGTCCTTCCTAGTTGTTTCTAAAATCATTTTCCGATTGTGTTATATCGATCACTATAAGAAACCCGTGTTTTAGGTGACATTTTGTAATTTTTTTAAACAAATTTTAGGTGACTCTCAATGCAACAAACTCATGTTTTTATTTCAACATTGATGGAACATGGCTTTCTTAATATAGTGAATTGTTCCATATCAATCGTCAAGTATACCATTAGATTGAACATATAAGAGTTGTAAGTAGTTGTATACTTATGTAATGAATTCTATTAATAAAATTCTAATATTTTTAGAATTTGTAGACTTCTACAATATATTTATTTTTGGATTTTATAGATTTTTACAATATAATTATTTTTGAATTTTATAGATTTTTACAATCTATATATTTTTATATTTTGTAGATTTCAAATTCTACAAGTCACAAATGAGTTACAAATGAGTGACAAATAAGTTATAAACAAGTTGCAAATAAGTCATTGATAAGTTGCAATGAAGTCACTAACAAGTCGCAAATGAGTTACAAAGAAGTTATGCATTAGTTGCAAACGAGTCAACAATAAGTTGTACAATTCATTGATTAAGTGATTAACCTTACGTGGCAACAAATATCATATAAGCAACCACATTAGAAGAGTTCATCAATGAAGTTCCAAGTAAGCTATCAGATGAGAAACAACCCTATTTTGCCTTGCAACTACAAGATGACTAGAAAACTTGTCCACAACGACTAGGGGCCTCCAGATTCTCACCAATCTCAAATGTCTGATGCAACCCAAAAAACGATTGTTCTTTGCAGTCACAAACCCCCTCATTTTCTTCTAGTGAGTGTCTAAATCTAATTTTTTTTAAATATTCAAATTACTTTTGAATGTGCTTCTAATGGTAGAAATGTTAAGTCTAAACAATTAATAAAAAAACTAGAGTTATATTTGGCAAGGTAAATTTTAGAATCTATTGAGTCTAGCCTAATATCAAATCATTTTGGCTCACTACCTTTTTTACTCGTATATGACTTATTTTTCTAGGATTAACCCAAATGACAAACCCAACCTAAAGGGATGCACTGGAAGAAAAACCGGTCTTTCACAACCGACTCAAATGCAACTATGTGTCCTATTCAACTACTCTGCAACTATATCCCTCTGTATTTGCACCAGATTTGACGACTATACTGTTATAGTTGCTAAGTAGTCGTAGAATGAAAAGTAGGGTTACGAAAGTGTAACTGAGAATTTACTGTGAGGTATTCTACATCCGATATTCATCATAGTTGCTGATGTGGACAACTGTACGCTAGGGTTCGACTAAAAACTTATTCGAATTCAACTAAAGAAGGACTAGAATGCAATTGGAAAGAACAACCAAAATGTAACTAGAGAATGACTCGCATGCAACTAGAAATTGACTCTCATGCAACTATAGAGTGACTCGTATACAACTAGAGAAGTGACTGTGAGGTTTTCTACATCCGACATTCATCATAGTTGTTGATGTGGACACCTGTACGCTAGGGTTCGACTAAAAACTTATTCGAATTCAACTAAAGAAGGACTAAAATGCAACTAGAAAGAACAACCGACATGCAACTAGAGAATGACTCTCATGCAACTATAGATTGACTCGTATGCAACTAGAGAACTGACTGTGAGGTTTTCTACATCCGACATTCATCATAGTTGCTGATGTGGACACTTGTACGCTAGGGTTCAACTAAAAACTGATTGGAATTCAACTAAAGAAGGAATAGAATGCAACTAGAAAGAACAACCGACATGCAACTAAAGAATGACTCGCATGCAACTAGAAATTGACTCTCATGCAACTACAAAGTGACTCATATGCAACTACAGAACTTAATGTAAGGTATTCTACATCCGATATTCATCATAGTTGCTGATGTGGACAACTTCACGCTAGGGTTCAACTAAAAACTGATTAATATTCAACTAAAGAAGGACTAGAATGCAACTAGAAAGAACAACCGACATGCAACTAGAGAATGACTTACATACAACTAGAAATTGACTCTCATGCAACTATAGATTGACTCATATGCAACTAGAGAACAACTAGCATGCAGGTACATAACAACTACCATGCAACTATGAAATAACTAGCATGCAACTACAGAGCAACTGGAATGCAACTAGAAAACAATTAGAGTTTGTTTAGAAAATGACTATATTATTGATTAGAATTTGACTAGAATTCAACTACAAAACACCTAGAATTCAACTTTAAAACAAATACAGTTTAAGTTCTTTGTGAAAATGTTATAGAATTAGTTGTGTACGACTGTAGTTACAACCTCGCTTTGCTAAACAATTGTGGCTGTAAGTTCACTATACGATGCAATCTAACATTTTTGTACACCAAGCTGGACCAAAGTTAGTGAATGATCACACTTCAAGAGATCAAATAAGCATGCCTTATGATATTATTCACCTATAGTCTATGAAGGATCACTTCATTTCTAATTGCCTCTTTCTTTTATAGAAGGCTAACAACTACATACAATTCTGTAATAAATTTGTTTGGACTAAAGAACATTGTGAAGATAGTATCAAAGTTGAAAACAAAAAATGAATATTTGCCATGAATGCTCTTAATATCTTGCAGATGCTAAGAGATTGTCCTCTACAGATAACTCTATAGCTCCAACCAGAGACGGGACAGTAGGTAGAGGAGGCACATCCTCTGGAGCAGCTAGACTAGAAGTTTGTACAACGGTGCTCATGATTACATCTGATGTGCCTACAAATTCTCGTCGAGCACGAAGTTGCTTATGTAATACTACTTTCCAACCTTCTTTCCTAAACACATCATTAGCAAAGAACACTTGGGTTGCTTGGCTCGAAAAAATAAAAGGATCAAGCATCTTCCGCATTTTGTGGCGGAAGTTCACTACAAGGAAACATCGTCATCTCTAATGTATGTTGGATTTCCTCAATTGTCTGCTTTTTTCACCCATTCACACCGCATTAGTATCACGGGATTGCTAAGACATCCATAATCTAGTTTCAATATATCTTTCAATACTTCGACGTAGTGCACTGACACGCCTCGAAGATCAGGAGCTGGAATTTGGAACACAGATGCAACACCGCAATCATATGTTTGCAATTGGTTAGAAGAGTTATCATCAACCCTGAAATGATTTTCAAAAGCTCTCATACAAGAATATCGATGTGCCTTTTGCAATGGTCTGTTGGATAATAACATTCTATCTCTGTCCTCCGGAGTATGAGCATCAACACTACTATTGCATTACTATTGCAAACAACAGTTCTTATCCACACATCAAGCGGTGCTGTACTTGGATCAATTTCACATTCTTCCTTCCACTTCATGCACATACAAGATAGAAGTTCAAAACCACAAATGTAAAGATTTCCTAGTAGCAAATACTATAGATGGTCAATTCCATCCAACTACCTCAGACATTAATTTTGAAGTGACAATACTTGCATTTTAGTTGCATTTTAGTTCCATTCTAGTTGCGATATTCTTTGTGCACGATTGTGGTGTCGACTTGAAGATGAAGTGTTGGATTTGCCTATCTCGGTTCTTGCGGTTTGAGAAGTGAGGGCTATTGTGGAGTCTTCTGCGGTCCGCGAGCCAAATATTGTACATTCCTTCCCTGTCGACGCATATTTTGGAGATGGAAGAATTGAGCCAAAGAAATTCTATGCAATGAGAAAGGGGTTCCGACCTAGAGTGTATGATAATTGGGAGACGTGTAAGCGGCAAGTAAATGGTTATAAGGGTCAGGAGTTCAAAAGTTTTAAGACTTTGAAAGAGGCAGAGAGTTATCTAGCAAAACTAGAGCACTAGGTTTTGGAATGAAAGTTCGTCACAGAGGCGTCGATGAGATTGAGTAACTTTATGCATTCAATAAACTTGATCCGTCCAAGTGGCTTGGTCATGATGTCAACTGGCTGCTTGTCTGTTGGTGTGTATAATACCTCGATTTGTTATTTCTTGACCATATCAGCGTCTCTGTAGCCTGTAAGAAGCTACCGCATTTTGTTTTTTTTCCATCCCGAGAATCCATCTTGTATTTTTTTTCATCCTTCTCTCTGGTGATCCTCAGTTCTTCACCGTGTTGCACTACTCTTGATGTCATTGTTATTCCTCTATAGAATCTCTTAGAAACAAGCACGATATGTAGTGGTATTTGTCATGATCACTTGGTGTGAAAATACAATCTTTTTTTGAGTGCATAGTAGGATTGATTTATTGATGTCAACATTGGATGTAGGATTTTGTGCGACATTGTTTGCGAGGCATTGATAGTGATATGGGTTGTCTTGCAGGACACCTGATATTTCTAAGATGCATCATGATGACAATAGTGACCTGAAAGTGGTTGCGGAAATTTGGAAAAGAGTATACGGGGTATGTGCATTATAACTTGGAGAGATTAGTAAAGATTTTCAACAAGCATGCCGTTTAGGAATATGCTTGAGCACAATTTTTTAGCAAACATGCATCAACAAACATACAACGGTTTCAACAAACATGTTCCGAAACGTTGGACAACGTTTTGTAGCAACGTTGAGACCCTGATGAACCCTAAATCCCTCATTTTCTTGTAGTGTACTTGGGAATGGTGCGTTTGTTCAGGATGGTGAGTTTGTATTTGAGTTATTTCGACATGATCTCACCTCTATTATTTCTTATCTGCAATCAAACCTCTCTAATTGTACACTTTGTAATTGCACATTCAATATACATTAAATTCTGAGAATCTTTGAAGAGATTGAGAATTTTATGTAGAATAAATAGGAATTCCAAGTCTCATCCCTCCATCCATCCAAAGTGAGTTGCAACTCTCATCTCTCTCATCCATCCATCTTGCTAGGGTTCTGCAAGTAGAAGGTTCTGTGAGCGGAGCGGAGGGTTCTGTGCGAGAAGAGGGTTCTGCGAGCGGAGCGGAGGGTTCTGTGCGAGAAGAGGGTTCTGCGAGCGGAGCGGAGGGTTCTTTGCGAGAAGAGGGTTCTGCGAGAGGAGGGTTCTGTGCAAGAAGAGGGTTCTGCGAGCGGAGCGGAGGGTTCTGTGCGAGAAGAGGGTTCTGCGAGAGGAGGGTTCTGCGAGAAGAGTGGAGTTCACAGGGAGCAGAAGCTTGCGGTGGAGGTGTTTCTCTGCGAGACTTTTTGGCTTCCTTAGGCTTCAAATGGAAATGACGAATGCATTTATTGATTTAGAAATCTTAAATCATTTTTGATAAAGTACTTTGGTGATAGGTGTAGTCCTAAGCAAAAACTCACGGAACTAATGTTTTGTGTGGAATTGGCTATGCCATTTACAATTAATGATAATGGTTTTCAAGTTTGTAGAGTTTGTGAGATTTTGAACTATTCAAGCCAATTTGCAAACAACATAGAACAATAGTTTTCTTTATGCATTCTTTTGTGCTGGCGATAGAAAGAGTTCTTGAAGAGTTGCATGAAGTAGTAATTGTTCATTGAACCATTATCTTGACTTCTTAGGTAGGTGAATGAGAATCACTTGGCACTGATTCTATTGACTATGAGAAAATGGAGAGGGAATTGCATCGAGATGCTAGAGTGGTGGAGCTAGCAGTACAAATACAACCTATAAAAGCAACATCAAAGGAACTGTAAGGGCCTTTCTAAAATTAGGAGATTGTCTTTAGTCTTCCAATGATGTTTAAGATTAGGTGGTCGCAATATTTTTGTTTCCTAGTATTTCAGTAGTTTTTGTAAGAAGTTGCTGTAGCATTATAGAGGTAATTGAAGTTGCAAACTAGTTGCTATGTAGTTGCAAGCTAATTACCAATTAGTTGCCATGTAGTTGCAAGCTAGTTGGCATGCAGTTGCTACTTGCCATGTAGTTGCAAAATAGACACAACATAGCATAGTATCCGAAGTAATGTCAGAAATCTTCATGTATTATGTGGCTCCAAAAATAGATGATTATTTTTATATCCTTTTTTTTTAAAGCTATAATGTTGGTTGGTTTGCAGGGGAGCTTCAATTGCAAAGCGCAAAAGTGTGCAAGAACAGCATACTCGAGCTCCAGCATTGCCCACACAGAAGAGTGCTAGAGTTAGCAGTGAAGATCTAAAAGCTATCAGTGAAGATGCAAGTGCTGAAGATGACATGTTGGCTTCAGAGGACTCTCACAGTACTGAAGAAGATGAATTGAATTTTTTTTTATGGAAATGAACTTTTTTTAAAGAAAACAAAGATTCAATGATAAGAAATTTCTCTTTTGTACATTATTTTTAATACTACTAATGTTGTTGTATTCTTTCAGGGAATGAAGACAATCAATTTGAAGAGGATGATAGTCGCGTATACGGATAAGCCTCTGGTAGCAGAAAGAGATCTTCGCCTTCTCATTATGGTGGATTTGCAAGACAACCAATGCACCAAAGCCCAGCTGGACAGTGGCAATGGGTACCACCACAGTCCATACCACCACCACCTACCGAACCTCTACAACGGGCAATGGTTGAATTTCATGTTCCCCCTATTTCAGCTTTGTAGCAAGGGCATGTACAATCACAAGAAGTGGTGTGTCAGTCAGAGAGTGGTGGACGTTCTACTAAGCGCAAGAGGTACAGAGAGTTAGAGAAGAAAGCAGAAGAAAGAAGCAATAATGGCAAAATACCAAATGAATTACATGTGAAGTGAAATGGTCAAATTGATGCCTCTTCTTCTGGGAAGACTACTTAGGACCGAACTATGAGGGCCTTTGCCCCTTTGATACTTGATATGAGTGTTATTCACTGGGATAAACATAGGCCACAAACTTTGAAAAAGCTCAGAGATATTATGGATCTTGAGTTTGAATATGTGGGGAATTCCCTTAGTAACAAGGGTTTTTGGAATGCAGTGCAAACTAGTAGTATGTGAGTTAGTTTTTAGTTGTAAACTAGTTGTACTTGAGTCAGCTCTCAGTTGCAAACTAGTTGTATATCAGTCAGCTCTTAGTTACAAACTAGTTGTATGTCAGTTGGCCTTAAGTTGGCTTTGAGTTGCAAATTAGATGTATGTGAGTCAGTTCTCAGTTGTAAACTAATTGTATGGGAGTTGGCTTCGAGTTGCAACGTAGTTGCTCTTGAGTTGGCTCTGAGTTGCGAACTAGTTGCCTTTGAGTAGGCCTTCTTTTGCAAAAGAGTTGCTTTTGAGTTGGCTTTGAGTTGCAAACTAGTTGTATGTGAGTTGGTTTAGAGTTGTAAACTATTTCCAGATGAGTTGGCTTAAAGTGGCAAACTAGTTGCATCTGAGTTGGCTTTGAGTTGCAAACTAGTTTCATGTAAGTTGGTTTTGAGTTGAAGACTAGTTGCATTTGAATTGGCTCTGAGTTGGAAATTGGTAGCATATAAGTTGGCAATGTGTTGCAAACGAGTTGCCCGAGGCAAAGTTTTTTTAGCAAATGAGTTGCACGGAAGTTGGCATTGAGTTTCAAACTAGTTGTATATGAGTTGGCTTTGAGCTCCAAATGAGTTGTATGTGAGTTGGTTTTGAGTTGCAAATTAATTGTATGTAAGTTGACTATCAATTGCGTAGGAGCTATACAGAAGTTGGTTTTGAGTTGCAAATTAATTGTATGTGAGTTGACTATCAATTGCGTAGGAGCTATACAGAAGTTGCTTAGAAGTAGCAAAGGAGTAGCACATGAGTTAGAAACTTGTCGCATAAAAGTCGCACAGTTGATGAGTAGTTTGACACATCAGAAACTAGTCGCAAATCCAAATGTAGTTGCATAGTAGTGGCAAAGAAGTCATACATCAACACAGTCAAGTTGCAAAGAAATTGTGAACAAGTTGCATATGATAAGTCATATGCGAATGTATGTTAGTTGCAAAGAAGTCGACTACAAGTGCCTAAAGTATTGAATGTAGGACTTGACCTTACGTGGCAATAAACTCCACGTCAGAACAATTCGTCGATGAAGTTTTTTGAATACTGTCCGATGACATGAAAAAATTGCGACTACACTGCAACTCATGCAACTTGTCCACTGCAACTGCGGGCTCCAGATTATCACCTAGTTGCAAACGATGTATACAACTACAAAATGAGTTGCACAGTGCAATCGCAGAACCCCTCGTTTTCTTGTAGTGATGGTTTTTAAAGAATCTCTAGAAAATTTATTTTGTACTCAACTAGAAGTGAGCTTCTTTGGTATCATTCTCTTTGTCTTCATAAGATGCATCTGTCAATTTAAGTGAGTCTTGGGTTATGAATCACAATTTTGAATTTATAATTTCGGCATTAGAATGTTTGATAATAAATTTGAGTATTGGCTTTGAGGTTGCCCGTAGCCTTCAAGAGTACCGAAGCTCATCACCGATTCATCATTTGGGCAAGCTGGATGATGTCCATTTAACGTTTTTTCAATTTTATTTTATTTTCCAAAAGGTTGGATTGTCTTTCAATAATTCTATTCAAAACTAATATTGCTATGGTCAAACAAAAATCGTAAGAAAAATAGCACAAAGTCTTTAGTATTTGTCTACTATTAAATTTTTATTAATATTTGGGAAAAGTGTTGGTGTTCACTTTATTGGATCTTATGCATTTTTTCACAAATCAATAGAAACCACAATTTTGACCAATAAAAAAAAATTCAAATGCTAAAAATAGAAATAGTGTTATTGGTAAACTTTTGGAATTATATCTTCAAAATTCATTTGAAGAAAATCTAAAAATAGTTTCATGATTTTGACCATACAAATACTTTCTACTTTTTATGCTTCACATTATCTTCTTTTGATGCAAACTTCAAAAAAGTTATAGAACTTAACTTTTATAACACATTTGTGTTTTGGTCTGGATCCTTTGGGCTTTTGAGGGTCAAGAAAGATTCCAAGATCCAAGTTTGGACAACCTTTCTAGGCCCTCCAATGTTCTTTAACCCATAAGCCCTGCCAAGGACGTTTTTTGGCCGATGAATCTTTCCATGTAGGTCAGAAGTGCAACTATTCATCATCCCAATTTTGTGTGAAAAGGGAAGATCGTCTACAATAGTTTGTCTTCCAATGAGTGCTTTTGCATTATTTTAATGCAACAATTCACACGGTGACAAAACAGGTGGTTTCCACGGTTATGGGCCCGTCGTTTAAAGGGTTAAAAGTTAAAGTAGTTACTACGCTTAGCCAGTGCCAGGTTGCCAGGTCAGATTCTGTCTCTAATTCGTCAGAATTTATTTGCCTGCTTCGGTATTCCTCAAGCGGGGTGAAAAGCAGGTCTGCCTGACGTAACACGCGTTCTGCCGCTGTTGCGCGTTCCATCCCAGCCAGCAGGGCGGCCGCGGGCTTCGCGAGGCGCATATGGAACGTCGAAAGGCCGCTTTTCGCTCCATTCGCACGGGCCACTCTACTTAAGTTCGTCTATCGAGGCTTGTGTCGCAGTCTGTTGTTGCAAGACAGTAGTCCGTTGTCGCACTGCTTGTGGGGGAAGTGTTGGCTATGGCGTCGTCTGATTCTGTTTACGCCCGCATTCCCGATGGCGAACCTGGGCCTGCAGTCCAGATTCGCGTGCGCCAGCGCTTGCCCGATTTTCTCCAGTCGGTGAATCTCAAGTACGTGAAGCTGGGGTACCACTACGTGGTTTCTCACGCTCTTTTCTTGTTCGTGCTTCCCCTCCTGCTCGCCGTCGCCGCCGAGTTTGGTCGTTTGGGACGGGACGACATTGTGCAGCTATGGACGCACCTTCAGTACAACTTGGTGTCGGTGTTGGCTTGCTCCGGTGCGCTGGTCTTTGTGGCGACTTTGTACTTCATGTCGCGTCCTCGCCCGGTGTATCTTGTGGACTTCGCCTGTTACAAACCCGAGGTGGAGCGGAAAGTCACGATGCAGACGTTTATTCAGCGATCGGTGGAAGCCGGGAAGTTCGATGAGAAGAGCATGGAGTTTCAGAAGAAGATCATCGAGAGGTCGGGGTTGGGGCAGGAGACGTACTTGCCGCGGGCTGTGGTGAGCACCCCGCCGAACCCGTGTATGAAAGAGGCGCGGATGGAGGCGGAGCAAGTGATGTTTGGGGCGCTGGACGAGCTTTTCGAGAAAACGGGGGTGAAGCCGAAGGATATTGGTGTTTTGATTGTCAACTGCAGTTTGTTCAATCCCACGCCATCGCTTTCGGCGATGATCGTGAACCATTACAAGATGCGCGGGAACGTTCAGAGTTTGAATCTGGGCGGTATGGGATGCTCCGCGGGGGTGATTGCGATTGATCTTGCGAAAGACTTGCTTCAAGTGCACGGGGGCTCCAACGCCATCGTGGTTTCCATGGAGAATATCACTCTGAACTGGTACTTCGGGAACGATAGGTCGAAGCTGGTGTCGAACTGCATCTTTCGAATGGGAGGCGCGGCTATTCTACTCTCCAACAAAAGGTCCGCGAGGAGGCGGGCGAAGTATGAGCTTGTGCATACCGTGAGGACTCACAAAGGCGCAGACGAGAAGTGTTTTCGGTGTGTGTTTCAAGAAGAAGATTCGGAAGGCACCATGGGGGTGTCTCTTTCCCGGGACCTTATGGGCGTAGCAGGCGATGCGTTGAAGGCGAATATCACAACGTTAGGTCCCCTTGTGCTCCCTCTTTCGGAGCAGATCCTCTTTTTCGCAACGCTGGTGGCGAGGAAGTTCCTGAACATGAAGGTGAAACCCTATATTCCTGATTTCAAGCTTGCCTTCGATCATTTTTGTATCCACGCGGGCGGACGAGCTGTTTTGGACGAGATGGAGAAGAACTTGCAACTGTCCGAGTGGCACATGGAGCCGTCGAGGATGACATTGTACAGATTTGGCAACACTTCGAGCAGTTCCCCTTGGTATGAGCTTGCCTACACTGAAGCGAAAGGGCGAGTGCGTCGGGGTGACAAGGTATGGCAAATTGCGTTTGGTTCAGGGTTCAAGTGTAACAGCGCTGTGTGGAGAGCGCTTCGCACTGTGAAGCCCCCGCAGTATAGCCCGTGGTCGGATTGCATTGACAAGTTGCCTGTTGTTGTACCCACTTATGCGAACATTTCGTAGATGGTAGCTCATTATTTTATTTTATGAAGAGACCATTCATGAAGGAAACCACACCAGGTGGTTTCTTACTTTCGTCCCCAGGACAGTTTTGGTGAATCTCGGTGAGAGTTGATTCTCGTAGGGTTGATTCTTAGTTGTAGGTTCTTGGCAATTGTTTGGTGGTTCAAGCAGTGGACAGGCACCCATTGTTCCTGGAAAAGCTCCATTGTTGAACTTTGTAATTTTATTCGGAACGTGAAGAAATTTTCTTAGCAGACCCAGTTGGTCAAGATTTTAGAGACTGCGATGATGACCTCTGTGCTCAATTTTATTAATACCAAGTCCCATGTCAATAGCTTTTCCCATTTGCTGGGGGTACATTGACACGGGAGTGCTCTTCGAAATACTCAATTGTGAGTTTGTCAATTGGCTAAAGGGAGAATTCCCAGTTGTGCTTGATGGAGTAATTTTACTGTAAGTATTTCAATAGCAGAAATTTGGATAGTCATGAGTTTGACAAACTATTTTCTGTTGATCAATGGTTGATTAAGCCCTTCTTACTTCTCACCTACTAGAGCATCAATGTCCTGACGTAATTTCCACCAGCAAGGACTTTTGTCCTTATGATCCAGCTAATTTCCAAAATCATTTATTCTTACTGAGTGTAGTCACCAACCTATCATTATAAGAAATTCTTTTGGCATTCACCCACTCTTGCCCAACTCTTGGAGTACTTCAATTTTCACATGATGGCACTACATGACAAAATTGCATGTTGTTGTATGTTGAAGACACATGGATGTTTGGAATTTGAATGGAACTTGCACCTAATCTGCAAAGTTTTCTTCTGATATGTAATATTTTCCACTTGTTGTGAAATCCATGTATGATACTCTTGTGCCAAAGGGCTTCTTCACTTGAAACTCTGACACTCTGGTTGTTTGACATGATCCTTGAATGCAGAGGTTGGTGTTGTTGAGGGCAGATTGGCGGTGTTTTGGAGTTAGAATTTTATTTTATTTTATTTACCATTTTTTGTCAGCTGTTGTAGAAACGGACAGTTGTTAAGACACTTGTCTTTTGTCATGGAGTCATCCCGTCCTACAGGTGATCTTGTGTCAGTACTGACAATCGGTACGAAGTACTGCCGATAACATCCAGTACGAATTGCTATGCATGGCACAGATGTTTGTCGCTCTGAAATACTTCTGACCATGTCCAGTGCTCTTTCCAGAAGAGATCGGACGCGGAGTGAGAGGGTTTGCGATGCAGGAAAGGGTGGGTGACAGACCGACATTCAATTTTCTACACGGATGCTCCATAACTTACCAGTTGGAGAATGAGAAATAAGTCTGCATTTTTCTACCCGTACAAGAAGGTTCTGAAAACTGGAAAGTTCCTACGTGGAGGAAAAACAGACACAATGAGTTCTTCCAATCAATGGTTGGGGAGGATTGACGGTTAGTTAACTGTTAGCTGGTGGAATTTTTTGGGGAAAAAAATATGGTTGCAGTTTTGAAAACATTCATTGGAAAAAGGTAGGTGAAAAAATCTTTTAAAATTCTACTTGGAGTAAAAAATAGAGAAAAAAAAATTGGACTTGGTACTTGAAAAAAACGTTTTAATGTGGGAGGTAAAAGGAAAATAGTTGGCAAAACTCAAAAACAAATTCCAAACGATGCTTCCTATTCATAAAATTGTTAACCTTGGAATATTGAGATTGGTCATTGTGGAAATCATTTTGGGGGTATTGTGTGAATTATGTGCTTAACCCTAGACCACCCAAGAGGACAAAAAGTGTCCTCACATAGTTTTAAGTTAAATTCAAAGTACTGTAACTTTTGCATCCAATGTTGAAATTCAATAAAACTTGTTGGAAAAGTTGCGCCTTTTCTTCTAGTTTGTGTGGTAAAATTTCAGATCAATCCAAGAGGTAATGATTTTCTGGAAGCCAATCAAAGTTCATAGGCTCAATTTGATTCACCAAAGTGTACTTCATGGCTGCAATTTCGGGGTCTTGTATCTCCTTCATCCAATGTTCGATTTCAATAAAATTTGTTGGGTTGTGTTTTCCTTGAATTCTAGTTATTGTGGTGAAATTTTCTTGTCAATACAAGTTGTTTTGAATGTTTGAAAGCAATTCAAAATTCAAAATCCCGCCATTTATGGACTATAGTGAACTTCGGCGGCTTGTATCTTCTTCATAAAATGTCCGTTTTCAATAAATACAAATTGTAAAAGTTGCGCATACTAGTCTAGTTTGTGGGGCTAAATTTTTATACAAATCCAAGAATTTATGAATGACTGAGAAGCATTTTAGTAGAAGGAGGTTCAGCCCTAGATGTGTTTTTTGCAACTTTTCTTGCCTATTTTTGACATTTGCAAGCCATTTTGCAAACACATTGAGTCAATTGAATAATATTTTTTTTCACTAATGTGTTTATATCCTGGTTTTGAATCACTTTGTAGCTCAAAGTTTTTTCATTGGATTAGGTTTAGAAATCAAATGTGGCCTCTAAATGTGTTTTTAGGAAAATTTCAGCATTCTTTTTCAACACTAAAACATTATAATCTTGCAATCTACACCGTCAAATGACTTCAAATTTGATCCATGACATCTACAACATGTGTACTACATGATTGTACGGTTAAGATCTTTATTACTTAGTCACATTTAGATTTATAGCACTTCAAAAGCTAGGATGTTTTTTACCCAAAACGGCCATGGGCGGTCTAGGGTTAAGAAAACCCAAGAGCACTTATTGGAGGTCAACCTATTGTGCAAGACTTCTCCATTCCACACAAGATTCCAAATATTAATATTTGTACTTTTGTCTTATATAGAAGGATTCTTGTCATTCATTAGAGACTTTTAGGCTGTTGGGTCATTACAAGATTAACCTACTTATATGAGATATTGGATGTTAAAAACTAAACGTTGCTAAAATACTGATTTTAAGAAAATGACAAATTTCAAGTTTTGAGTTGAAATTGGTTGCCATAGAGTTATTCTAAAAGTTAGGAAAGTCACTCTCTCCGTGGTCCTTAGTTTGTTTCTAATTCAAAATTGCATTTGAATTTTTTTATTTAGTTTGTATGTTTTTTGAGAACTAAGACAATAATACATAATTGTATGTAATCAAACAGCATTAAGTTATCCTCTTTCTAAATTGAGCTTTAGGTCCTAGCCTTGCAAAAAGAAGGTGTTGTGACCCTTATCACAACCTTTGATGGATGAATGCATTGATAGATGAAAGAATTTATGATGATTGTGTCATGATATTTAATGGATGAACTAATCCATGATGGAATGTACACTAGTGAACAAGCAGAGATTGCCTAGAGATATCTCTAGATAGTGGATTTGTGCACTGGAGTTAGATAACTCTAGTTGGATGACAAGGGCACTGGAGTTAAATACAAGTATGTTGGAATTTGGAATTAGATAACCCCAAGTAGAAAAATCAAGATTTGAATACAAGATGAATTGGATAAGATATGATTGGAGAAGTATAACTAGGAATTTTATTTCAGTGGATGGTTTTAGATAGAACCAGGATAGAAAGCTAAAGATAGAAAAAAAAGTCCTAGTCTATCTTAAGCACTAATAGTCTTTATTGATAGTCTTTACTATAGAAGATGGAGCTTGGAGGTGCTCTTTGGAGATTTCTCTGTCTTTATGGTTGGGTTTGAACTCCTTATGAAACATTCATGTTAATAAGTATATTTTGTCTTCTTAAGTGGAGTTCATTGTAGAAGATTTGTAACATAACGGATCAAAATTTTTTTGCAACACTTGAGATGATAATTTGTGTTTATTGTCACTATATTCTACAATATTCAAAGTCAACAAGGATTTCTTTGGTGGTGGTTTTCTTTATAATGTGATGACGAAAAAAATATTGCAAAATATTTTTCATTTTTTATGTCAAAATTCTTTTCTTTTTTTTTCAAAATAAGATGACACCACTACATTTTAATGAATGTATATACATTTGGATGCATAATCGATGTTTCATCCATAATGTAGAAATTTATGAATGTAAATTACTCAATCTCACCAACAAAGATTGCAAGACACACAAAGATAACTATGTGCATCCATAATCATCATTTGTTAAAAATACGACACATACATTTGGGATAAAAAACCAACACTATAACTCAGATATTAATTACACAAGACACACACAATCAAAATATGAAAGCCTTTGAGAGCCTAATTTGAATTTTTGATAGACCTACAAACAATATTTTGAAAATTTGTAACTTATTCATATGGTGACCCAATAACGTATGATGAAGTGCTAAAGATTCTTCTCTCACTTGCTAGTAAAATCCAAAATAATATATTATATGTTTAATAATAGAAATTATGATTAGTTGCTAATAGTGCCAACTATGAGTGCACTAGAAAATTGAAAGTAAAATCCTTGTTCAAGGGGCTTGTGAAGCTCAATGCTCTTCTCTGCTAATCAAGTTTTGGATATACCTAGAGAATACTTTGAAAATTCATAATTTATTCATATGGTATCCAAATAATGCCTGCTGAAGTGCGTTAAAATCCTCTTTCAGTTCCCAACAAGATCCAATGTAAATAATAATGTTTATTCGTAGTAACGAAGTATGCTCAGTTGTGATTACTGATGATTATAGGTGCACATACCCTACAAAATTTGAAATTTGGGGGTGAAGCTTCCGAAAGTGTCGCCCGCTCGTGCTTGAAACTTCTTTCACTTCTTCTTCGTTGGACTGAGAAGGCACCTGCTTGAAGCTTTCCTTCTTTTTGTTTGAAAGAGAAAAAGACAAATGCCTTGAATCTTCCAGCTCATTTGCTCAGCAGCGGCTGCCACTCTTCCAGTGAGTTGCATACTGCTCCTGGCGCACATGCAACCTCTCTTGAAGGCTGTGCCAGAATGCCAGATTGCAAACTACCAGAGTCGTTTCATACGACAATTGCCTCTCAGCTTCCGGAGTCGCAGTTTGACCAAAATCTCACAGAATTCAAGGGACATTGCTAGTTTGTTGCATATTCTAAGAATGATCAAAACAGGGATTTAATTAGTTGCTGGGGGTTTAAGAGGGATTCGAATCTGTTCAGAAATGCTTCTGTAATTGCGAGCTCTGGGATCCGTCTGAAGAGGAGCTTTGCAATTGGAGGGAGATTGTTTGGCGATCGAGCGCATTCCGACAAGCTGTTGGTTGTTTCGATTGAAGATTCGGGTGCCGAGGGATCTCGCGGTACGATGTTTCTCTAATGCCAGTCTCTGTATTGCAAGATCTTTGAAACTTTTGTGTTATTTTGTGAAATTTCGCCAGGATCTTCTGTTGGTGAGGACGATGCTTTTGAGTCGAATCGGGAATGGTTTTGGGTCATTACGAAGCAGGCTGGGGGATGGGTTTTTTTGTACGGGAATTGTGGAGTTCTAGATGATTGGATCGTCCTGAAAACCTGAAATTCACGGACGATTGTAGACTTTGGAATTAGGGTTTCGTAACGTTCTGGGGAATCCCCGTTAGACGCCCTCTGAATTCGCATGTGTGAGAATCCGTGATACCTAGTTTTGCAACGTTGAGCTCGATTTGAACAATTCAGGTTTTTTCAATCCAATGAGCCGTTGTGAGAGTACTTCACAGCTTTTGATTTGCTCGATTTGTTCCGACTTGGTATGAATTTTCTGCAAGTAACTCTTAGTTGGGACTGTTCTCGAAATCTCTACTCAAGAATGTTAACTAGGTGATTTAAACTATTGAGATTTGGCCTGGAGTACAGAAATTTGAGTGCGCACATTGTACCGTACAATGACAACGCTGGGGAGCTCGTTGGGTCTTCGATACCAAGAAGCTTCCACGTATAAGTTCAGTGCATCTTCAGCAGTTTGGAACAGGTCATTGCGGAGGGGAAGTCCTCTTCCTATACAAATACATTTGAATTTGGGTACGAATATCCAAATTCTCTACCTCTAAGCTCTTGATCTGTTTGAACCTGTTGCAAGCTCACACAAGCCCACTAAGGTTATTCTACCTAATTTTCATCCTTACCCAAAGCTGCTTCTATATTTCTTGCCTAAAGTGTACATTTTATGAACATAAGCCTGGGGTGAATTTCAGGTCCACCTGTAATCATTTCTTGGAAAATTTGGTGCCCCAAACTCCCAGTTTAAAACGAATTGGAATAATGTTTGTTCACTTGCCAGCAAGACTGTATAAAAATGAAGGCAGTTCAATCACAGGAGTTATGCCAAATGCTAATTTTGGACACTTTTAGGTGTGCATATCTTACCAGTTACCACCTCCTCATGTTTGATATGGTAAATGATCTCTCCTCTGATGGTTGGCAGATCATGCATTGTTTTTGCCAGAGTCCTTGCATCTACCAATGGTAGGGTATTTATAAGTTGTCCTGCTTAACTGATGAAATGAATATTGGAAATGGTCAGGAGCTTTTAATATATGAATGTTTGGCAGGAAGAGTCCTACGTCAGCAGAGTTTGCTATTGAAAATGATAAGTGTTTGTATGAGATATTTTTGTGTTACAGATGAATGAATGTGCATGTTCTGCCAAGGGCACTGAAGATCAAATGATATCAGTCTTACGAGATTTTACTCTCTGTTATTTACAGGATAATGGCTATTGTTCGGACATTGTTTGTGGCTGCAAAGTGGCACTTCTTCCATGCCTCTTGGTAAGATTTGCAATCCATGTGTTGGTTGCATGAGCTTCCACCTTGTGCAACCATGAGTACTTAACACCAAGGCACATGTGTGAAAGTAATGTTAGCTCAATATTTTGCATATTTGGTCTACGTAAATGTTGTCTGCAGTCAGCTGGATATTTTCATGCTGTTTGTAGCTTTGTATGTACAATGATGAAATGAAATGGGCTGGAAGAATAGGTCATGACAGGGAGCTTCCACAAAGAAAGCAGGCTAGCAGGAGAGTTTCCTGTAGCGTTGGAGCTGCATATAATAATGAGAAAGTCCCAGATGTATGTGGCCACCATTTTCCTTCATCAGGTACAGAGATAAGGTGGGTACACCCAAAATTGCCCCTTGCCTAAAGCCGCCATCATCACTCTTATGTACATCTCCAAAATCAAAATCAATATGTACTTACGTTGAAGAAACGATTTTAGAACATCTACCAATAAAACTTTGACCCTTCATAACTGCGTCCAAATGTGGCGTTCTCTGGGTGCGTTGGAACCTCCTTTCAGGCAAAGTACTAGGCGGTTTAGGGGTACGCACCTTAAATGCAGGCACATCAAATCCAGAAGGGCAATAGTAATAACACCCACTACCATTTGTTATGAGTGCTGCAGGTCGTTGTGTTGAAGGACAATAGTAATAACACCCACTACCAATTGTTATGAGTGCTGCAGGTCGTTGTGTTGACAGGATTACGGAATTGGGAGTACGCTTTGAAACATGTCAATGTCTACATCCCACACGCTGTAGTGGCAAGCACGGCGCTGGCTCTTTCGTACCCGCCCTCATTCACGTGGTTCACCACCAAGTGAGAGCTTTACCCTCGAGGCCTTGACTTTCGCTACACATTCACGGAATGAAGTTATTGCTGCATGTGATGGTTCCCGCAAGTAGGTGTTACTGACAATCAAGATTATCTGATGGTCATTCATTCATTCATTCATTCATTCATTCATTTTATTTTTTTGAGAAACAAGTAAAACGGAATTTCATTGCCATGGTCTGTCATTTCCCTTGAATCTACAGGTACTATGCACCTGCGCTGGGGTTCCTGATGTTTGCAGTGGGTGTGAACTTGAGCATTGAGGACTTCAAACACGCGTTTGAACGACCTGGACCGATAGCTCTGGGTTTGGCTGGTCAGTACATTTTGAAGCCACTCCTAGGCGTGATCGTCGCCACCATTGCAGTCCAGTTTCTTCACCTACCAGAGTACCAGATGCAATAGGTACGTGAACAACAAAAAATTGAACTTTGGTTCTCACTTCTCAGTTCTCAATCTCAATGAGCAGTACGATCTTCAACGGGTGACAAAAAGTACTTGTAAGGCGTGCTGCAGTAGCAAAATTTTGTCCGAGGAAACTGTCTCTTAAATGAGTCTCACTCAACTCACCTTATCAGTGTATGTGATTGAATCATCGCACCATTACGTCACAAAATTTGATGGCACTGCACGATTTTGCAGTTGAACTGAGTTAACGTTTCTGGACTTTGGAGTTGATATGAGTTGAAGTGTGTTTGGCGTCGGTGATGGCATTGCATGATTTTGCAGTTGAACCGAGTTGACATTTTTGGACTATGGAGCAGTGTTCGGGATAATTTTTTGAGCTTTACCAGCTATTTTTACTCTTAAGTCCCATACTGAACCGGGTTCGGTTATTTTCTCTATTTTTTACTTTGAATATTAGAAATTTTATAGATTTTTTCATTGTTTTTTTGGACGATGTTTTCAAATTGCAACTAGGTTTTTTTCCCAATTCCATTGACTAACTTTGAACTAGCAGTTGGGTATTTCCCGAACACTGCTTTTGGAGTTAAGTGTTTGGCGTTGCTTTTGGCATGTTATGGATTGATACTTTGTGCGTGTGTTAGCGGAGCCCAATTATCAAACTACGCAATGTTTCTCACAGACCCAAGTCTAGCGCTGTTGAGCATTGTTGACTGCTCTGTCGACTGCTTTGGCTGTGGGAGTCATTCCTTTGCTCACCTTGTGGCTCTTAGGGAAACGCTTGCCTATTGATCTCGTTGGTATGATCACCAACATTACCAAAATTGTGGTGGCTCCTATTGTTGGTGGCCTCTTCTTCAACATGTATGTTATCATTCATTCTCATAGACTTTGCATCTATTTTGTATTAAGCATAATTTGGGTTGACCCTAGTAGGTGAGTTGAATAATATTCCCTCTGTTTCTGAAAAAGACTTGTGTTTCTTTTGTATAACAAATTTACAAAGGAAACACATGTCTTTTTTGAAACAGAGGTAGTAGTAAATTCATTATTGACATGGATATAATTGGCTCCATTGACGCCTCATATTTTATAATTGCTCCAAGTTGAACTACCAATACTTCCACTTAAGCTAGGTATCCCCAAACTGCCATTTTTTGCTATTGTGTTCAATTACTATTATTAGACCGTTCATATTTTTTGGTTGGCAAGTGAAAAGAAGTTACAACGCACCAAAAATTGTGGCATTTGGATAATCTAGTTCACAGTTTATATTAATTCTTTTCTAAAATCTTTACTAATAGCACTTTATAAATTTGCAGACATGTTTTCATACGCAGACATAAATATAACTTTATTTTTATATTTTATATTAAATACAAATTGTATCTTGCTTTCATTCGTCATGTATTCATCCACATAATTTTTCATTCAATTAGTTTTGCTAGAGTCCCATGACATCCAAACATCTTCTCATGGAAACCTTGCATCTTAAGAAAACCTTTTTGGTGTTGTTATATTGCAACAAGCTCCATTCTAGTAGTACCACAAATGGAGATGCTCTTGCATGGTCTCAAAAAGTAGACATTTAGAATTGACCTAGAGCCATGATCATGGAAGCTAAAGAAGTTCTTGTTTTTGTGCAAATTTGTACCCCAAGTGACAAGCTTGATATGCCCTTACTTGCCTTTGTTGTTTCTTTTGACAACTTGTTGTGTTGGCTCGCCTTTGGCAATTAGCATTAATGCCATCCGTTCAGTATTTGGGCTTCAAATTCTTTTGTATATTGTACCATTTCACATAGCGGCCTTCTTTGTTGGCTACAAAGTAATGGAGATGATGTTTTTGAGAGCAACGGACCTTATTGCCCTTGCAAGAACCATCTCCTTTGAAACAAGTATGAGCTAGAGTTTTCTAATCACTTCATCACAAAAGTCCCTCCTCATTGGTTATCATTTTTAATGGCTTTTTAATACTTAAAAATAAATAAATACATTAACAAATATACTTAATTATTGTCATTTTAATATTAATTGGTGTACATTAATTCTTTTACACCCATATCATTTTTTTAAATTTGTGTTTAAAGTCGGTATTGTATTTTTTTAGTTTCACCAAATTTGTCTAAAAGAAAGGTTGCTCAAAGATTTAGGCATTACTTTGGATGAATAAAAAGTAATATGAATGAACATCATCTTGAAGCATTGTATTCATTATCCCAAATTTGAATGTTGAAATACTTATTGGTGTTGCAACAATTGATAAGAGACTTTTATAATGTTAAGACAAGCCGCAATATCTTTGTGAGTGAAACTTAGAAGCTTAGCTATAGTTGCTTATGAAATACATTTTCATGGTATTACAGGGATGCAAAGTAGTTTACTAGGTCTCGCATTGGCAAACAAATTCTTTCTAAATCCACATGTTGGTCTACCTTCTGCCATATCTGTAAGTTTCTATCTAATTGCATCAATCATGTATGAAGATTTCTTATTCTTATACTTCTCAGCATTGCCAATTTTTGTTTCTAGGTCTAAAGTAATTGCCTTTGAAAGCAAAACTGTGAGCACTAAATATAGTCACTATTAATAGAATGATCACATTATGAAACATTCTTGTAAGTCAATTAAAGAGGATTCAAAAAAAATTTATTTTTATTTTTTTGACACAAATTAGACATCATTCAATTGCAAAAGAACAAAGCATTATTTACTTCTTATCACTTTCATAGCCACATAGCACAACGCAATTGTAAAAGAGGGTGGTCTAGAGTCATAATCCTATTCTTTTGAGATAGCATAAACCTCCCATAAATTTTTTGACTTGTATGAGGGTTACAATATTATTGGTAAGATGACCTAAACCAACATTAGACAGTCTAATATTTTGCTAGGTCACATTCTCAAAAAAAAAAAATGTACTCATCAAGCAAGATTGTCTAATGTTCTGCGGATTTACATTCTCAAAAACAGTATGTACTCATCAAGCAAGATTTTGCAGCGGCGTAATTCGACGCCGCTACCTTACAGAAAACTGTAACCCTAACTCTCGTCCTCGGATTCCCACGCAGGTTGTGATCATGTCGTTGATGGCGTTTGGCTTGGTAATACATTGGTCCAAACACAAACATCCTTGATTGATTTGAACTCGTAGTGAGCATCATTTCCCTCGTGCATTTTCTGCTCCGTATTTGTAAATAAAGATATTCCGCATTCAATGGACACCGTTGCTCACTTGATCTCAGGCAAACCCTAAACCATCAGCACCAGCGTAAGCGGTGTTGATACATTACGCTGTCCACTGACTCTGCGTGCTCATATCTACAACGTCGTAAGGCTTTAAATTTGCAGAAGTTATTCTCTACCAGCTCTCAATCTAGTCCATTACTCCGATCATTTGCTCGATCTTCTTTGAATGTATTCTTATTCAACAGCTGTGGCGCAAATCATCGACTACGACATTGCACACTGAGGTTTAATAGTTTCTATAATCATCTAAATTGAAGAAGAATGTTGAATGTTTGCGTTCCCGTCCACGGCTTGGCCTTCACGTGTTTCGTCAAGGAATCAAGCTGCAGTCAGTATTAGGGTTAGTAGCTTATAGAGAGCACCAAAATCATGTCGAATTCAAATGAAGTGTATGATGCTTAGTTCAGTTGTTGCGAGACACTAATATAGTTTTTTATTAGCATTGCTCTCATAGAAGACATTTTAATTCTGGCGATTAATTCTGGCGATTACTATGACTATTTTTTCAAGTATTAGTGCATATCACGTCTATTTTGCAGGCTTAGGATACGAGCTTGAAACAACCTAGCAGCAGATGGGAATTGCAGAAAGCGAGACATGAACGACGGAGAGCTACTGAAGAAGAAAGGGAGTGCTTGCCTATAGAGATAAGAGGACAAGTTTTGGAAGCACAGACAATATCAGAGTTATGTCTCATTTGCAGGCTCAGAAAACGAGCTTGTAACCCTAAGTGCAGGTATAATTTGAGAACGGGAGCTCTGGTTGAAATGAACGACTGGGAAAGAAAGAGAGTGCTTGACAGTAGCGATCAGAGGGCAGGTGTTGAAAGCAGAGACAGTATCAGAGTCATGTCTAATTCGCAGGCGTAGAAACGAGCTTATAATCCGAACAGCAGAGATGAATGCAGGAAACGACCTCAGGCGGAACTGTACGATTGGAGAAGGAAAGGTTGCGGTTGCTTGCCTGCTCATCGATTTTCCGGTGATGGAGTCCATGCTGAGAGCGAGGGGTTATGAGGTAGTGTATGCAACCCATTTTGCACCGCCAGCGCGTGTGGTGGAGTCGGGGGAGTGCCCGGAGTGGTCGGAGGAGATGGCGTGATTTCAATGCCCGGCACTTCGTGTCTGATCTCCTCGTTTCTTTGATGCGTGCTTGGACTGCTCTTAAACCGCATGGAGCCCTTGGTCTCGTCATGAGGTCTCGTCGTGATGTGGTTCAACATCTTGAGAACCTCGGTAATGTAGGGCCGCTCTTGCGGCTGCTCACGTGTGCAAAGAAGTGCCACTCCCAGCGCCATCGACATCTTCTGTTGGTTGGCGTCGAGTTCGTTCCTCAGAACTGGATCGAGGATATTCTCCAGCGCTTTGGAATCCGAGAGTGTCGATCGGATCCAATCTGGTAAGCTCACTCCCGCTTCAAGAGACTGTGGACTCCGTCCCGAAATCATTTCCAGCAATAGAATCCCAAATGTGTACACATCACCCTTGATCGTACAGCCCTCCAGATTCACAGATTCTGTGGAAGCGAGACCATGAAAATCTTAGTTACTGGAAATCGGTATATTCCGGGGTTCGTTATGTTTCGATAGCTTAACACCACGTTTTCTTCGACTCTGTTTTCAAACAGTGAGTACACATACCAAGACTCGAATTCGTTCAAATTATTGCTGAAATCGAATAGCGTTAAAATGTCGATTCCGTAAATTCAACGTAAATCGTTTGATTATTCCATCCAAGAGAACGACTTGCATTGATGGCGTGTTGGTAGGAGATATGAATTGTCTACCTGGAGCCTTGTAGTCATTCGAACCACCCGCTTCTCTGCCTTTTACTCCTTGATCACCTAAAATCTTAGCGACGGCAAAATCGGTAATCCTCGCTTCCATGAAGGTGTTGAACAGAACGTTACTCGGCTTCAAGTCGCCATGGACAGTGGGAGTGGAGCATTCATGGTGGAGGTATTTCAATCCTTCGGCAACTCCGATGGCGGTGTTGAATCGGTGGTACCAACTGAATTCTTTCACGACTTCTGTGTCCTTGTGCTGCGGGTACATGACGTTGTTTAAATTCCCGTTCGGCATGTACTCCATCACCAATGCCGTGACGTCCGTGCTGCAACAATAGCCGAGCACCTTGACGAGCGACCAGTGTCGGATATGACTCAGAGTTTCGAATGCTTCTGCAAAAACCTTCTCTGTGCCTTCGTTTACGATTCTGACAGCGAGCTTCTTCACAGCTACCGAGGTGTTGTCCGGAAGTACGCCTCTGTACACGTTGCTCATGCTGTCCTCGCCGATCTTGCTTTTCTCGTTGAAGTTTTGAGTGGCGCGCAAGATCTCCTCCGGAGTGAGCTTCAATTCCAGCTCGGCGGAGACCGATACAAATTTTTTCTGCTCCTTCTCTTGCCGCAAGTATCTGGAGCAGCAGAAGAACGTGACCATGCAGAGCAGCAGGAACGCGACTGCGCTTCCCACTGCAATTGAAATGACCGTAGAGTGGTGATTGCCCGGGTCGCATGTTTTGTTCACCCTCTCCCCGCACACGAGATTGTGAGCGAAGCTGCGGATGTTCACATCGTCATGTTCCACAAAATATGGCACCTCGCCGACGAGATGATTATATGAGACACTGAGATACGTCAAGGCGGTGTAATTGACGAAATGGTCAGGAATTCGACCCTTGATATTGTTGTAGGAGGCATCGAACACTTTCAAGTTCTTCAGGTCAATAAACAGGGGGAGACCTCCTCCGAACTTATTTGTGGAGACGTTAAATACCACCAAGTTGGCGAGGGTGGCGAGCGGCATACCCGGGAGCAGTCCTGTCAGATAGTTGGTGGATAAATCAAGCTCTTGAAGCGACACACAGGAGCTGATATTGTCAGGCAATATCCCAATAAATGCATTAGCGGAAAGATTCATCTTCAGCAATAGCGAAAACTTCCCGATCGTGTTGGGGATGAATCCAGTGAGGTTGTTACGGCCTAGAGAGAGCTGAGTTCGCAGAGGGAGATTTGAGATTGTCGCCGGAATGCTTCCAGTCAGGTAGTTGTTCGACAAATCCAGATCTTCCAGTCGAGGTAGAGTATCCAGCCGTGAGACAAAATCTCCAGTCAGTTGATTCTCCTGTAAATGAAGCACCGTCAAATCACTCATATCCTGGAAAGGAACAGTCCCCTGAAGCCCATTCCTGCTCAAGTCCACTCGGTTCAGTCTCGTGCACTGATTAATCTCCGCCGGGATCGCGCCAGCAAGGTTGTTGTTCGACATGTTGAGCGTTTTCAAAAATTGCAGGTTGCCAATCGAGGTTGGGATCTCTCCAGAGAGCCGATTGTTTGACACGACGAGCGAAGTGAGGTTGGTCCAATTTCCGATTGGCAACGCGCCATCCAGGCGATTGTTCCCGAGATTCAGAGTCACTAACCCGGCCGCCGATGTGAGCTCGTTTGGAATCGGGCCCGTGAAGAGATTGTACGACAAGTCGACGCTCTTCAAAAACGTGAGAGCGCCTAAATCGGGGCTCAAGGTTCCTGTCAAGCTCATGTTGGCCAGGTTGATGGACGAGACTCTCCTGTTCGTGCAGTTGATCCCGGGCCAGTAACTCGCCGTGTAATTTCTCATCCTGCACGGATTCAAAGTATTTCCAGCCCCTTGCCGTTTCCACCAGTACGTGACGTTGAAAGGATCTGTTGTTATCGCCGCCTTAATGAGGAGTAGCGCCTCGCCATCTTCCACAACGCTTCGCGTAAAGTTCACGGCCTGTCACGAGGATCAATCCCAATTGCAAGGTCAGTCACCAAGACCATAAGTCTTAAGCAGTTGAACTCATCTCACCTGGCCTCACCATGTTGCTGAGGGGAACATATGTTTCACTGATCCAGAAATATAATAGAGCAAATTAATGCCACTCAGCAAAAGTAGTTCCACAATCGGTATGAACTCAAATCCGGATCCTGGCTGGGTTGTGAAAGACCTGAAGGATGCACTATTCCATGGCCAGGATCCAGATTTGAGTTACCTCTCGAGGATAATTTCTAGTTTTCTACGAGGACGTTACAATCTGATATTGAAGAAGCAGATCACGGGAGACCGAGTGTCAGAACAGAGGCCGGAAAGGAGCTAAGGGAGTGGTTTTCTGCCTGCCTCCTGCTAATTTGAAGTCATCGTTCAGATCACCGTGCGCGGAATGTGGTTACACCGCAAGACATGGCGAAGCTGCTTAGTTACGTACCAGTAATCTTCGACCATGGGTCTCTGTCTTCTCCGGTCCTAATTCAAGCGAGGGTCGAAAGGGATCTCCTGCAACTCCAACAAACAGCAACCCAATCGTGAGCAGAAAACACCCCGACAGGCGGATTCGCTGCGGGTCCAAGTCCCTGCGCCTGGTCCTCATCCCAAACGGTCTCAATCTTGGCGCCATGGTGGACTAATCTCGTTTCAGGTAATCTTCAAATCCTCAGCTAGATGCGTATATATCATGCTCTTCAATATCGCTTCACCCAATCGTGACCGAGGTCAGAGCCATGGAGTCCAACGAACATTCTCTTGATCGATCTCTACCTGCTTCCTGCCCAAAGCCTCGCCATGTTAATCCCCTCGAAGCATTGTCACCCAGGCACCCTCTGCTTCCAAACAACGAGCTAGCTCGGTCGGAAGAAACGACCTCAACGTTCACAGGAACCCCATCTCAGAACCAACAAGCCGTTGGCAGGAACGATCACAGAGCAAGTGAGACCCACTCTCCCCTGGCATCTGTCTCGAACATCGACCTTGCCGACAACGACAGCATTCGGCCGGCGCCACCTAGCTAGCTAGCTACCCGATCCTCTGCAAGCTCCGTCTCGCCTGTGTAAACCACACCACCTAGCTCGAAATGTAAGTGGGGACGTGGGAGGACTGGGTGAAAATCCGCCAATAGCAGAAGTCAACATCCCCGATCGTTCCGGGGCAGCTTTAACGACCACCTTGCCCATGGTTGACGTGCTCTCCCGGCCTTGCGAGGCAACCTACAGGACGTTGAAGACAGCTTGCGCGCTGGAGGGGCTTAATTTGGTTGGAATGGAATGGGAGACGAATTGAAGCCGAGCTCGTGGAGAGGGGAGGACTACTGTAGAGGACGTGACGGCATCGCTGACTACGTTGGAATCGTTGGCCACGTTGGGGCTCGCTTCCCATGCAGCCGGTCGTTTGGGGTATTTTCCAACGGGGACTCTGTCGTCACTCCCGGAGAATCGGCAAATTATTGCCGCTGGAATGGCTCGAGTCAACCGCACGTCAACTGCGAGTCTTCGGGTCTGCATCGGCGGTTTCAATTTGGCTGTGTTAAAAAAAGGTTGAGATCCGGCTGTGTCGCAAACTGAAATTTGGGTCTTTTTTTGGAATTCATGAGATTGAAATGCACTTGTTCAATTCTTATTAGTAACCCTTAAATTGTTGCTTGTTGAATGCTTTGAAAACTGTATTTCATTTCATCCAACTGTATATTTATTGATGATGCTTCTGGAAAATTTGTGTGATCTATCCGTGGAAAGAAGAATGTTTTGAGGTAGTCATGCCTCGTATGAACTCTTTATGTACATGATCTTCAGAAGTGTTCGTATCTCTTATCACTTAATCCAAAATTAATGTAAGTAAGTAGTAACAAAGGATCATGCAGGCTTCTAGGTTCTTGAATTGAAATGAATGTCAAGATATCATTTGGACATGATGGGGTGTGCATAAATGGAATAAGGATTAGATATTGCTTGATAGCCGGGAGGCTCGAGAGTAATGCCAAGTGTAATAGTTCATCACAAATGTCCATATCTATACTTTTTGCGAATCTAACTTGGTTGTAGAAAGAGGGGCTACATTATGAGTTATAATGCTTTTTTGACTATCCAATGGGAAGGTGACAAACCTGCCTTGAAAACTAGACTTAGCATTATGGTGCCTTTACCTTACATAAATCAATGATATGTAGATATTTGGGAGGGAAACTGTTATTTATTATGATTTTGAAAACTGAATTTTTACTAATGCAACTGCAAAGATTCATGTTCCGAAGTAAAGCAAAACAAAACAATATAATAGTTGGATGACGATCAAACTATTTGAGATAATATAAAAATAGTGTAGACTACAATGTATTTTTACTATAAATATTGTGAACTTCCATATTAGTGTGCCATGCATAATTTGCAAAGTAATGTAAGTTATTGTTATTACTACGAGGCTTATTAATTGAGTTAATTCGATGTTTTTAGATCCAAAATTGCTCAGTCAAAGTACTCAAACACAAAGTAAGGCTAAAATCTTCATCTATATTTGTTCATAAACATATCCAACTGTACGATCCTTTAGTTAACTTGTTATAGTACACCCCCTTAAAATTCAGAATACTAAATCTTACCAATTGCAAGATCATGATGCTTGGATTTCATAAAGAAATATTTTCAATTTTTCTCCAAATGATTAGGTTTCATCTTTCAAACTTTTTACACAAAAATGTGTAGATCCTACAACTTGTTTAATTTCTCTCTCCATAGTATGTTGAAGAAATAAGTTGGGGATGCACTTTTAAACAACTTTCAATAAAAAAAATTTCATAAACATGTTTGAAAAAACATAGTACGTAGAAAGAAGTAGAGCATGATTCAAAGTGACACCTTTATCATGATTCTTGTCACAAAATCTGTCTTGTTTTCATCCTAGATAAATTATTTCATCCAACTATTTCATGTGATGTTCACGAGAGCCCAACGAGCAAGCATTCTTTCTCAATGTAAGCACGATGATTCATTGCAATTTGAAGTTGGTAGTAAGGTAGGTACACCCAAATGTGCCATTGACCTTAAACCGCCATCTATACTATGTGTACATCTCCAAAATCAGTTCTGTACCTATAAGGAAGAAACGCTTTTAGAACCAAACTTTGTTCCTTAATAACTTTTGCATACAGTATCCAAATGCCATGTTCTTTGGTGCGTTGGAACCTCCTTTCAATTGCCTACAAGAACATATGAAAATTTGACCAGTCTAATAATAGTAACTAGGCTCAGTAGCAAAAAGTAGCGTTTTTGGGGTGTACCCACCTTAGTACTAACTAGGCACGGTAGTAGCAAAAAGTGGCGGTTTTGGGTGTACCCACCTTAGTACTAACTAGGCACGGTAAGGTAGGATGCTCTAAAAGCGACCGGCTTCTTCAAATCAACCCTACAAAATGGTACTAAATAGATATGAGTTGGTCTTTAAATGGACCACTTTATTCATTGATTGAATCCTCCAAAAAAGTATTCTTTATTGCAAGAGCCAGTCATTGGCCTTGATTTCCTCAAATCACTTTAGAAGTTGTAAGTGGACGCATTTTGGGAGACCTAGGGTCACAAATAGGTACCTACAA
This sequence comes from Antitrichia curtipendula, assembly GCA_951230915.1. NCBI lineage: Eukaryota > Viridiplantae > Streptophyta > Bryopsida > Hypnales > Leucodontaceae > Antitrichia > Antitrichia curtipendula. The sequence continues at coordinate 22,277,253 of OX579639.1, read as the reverse complement.
CTGAAATCTTTGAAAATTCATAACTAATTCAAAAATGCTTCAAAAAATATGAAACGACTTGGGTTAAGTTTGGCATCCATTTTTCTTTCTCTGAAAAATGAGTGAAAAATATTCCTATTCATGCAAACCTACGCAAAAGACGGCCCAGCCCTTAATTGGGCGCTTTTAGAGCATCAAAAAGTGGCGGTTTTGGGCGGGGGGTGCCCACCTTCAGGGGGCTTGTGAAGTGATGCTTGTTAGGAACCAGTGACACGCTTTTCCAAGTTCAAGATGGGCTAGTGTTTGGAACAGTTGTCCGCTTGCCTTCCAGAAGAGGGGTCGTGGCCTCGCTATTGATCTGTCTGTATTGCGAGCCATAGAATATGATAATTTTGACACAGGCACAGTACAAACAAGCAAACACTCGAATGCAGACTACAAGAACTTTTATTTTTTATTTTTTTTAATCATCTAGACTACCCAATAGGGAGAGACTGTATAGCCATCGTGAGTAATGGTGCAAAAGTTCAAAAGTTTTGTACGAGGCAAACGCAAGTACGAAACATGTGTTAAAAGCAATAGTGGTATATAAGGTAGACAAGCCTATTACCACCCTGATTTGCGATTTGACTATGTTGGAGTCAACTTCAATGGGGTCACCTATTTTTTTCAAAGGTGTATGCATGTTTCACGAATCAAACCCAAGTGGAATTATAATTTTCTAATGAAAATTGAAATTTCTATGAATTGTTGAAGTTGGCTGCCCTGAAATTACAAATCCGCCCATAGATAATTTATAAAAGTCAGATCAACAACCCATTACCGCCATAGATTGTATCTATGAGTACTTGGATGTCCACCAATCAATGGTAGACACGTTACCCAAGCTGAAATTAATGAACTGATTTTGTCAGAAAAATAGATGGACTTAGATGAGTTTCAGGGTGGTAATGGGGCCAAAAGTAAGATGTCGAAAATAGGAAGCTGACGGGAATAGGTTGGTTTACCTTATGTTGGGGTCCATCGGTTTTAAGAATCCATTCCTCGTACGGTGTGTGTTTGATAGTGTTGGATGTTGGTGTGTAGATACATATAGCATTGTGAACCTTTGTAGTGTTTCTCATGTTATGATGCTTGGATCTTTTCCCCCCCGCCTGGAAGACGGGGATAAGCCCTCCGTCCTTGATGCTTGGGAGGGAGGGATTTCAATTGTAATTTGAGTGAATAGATTGGTTGACTAGTTGTAAAATTGGTGGTGTGAGCAGTCAATCATTGTAGTTGGCCGGATTCGTGAGGAATGAGCAAGTGGCCACAAAGTCAACAATAGTGGATTGACGGAATGCTATGTAGGAATTCCTAGAAAGTCATTGACATGATGGCTATATTATATGGGTTTTTTTACTTATATTGTCTCTTAGAAAACAATTGTCCTTCCAAGGGACCATAGAAACTCAAAGAAGGTTAGGTCCTTAAGTGGATCTCTTGTAAATTTTGAAAAATGGTGTAAAAATGTACCCCTTTTGCGGAAATACAATGGTTTTTAAAATCAGTGCAGCCATCAAAAGTTATTCCACTACATGGGCAAAATTTGCAACATGCTTCTTTTCATTCTAAAATTTGAGAAGTATATAACTAGCATGATTGCCTAAGCAATAGTATCCTAGAAAATCTGTGACTACTTCAAAACTCTCATTCCAATATATAGGTGCAAAGTGACTCCTCTCTTTTGGTTTGGAGCCCACATTCTAAAATTGTAATACCATGATATTCAATTGGCTTCAAGGAAGTCTATAGGGAGGGTAACGACAATTCTAGACCACTTCAACAGAGAGGGCCATCAGACCATCATCGATCTTTCTATAAACTTAAGCCAATTTACGCTAGGGTTGGATCCAAGGACCTCTTGAATAATCAAAGTAGTCATGGTGGAAAAGATAGGCGTGGCCCAAATGAGGGTTACACTTTGGACAAGGCCTACGCCATTTTTCATGGATGAATAATATACTTGGAATCATGCATGGCCAAATTAGATTATATTTTGTTAATTTCAAGGAGTTTTTTCCTAGACAATCTCTTTGAGGGAGCCGCCTAATGGAGTTCTAGGACACCATGATTGGCTAAAATCTTACAACCATAGATTTTTTTAAATTTAATTGATATTACGGCTAACATTGCCAATATTAATAATAAATAGATATGGCCTCGCTATGGTCTCTCTTGGGTTTACACCAAGACCATGCAAAGTATCAGTATTATCTTTTAGTTTGGAATTCCTACTTCCCATGGTCACATCTAAAGAGTGGGGGAATACCTTTGAGAGCTTGTGGCTCCTTGGTCCAATCTTTTTATAGGTAGACGGTCCATAAACAATCCTTTTAAGCCTACCTACCTCATCCATGATATCACGTAAAATCACATAATATCACATAATAGATACTTCAAGGAAAACATCACTCATCCCTAGATAGGATTCCTCCTATCTTAACCTTGAAACACCAAACTCAACTAGTCACTGTAGAAATCATCCTTTTGGGTTCCGTGTGAATCATTTGCTTCCAAAAAAAACCAAAAAGCATTCATTGCAGGTTAAACTATTGTGCAAGACCTGCTCCCCTTTTCACATAAATTCCAAAGATGAACATCTGCACTTTCTATGTTACATAGATTGAAGGATTCTATCTCATCTATTGTACAACGTACTGTCTGCAGCGACGTGACAGGGTTATTAAATTGTCCGTTAGTTTCAGATGACTTGCACCACATTCTACAATGCAACAGTATCTCAACTTAGCGGTTTTTTCTTTGACTCGTTAAATGTGTCAAATGCATGTCAACTTGGTCTTTGTGTCAACCCCACTTTAAGCGTACCTCAAAGGATTCTGCCAAAGTGCACTCCTCTACAGTACAGTTCCAAACAGGCGGCCCAACTGGTGTCAAAAAAAAAAAAAAAAAAAAAGTCCGGCAACTCCGAATCACTTAATTTGCCACTCACGGCAGCTCTCCCAAATGATTTTGTCTGATTTTTCACTTGAGCATGCACAACATGCTTAACCCCTAAAGGTTTTGGACTATGTTTTCACAAAAAACGCTCCCAAACTGCCATTTCTAGTACAAGTACCAAATTTTGGAAAAAAAAACCCCATTTTTGGACACATGTAACCGTAGGATCTTGTAGTAAACTAGTTTGAAAAGATGTGGAAAAAATTTCAGAAATTTCCACCGTGTAGATTGCAAGATATTAGCATTTGAAGTGACAAAAACCCTTTTTTGGTCCCTGCGAAAAACCGGGCAGCTGCACTTCACATGGTCACATTTGTGTGAAAAAATGTCCAAAATGGTGGTAACTCTTTGGATTCATTCTTCAAAGCAAGTTAGCTACATGCTTGAAAAATTTCAGATCATTTGGAATTGTACAACATATAGGAAAAAATAGTAAGTAGAAAGAAGTAGAAAATGATTCAAAACACTAAATTGTTAAGGATTTAATTATGGAATTGAAAAATGCCAATCCAAACGATCTTAATGTTGTAATAAAAAATCTACACCTTGTGTTTATATTTTTTTTCCAAAAATATTGAAAATTGAGTTAAATAAAGGACTTCAAAGTTTATTTTAGAGTAGAGATTCCATAACTACCCGCAAACTACCCACAACTAAAATTCCTCATAACTTTCATCTCATAAATCAAAGTGGAATGATTCAAAGCTTTCCTTGTGCACATAAATCTAGAGAACCAATTTCAAATTTTTATTTCTCTAGAAAATGATTTTTAAAGAATTTGTTTTGCTGCCTGGGCTGCCCGCCGAACAATGAAAACTACATATCATACCATAACTTTTTAACCATGTGGTCAAAAGTTATGAAAATTGTTGGGCCCTAAAGCTACTCCTCGGGCACATCTTGTGTGAAAATTTCAAAGAAAAAAAATAAAAATTCCATTCGTGGTGAGCTGCCCCAAAACGCTATGTTGCCAAAAAACAGTGTTTGGTCCTTTAGGGGTTAAGCCAGAAAAAAGACAAGACAAGAAATGAACTTCAAAATCTTTTTCACTTTGTAAAGTTAAGGTAGTTTGCTCTTAAAAAGAAACCATTTCAGAGCTGATTGCCTTTTCAAGGAAGCTAAAATTTCTTGAAACTATTTTCAATAAATTTCTTTAGGAAAGAAAACTGAATTGGCATCTAACCCAAGTCGTTTCATTTTTTGGGGCCTTTGTGGAATTAATTATGAATTTTTGAAGTTGAAACGTAGGGGGCACTAAAAGGGACCATCTTCTGAAATGTACACTTTTGATACATTGAAGAAAGAAAAATGTGCCTTTATATTAGTGGTTGCTTGTAGAACGTAGGTGCTTTTAGAACGTACTACCTTAACCTTTGAAGGACCTAGGCCTTTTTTCCATCAAAAAAACACTTAAAACTACCATTTCTATTGCAAAGAGCAAAAAACTTGAAAAATATTTAACTATTGGATCTCACAGTAGACTAGAATATTATAATGTATAGAAGAAATTTAAAAAACTTTGACCGCATAGATTGCAAGATGTTTACATCCCAAGTGAAGAAAAGAAATTTTTGGCAACTTGATTGGCTAGATTTTTTGACTTTGAATCTTCTTGATTAAAAAAGTTTTGTACTATTGATTTTGATTTTCTAAGGATTTTATGTTGAATAGTTGAGTTCAAAATCTTTATAAAAAAATTCAAGAAAAAAATACTTAGTTCTTACTTATTAAAAAATTATTAAATAGAAGTGAAGTTCCAAATTGAAGGAAAAATTTATTGTTAATAGTTCTAAGATAGAATTGAAATACAATAATGTCAACAGTGAGATTGTTCTAGCAAACAAATCAAACTCTATCTAATAATTTTTTGGGGTAAATTGTAAAAATTGGCCCTATTCTACCTACAATTCTAAATGTCCTAGACAGTAGACAAGGCATATTTCAATGTTTTGATTTTTAATAAATTAATAATAGTGAAATTTTAAAATTTTAAAATTGGCCATTTGTGAGAACTTGGCGGTGATGAGATTTCACCCTCAAAAAGAACTTGAAACCATCTTCAATGTTCAAAAGTGTACGTGCTATGGAGCCCCTTTTTTGGCCTATTTGAAAGAACTTGGAGGGCATAAAATAACATATTTTTTGATGCCCTTCATATGAAGTATGCCCCACTAATGTGGAAATAGACCACTAAAATTTTAGCTCTAGTACATTAAGTTTGGGTACTCTCCAATACTAAAAAGACCCCTCCTTGAAAGTGTGACAAATTAGAGAAATTAATTTTTAAATATAAAATGTTTTTAAAATTCTTTCGAAAAACTAAATATATAAATATATAAATACAATCAAAACATTTAGAAATAGATCTTTATTTTTTGGCATTGGACTTAAAATTCAAAATTTATAGCTGGATAAAAACCTGTTTGGAAAAATGCCACCAAAAGCATTTGGTCTTTCTTGCAATCACCCATACATACAATACTACGCTATTTGGATTCTAATTCAAGGAGCTTCTAATTGCAATAAATCATTGGATTTCTTTTTATTCAATGTTTTAAAATAGAATAGAAACAAAATTTGTTAGACTTCTTCTTTTGGTTCAAATTAAATAATAATAATAATAATAATAATAATAATAATAATAATAATAATAATAAATGTATATTATGAAAATTACAATCAGATTTGAATTTTTGACCAAGGTGCATCTATTTTTGCAATATAAAGGACCTTTATAAGTTAATACATGTGAGGAAAAATTGAATATAGGATACAAAATTCTAAATGAATCCATATTATGATTTGTGCTCTAATTTTATGCCTTTTTAAGGCATAAAATTTATTATGAAAGGCTCGATATCTTAAAAGTAGAACAAAAGACAAACTAGTTTGGCAAAACACTATCAAAATCATTTGATCTTTCTTGCAATCACCCATATCAAGGCTTTTCTTTTCATTTTTTGTAAAGTACCAAAGTGGCAATATAAAATGTTATAGTGATGCTCCAAATTTCAACATCCACCCACATATTGGATAGAAAATATTACAATAGCACACATTACATATCCATAATTATGTTTTCATCTACAATCTAACAATTTTTTTCAAGATTATTATTTAATTTGAAGCTTTCTGGAAAAGAAACTTCACGATATATCACCATTCTTTAGCCAAATAGTTATTTTTTCTGGTGCAATTGGCTGCTATTTTGCCAAAAAAAAATCCTTTTTGCCAATGGTATTATGTATGTGAAAAAATTACTTGAGGAAGTTTCACAATATTTCTCTCTTCAACTTGTATCTCTTCAAATTATTTAATTAATTAATTAATTTGTTATATTTATCAATACATTTCTGCTTATTAGTATAAAACTCATACCAAAAAATATATTTTGCAAAAGTATATGAGATTTTGCACACTGAAAGATAACATAGTTCCATGCAAAAACAAAATATAAGGTTCAAACTCAGGTATAATCTAAAATGCTAAATTGAAATCAGAACTGATGCGTAACTACGTGGCAAGGAAAGAAATTGGTTCATTAGTAGTTAATTCTTACTATGTCCCAATGCAAGTCCCAAGTCCAAGTTCTATCAATTTTTCAAAATTTGATTGGTAGAGAGTTAAAAATTGGAATTTTGGGCTTAACACTAAGTTGCAAGGTTCAATGTCTGGTACAATCAAAAATGACTACACCACATTTTATACAATTTGGAGCTCAAAAAGTGGTACTCGGAGTCCAAGTGGAGACTAGCAAAAATAGAGGACCAACATAGGCTCCAACTTCCATTTATTGTTTTGTATATAATATAAAAAGAATAACATTGAACCAAGAATTATCTATGAATTTGTTAACTGTTTATTGTATGCAAACAATGCCCTAAAATGATTTTTTCTTTTTAACCCCTAAAGGTTTTTGACTATGTTTTCACCAAAACCGCTCTAGAACTGCCATTTCTAATACTAGTGCCAAATTTTAGAAAAAAAAACATTTTTGGACACTTGTAGCCGTAGGATTTTGTAGTAAACTTGTTTAAGAAGATGTGGAAAAAATTTCAGAATTTTTCCACTAAGTGGATTGCAAGATAATAGTGTTTGAATTGACAAAAATCCTTTTTTTGTCCCTCCAAAAAAACGGGCAGCTGCCCTCCACAAGGTCACATTTGTATGAAAAAATGTCCAAAATGATGGTTACTCTTCGGATTTATTCTTCAAGGCAAGTTGGCTACATGCCTGAAAAATTTCAGATCATTTGGAATTGTACAACATATAGGAAAAAAATAGTAAGTAGGAAGAGGTAGAGAATGATTCAAAGCACTAAATTGTCAAGAATTTATTTATCAAATTGAAAAATGCCAATCCCAACGATTGTAATGTTGTAATAAACAATCTATACCCAATGTTTTTATTTTTTTTCAAAAATATTGAAAATCGAGTTAAATAAAGGACTTCAAAATTTATTTTAGAGTAGAGATTCCATAACTACCCTCAAACTAAGAATCCTCATAACTTTTGACTCATTGATCGGAATGGAATAATTCAAAGCCTCCCATGTACATATAAATCTAAAAAACCAATTTCAAATTTTAGTTTTTTTAAAAAGTGATTTTTAAAGAAGTTTTTTTTCCTGCCCCGGCTCCCGGCCGAACAATGAAAATGACATATCATGCAATAACTTTTTAACCATGTAGTCAAAAGTTACGAAAATTGTTGGACCTTAAAGCTACTCCTCGGGCACATCTTATGTGAAAATTTCAAAGAAAAAAAAGAAAAATTCCGGTCATAGTGAGCTGCCCAAAATCGCTATGTTGTCAAAAGACGGTGTTTGGTCCTTTAGGGGGTAACTCTTTGATTCATTTTTAGACACATTTTTGTTGTATTACATTACACATGAGAAAACTTGGAAGTTATTTGGGACTTTGGCCTTCACACTATATAGTTCCAAGTCCCACATATAATATTTTTTTATTTTCCTTCTACAACCTAGTAAAATTTGGGATTTGAAATATACTCATAAACATCCCTTTTTGAAGTCGTCTAGAATCATGACCCCAAGACAAATTTTGATTGTTTGATTTCCTAATTTTCAATTGTTCACATCTTTTTAAACTTACCACCATCATCCAAATCAGCTTTGTGGCCTTTAAAACACATAACAATATATAACCAAGTACCGGTCCTCTCCCCATGCTCCTCCCCATGTTGGAAAGGTATTATACTTTGCTAGATATCTAGGAGGGACTTGTGAGCAGTGTTTAGGAAACCTTTTGAGTTTTATTGGCTAATTTCCTTCAATTCTCACATTGAACCAATTTTTGAAGTACTGTGTCCAATTATTTTCTCTATTTGTTACTCAAAATAGAAATTTTATAGATTTTCTCACCAATTTTTTACTAATGTTTTCAAAATGCAACCGTTTTTTTTCCCAATTCCATCAAGTAACTTTGAACTAACCGCCCAGTTTTTCTGAACACTGTTTATGAGTTTATGAGTTAAGTTGGCTAAGGAGCCATCAGTAAGACAATTTTCGGTTCAGTGCAAGGGGGGCCCCTTCTAAAGGGCCCCTTGGTAAACAATGTTACAGCACTGCCTAAGCAATCTGATTCCTCAATTAATCTTTAATAATGACTTTTTGGAACACTTTTCCTGTTGGCCCATGTGTTTAAAGTTAAACTACTCGAGGTGTCAAAAGCTCCGTCGAGCCTTTATGGACTTGTGAGAAAAGTGGGTCAAACGGGCCAACGTTGCAGTCCATTCCATCAATTTCCGTTGAACTTCCGCTGAACTTCCGTTGAACTTCCGTCAAATTCCAATGAACTTCAGTTGTGCAATCAACTGAATTATTGGGATATTTAGTGCTGAACTGCTGATTGAGATCACAAATTATCTTACTATTTTAATTTGATTCCCGCAAGCATGAATCTTTACACTAAATAGTGAAATTAGGTCAGTTGCCCCTTACTAATTTTTTGACATTTTACATTAAATAAACATTCTTATTGTTATTGCAGTAATTTTCATCAATAATTTGAGTGTAGTAAACATTTTTTTAATAAAAAGAAATGAAGAAACACTAATATCAAAGTAAACTCAAAGAGTTACCCCGTGCGTCTCCACATGGACAAGGAGTGGTACAATATGAGATACCTTTTTTTAGATTTGGCAATCTAACTGTTAAGGCAACCTAATTTTATCATTAAGTGTAGTTTATTTTTTGAGTAAATTTTTTTTGGAAATTTTGTGGCTTTATTAAAGTTATCCCTAATGTTATTGCTTGTTTCTTTGCCTCATGGGTGCACTTTCATATTTTAGATAAATATAAATTTGAAAATGTAATGACATGTTTTTACTATCATAAAATAATATCGTTACTAAAAACTAAAACCTTTAATCAAATTAACCGTTAGAGTTTTCCAAAATACAAATTTAGAGATTACTGATAGCATTATGTAACATTATTTGATTTTACTTTCACCCTTGATAATTGTGTAGAATTGTTAATTTTAAAGGAGAAAATTCTATCAAATTAAAATAATTGTATATATTATTTCTATATGTGTTACAATTAGAAAATAGAAGATTTTTAATACACACGATACTATATCATATAACAAATAATACATATTTAACTTTTAGACTATTCTAATACATAACATATAAAAGTTTGTAATACTAAATGTGTGTTATTATAAAATTTTGTGTAATAACTTACCATTTCAGTTTCTGGATTTTATAAAATTATATACCATACTTTATAAAATGTTGAGATATAATGATAACATGCTATTTTAAAGTTTAAAAATTGTTAATTCTATAACACAACAACAACTACACTAATTTGTCCAAATTGAGTGTGGAACATTATTTTTCCAAAGTCACACTATTTTGAATTAGTAGAGGTTGAAAATTTGTGTCTCTTTGGACTTGCCAACATGGAATCATATAATCTCTTTGAATTAGATCTTCAAAATATCCTTAAACAGGTGAATTGAAATAAAATTATACCTAAAATTGATCAAATAAGCAATTCAGCATGGATTTCATTATTGTATTGAAAAACTTTTGTGGGATCTTGTTGGTAGTCAATAGGAGATTTTAGATTCTCTTAAAATGCATTTTTTTAACACTATATGAATAAACTATGAATATTCAAAAGTGCTGAAAATAGGTGTTTCTAAAACAAACCATGGACTCTCATGAGTACAATGGAACTTCGATAAGGTAATAGCCCTTGACCGGAGGAGAATATTACATTAAAGAGGTTATTGCTTTAGATAGGGAGTGCAACATTAATGGCATTTGAAGACTTTTTTTTAGTACGTTCCAATTTTGTGGTGCTCTTCAACTAAAGTCACATTCACTAGAGTGACATCTCGATTCCAAATTTAATAAAAGTTGCTTTTCTTTTTTTACTTCTTTTGTACATCTTCAATGCACCCAAGCTGGGATTGAAGAAATAATATCACTTCAGAGAGGTTATTGACTTATAGAAGTTCACTTTATAGAAGTTCTACTGTAGTGAAAGTACAATTCAAGCAAGAATCTGTAGGGATGTTTTAGAAAGAGGTCAAAATTAGGTGAAGTTACATTTGCTGTGACTATAAATGACAACCAAGTCGTGCAAGTCTGTTTGAAAATTTGCAGCATACTCTAAAGCTATAATTCAAATGTCAAGGTCCACACACATTTGTCAGGACACCCTTGAATTCGTTTCCATCGCTCTGAGAGTAACGGACATGAAAGGCTTATCAAATGCAGCTACATTACCCTGCCTTGAACCTCAAAAAAATAATTCACAGGCCTTTATACCCCTGTATTTGAAAACATGGGACTACAGAAGATGGCATATATTACAACCAATTTGTTTTTTCTGGCGATTTGGTGCAAAAAATTGCACCAAATTTTATGGCCTGGCACCACGCCTATAGGAAAAAATGATCCTAAAAAGGTGGAAAATCGTCAGAAAACTTCAAATTAAAGAAAATCTAAGATGAAATTGCTAGATTATAGATGACAACTGAATTATGGATATGTGATATCATCAGGAAAGTGCCCCCTGACTCCACTCATACAGATGCAGTATTGCAGAAGGGGCTATACTAGCTAATATTCTTGCAGTACTACATGTAATATTGCGCTTATACAAAGACAATAACATTTTTAAAAAAAATTCTAATATTGCGTTTATATTGTATTAATACTTTGTTTCTTAAAAATACAATACTTACTATTTACATATTTTTCAATTGCAAAATGTCAACAAACACTCCTTTCTTAATACTTTTGCAGTACTGCATGTAATACTGCGCTTAAGTTTTCTAATTAAGTGCAGTACAACATTTGTATACACTAAATATTGCTAAATTGCAGTACTGCAAGAATATTAATTAGGTACTCTACTATTAAGCCTCTCCACTCGTATAGATGCAGTACTGCAAGGATATTGAAAAAAGTAGGCTCATTTTCTTGATGATGTGCTAATATGATATTTTCTATCCAATATGTGGATGAATGTTGAAATTTGGAGCACCACTATAACATTCAATGTTGCCACTTTGGCACTTCATTAAAAATGAAAAAAATAACCCTGATTATAACTTCTATTTGTTTGCACTGAAACTCATGGAACGCAAATGTTCCAAACATGAACTTGGATTTGATTGAAACAGTCAATTGTATTCTCATTCTTGAAGCAAAAACAATAGAATCTACACATAGCATTAAACCTGTGTACCAACAAAGCCTAACGCATTTGTCTTGTCTGTTGGCACTGCCATCCGATAGGAACATGCTGGTTGTTTCCCCTGCACTGCAAGGGTGAAGGAAAAGCACTAGAAATAAAAGCACTAGAATAGAAATAGTACAGGTAGAATCTGTACTATTTCTGGGGCCAAGACTATACATACATTAAGAGAGGTTTATGCATTTAGAGAGGCCACAAATACTATAAACATTTAATTTAGCCCTACTTGTATTCCTCAGACGTCGATTCCAGCAAGTAAAAGAGATTCCAAAAAGAACACCGTGACTTCCATCAATTCAAACATCCAAACCAAACAACCTAGGCTGCACTCGTATCATAGCTGCACAGCCATCCAGTGAAAAAATCACAGACAAGCCCTGTTCAGAATGCTCTCTAGAATCTTCGCCTGTGACTCAATAATCAAATGTGAAGCTACTGCTTAAGATAGAAACCAGGAAATAGATATGATTACCTCGACAAGCCAGAGGTGTAATGTCCTGGGTGTCTCTTAGATGCTCAAGTCCAGCTCTGTAAATTCCAGTTGGAGTTGTCAATCCTTGGTAGCACATTAATCATGTGCTGGTGACAATAACCTCTGAAAACAAACTTGATCATGAGCAGTCTGAGAGGATTCACACTCCACACCCATTCCCACAACTGTTCTAGAAATAAAAAGTTGTCAACCAAAAATCTTAGAAAGAATGTCATCTGCCCCATAGAACCATAGTAAAGACCCAAGCATGGAAAAACCTCCAAGTTGGAGTGATTATTTCTGAGCATACTAAGATTCTCATTTTTACAAACTGTGTATTCTAAATGACTTAGGGATAGGGTTAGACCATATCACTAATACGCAGAAGTAGGGCGTTGGTGGAGATAACCAATTCTTGTAGCATAGACAATGAGGAAGGAATGATAGGGAAGACGAGAGTGAGTTAAGTGAAAATATATAAAACGTTGTATGGTCAATACTTGAGAATTCGACATTAAAATGTCAGCTAATTTCAGTAGAATTATAGCAGTGTGATAATTTCTCTGAAGCATTACATGTAAATCCTTGCAGCAAGCCACTCGATCGGCGCACAGAGGAAGCTAATCGGTGAACTGAGCTTGTCAATTTGCAACCAGAAAAGCCTTCTGGGAAGAAAATCAGTGTGGCAAGCCGGCACCAGACTTGATAGCTGCAAAAATATATCAATACACGGTAGAATGATAGTCAATCGAAGAGCTGTAGTCAAATTTAGGGTCTTTCACTATCACAAGGATGCAGTGAAACTGAAGCTATGTCTTCAGCACCACGTAAAACAACCAAGGAATTGCAGCAAATGCACAGATAGGGCAGGGTAACGAAATATACCGATTTCTTCAACTTCCGGCCGCCCTCCGAACTGCGCTCCGAACAAGACTGCCAATGTTCTGCGTTGAAAAGATTAATTCGAGCTGCTGCTCGTGGGCCATTCGTGCGTCCTCAGAATAATCTCGCCTTGAATAAAGACTGGGCAGTCAAGTCCCAGCACGACTGCTGTAGAAGAGAAATGGATACCCCACACCAGCCAACTACTTGGATTTCGCAAGCAGAGCTTTTTTGAGAGCAAGGTAATCCCTCAATTCGTCATTGTAAGTGTCCCACACGCAAACGTCACATCCTTGGCCACAGCAATCACCTGGAAGAGGCCTCTCGGGAGGTTCCCCAAGCTCCAACTCAAGGTTCAAAAGTGTCTGAGCTTTTTTCTCAGCCTCTTTCTCCTCAACCTCTTTCTTCACAACTTCAGTCTCCGCTGGTTGGCTGGCTTTTCTGTCTTCTGAGACCAAATCCGTTTCCAATTTCTTATCCAATTCGCTAGTCAGTACTTCCTCTGGCGACACCACAACTTCCGGAATACTCTCTATATTGGCGACTTCAACTGCACTAGCTTCCTGCTCATCCTGGCTTTCCACGCTTCCGTTCACATCGTTAGATGGATTTGCAGAATCAACTCCCTCTTTCGATTTTCCACTACCCGCGTTCTCATCCGTGCCACTATACGCTCTGACGAATGAAATGGCCTGCCCCATTGGAAGACAAGCGCCTCGCCGCGCTACAACCAACAGAGAATAGCGAGAATCCCCTTTCGTGTTATTATGTGGCTGCCACAGAGTCGACCGAATACCCACCAACTGAATACGGCATTGAGGAAAAACGACGGGGATCGGAGAAGGGAAAACAGCAATCGAATTGGTGCCGGGATTCTTTCTACTGGCTCTCAACCCTAAGTACGAAAATACCCTCAGCAAGTTCGAGTGTGTCATTAACAAGTGTTCGGAATGACTCTCCCTTCTCCCTCTTGGAATAATAGTATCTCCTCCCCGCAGCAAGCTTCAACCTCATATAGAATTCACAATCCAGCTCCTTGCAATCGCGTCTCCATTAAAACCCCTAAAAAATTCCGCTGAAAATCCCTCTGTCCGAAAATACTTCTACAGTCAAAATCCAAGCACATGACCACAGTAAATCAGTACACCTCCGATCCACAAATTATGGAACACTCCACCGATGGTACAACGTAAACACACCTAAAGCTAAACCCTAAAAACTATGTGGAACGCAATCAAATCCCCACAATACACACAGACGTCTCAGATTTATTCGACAATTTCCAAAAATTCCTCCGAACTTCCCAATCCCCCCACAAATTCCCCACTCTGTGCGCGCTCAAATCAAATCCTTATCACTGAATCACAGGGTGATTACAAGGAGCAATTCTCTACGCCATCAAAGTGAAATTCGAACCGAGTGCCTTCACAGCAAGCCAGTGATTCTCAACTGGAAACAAGAGCATCGAAATCATACCTCGTGACAAAAGATCCCCAACTCGTGCCTGCACGGGGCGACTGTGCGGATGGCGGAGCTGGAAGCGCGTGGAAATCTGAAGCTCGGTGGAATTGCTGCGCGGGTGTAGAAATGCTTGAACGAATTCGAGTGTTTAGAGATGCTTGCGAGAATGGCGTTTGGTTGAGTGTGCGGCATCTAATCGCCTTGTCATTGAATTAAAAAAAAAAATCCAATCTGTTAACCCCTAAATGTAATGTCCGAGGCACCAAATTTTGGTGTCGACAATACTTTGAAGTTAAATAAAACCTAACCTAGTTGCTATTTTTAGTAGATTATATTTTAGACAAAAAATTTTGAAATTTAGTTTTAGCATTAAACATCCGATTATCAAAATGAATGATTATGATTTTTCTATTCAAGATTTTGTGCAAGGGTGTCCATTGCAATCTTGACTTTTTTGTAGGGTTGAGGGCTCTTGGAAATGAGCCTAAAATACACTAAGATCTTGGAGAAAAAATCACAATAGAAATTCATTTAAAAAAATTGTAGAGTAGATTTTGAGAAGCCATAAAGTGATTGGGGTTATGCATGTTAGGCCCTTATCCTCATATTCTTTTGGTGATCAAATTATTAGATTTGACATGTGAAAAGAGGGTTGAAAGACTTCAAATTAGTTTGGCAGGTTTAACACCCTCATGATCAAACATTATAATCTTTTAATCCATGAGTAAAATTGTTGTGTTTTCTTTTCCTATGTGATCTTAAGATGTGTTTTCTTTTCTTATGTGATCTTAAAATGTCTTGGTTTGAATTTGTATAGTTACAATTAAAAAAAAATTCATATGACTTATTAAAATGTTGACTTTTTGTTCAATTTAGAGCAAATTCCTAAAAGCTCAAGAAAGCCTTGGGTACTTTGGAGATAAATGTCAAGGAGGACATTTGGTGTTCGATGGATGGCAAAGAATTTTTCTAGTAGGACAAAATGCAACTATTCATCCTCAAAATTTTATTGTAAAAAGGAGAGGTCATCTATAATAGTTTGAGTTCAAATGAGTACTTTTGCAATTTTTTAAGTGAATGATTCACACAATAACCAAAAGGATGATTTCCACGGTCACCAATCCGTCCTATAAGGGTTAAAAAAAATGAAAAAGCACTCATTGGAAGTCAAACTACTATAGAATACCTTCCCTTTTTACACAAAATTTGTAGGATAAATAGTTGCACTTCAATCATGCATGGAAAGATTCTTTGTCATTCATTTATGGGTTAACCCTTGAAGGCCAGGTTGGTCATTGTGGAAATCATCCTTTTGGGAATCATTTGCTTAAAAAAATCCAATAGTATTTATTGGAGGTCAAACTACTATGCAAGACCTTTTTTTTCACACAAAATTTCAAAGATGAGCATTTGCACTTTTGTCTTATGTAGAAGAATTCTATGTCATCCATCGGACCAAAAACGTCCGCTACGTTGCTCAAAGGTTATCATACTTTCTTATTGGCAAATAAAAAGAGTTTCTAATGCACCAAAGAACACAACGTTTGGATATCGTATGCAAAAGTTATGCAGAGTCATAGTTTTTTTGGTAGAGCTTCTGGAATTGTTTCTTCCACATATGTACATATTGATTTTGGAGATGTACGTAGAATGATGATGGTGCTTTTAGCAAGGTGTGATTTAAGATGTACCCACCTTAAATTTAGAGGTAACTGCAAAGTTATCTAAACCTCTACTTATGTGGTGTCAATTAAAATACTATACTTATTATTCTAGAATGCATATGAATTCATACTTGATTTGAGTTTTATTGCAATGACAATGAAGTATGGAAGCATGCAATCTAATTACATGCACTGCTCTTCTTTCTAAATGGAGATTTTGAGCCACCTTGCAGAAAAAGTGGCTCAAATACAAATTTAATTTTCACGTTTACTTCTATTGAGACTTGCATGAATTAAGACTTTTGTTTAATTGAGGTTCACCAAATAATGAATGTGACATGTGAATTAAGATACATTAAAAAACTGGGTTACTTTAAGAAATATTTTGGTCACTTGTCCTTCTTGAATAGGTTTCCTTAATTCATGTAGTTTGTCTAGCTATCTTTTTATAGCCAAAAAAGCTATTGACTTGGACAATTATTCTTGATTTTGATAAAAACTTTGCCTTGGGGTGATTTTCCAAACTCAAACATTTCAAGGAATGCTTCTTAAGGTTTGACTAGGAACATTGACAAACTAAATAGGTTCCTATATTGATTAAAAAAAATATTTCATAGGTGGTGTAAGTGGGTACATGTTGATTGATTGGAGCATTGAATGGTTTATAAAAATGGTCAAGTGAAACTTTTATTTTCCAAGTGTTCTTCAATTGATTAAAAAGATTTGAAATAATCTTCTAAATAGCTCCAATCCTTGTAGAAATTAGCTTGCATGTTTTCAACTATTCATAATTGCATGTGGTAGAAAAGGCAAACTTTTCTAATGTAAGAATTTGAAATGTAGACTATGGGGAAAAAATAACAATTCAAAATTATTTGTATGGGAAAAAAACTGCTATCAATGCTTTCAAAACTTAAACTTTTGATTGTAAATATCTCAAAATTTGTAAGAAAAATTTCTTTAAAGTAATGGAAGGTTTTCTAATTAGGAAGTATTGAAGAAGATATGATGGTCAAAATTTTGAAATAAGGGGGTTTAAACAGTTAATTGTACATCATACTGAAGAATGATAGCTTAGAGGTGATTTTTAACATTTAGATGATTTTTTGGGGGTCTAGAGGGCCGTTTTGGGCTTGTTTCTGACGTTGTTTCCCCAGCAGCAAAAGAACAGCCGCTGTCAGAATTTATTTTTTTTGAAAAAGAAAAAGAAATCTTAAAATGGAAAAACAAGATGAACAATTTTTTTTTTTTTTTTGAAATTTTGTTGTATGACGTGGCAGTCGCTTGGCCACGTCACACAACTATTGCGGCGCAGTTCCAAACAGTTTCAAAGTCTGGGTTCCCTGGGAAACTCGTAGCCCTCCGTAGGGGCTGAATAACATGTAATGAGTGAGGAGGCTCTCTTTTAGATTTTAAAAGTTAAGACTCTATATGACATAAAGCTTGCTCGTATTTATTATACTTAGTTATGTCTAACCTTCAAACATTGCAAATAATGGATGAAGGATTGTAATTTTTAAATTTTTTGTAGAGTTCTTTAAATTTGTTTGCAACAAATAGAATTAGAAATTTCCACTTTTAAGTGATATTTCTCTTTTTTTTTAAAAGTGTTTAATCCAAGTATTACAAAAGATTTCTTTTTAATGTAATTTGACAATTTTTAGCTCCTTATTTGTGATATAAATTTCAACCATGGAAATGGCTTCTTTTAAAATTAAATCCAATTTATGAAATGAAAATTATCAAGAATGTATTTACTTCAAGTTGAAGATTTTCAAAATCCCTGAAGATAAATATTGACCTTTATTCCTTGTCCATTGACCAACAGCCAAATTTAGAATTATTTTAGTATATTTTTCCACTATTCTATAAAAAATTCAAATATTTCAAATATTATTGAAAAAACGTCTTTAAAAATGGTTATAACATATACATAATTTTTTTGATTTGACATTTAATTTTTTTATTTCACATGTACTAAATCATCATGCAACAAAATTTTATTTTTCTATTATCTTTGAGACTTTCATTCTACCTTAGTCTTAATTTTTAAAACTTATAAAAGTTCCTCAAAGTAATCTAATTAGTATGAAATGCATTAATTGTTTAAATCTTATAAAAGTTTCTCAAAATAATTTGATTAGTATGAAATGAAATATTTCCTTAAAGTCTTACAAAAGTTCTTCAAAGTAATTTAATGAGCATGAAATGTAATGTTTCTTTTAAATCATATTTTTTCATATATTAGAATCTATTTTTATAATTCTAATGACTTGTGAGACAAAAAAGATATTTCCTTATTGTCTTGAATAGATAGCCTCTAAAAAAATAAATGTAAATGATTTCAAATAGAAAAATAAAATATAATTAGTATCTCATAAAAATTGACCTAACTTCAGTACTTTTTCTAACCTTGAAAATATTTGTGTTGAGATTTGAGGCCTAAAATATAATATTATAATGTGTTAATATACATATAAAATATCTTGTTTTTGCTTTGAGTATTACTAACAATTAGGTTAGTTTATCACTGCAATGTTCTCGTTTTAGACAACTTTTTAGGAATATTATTTTTCTATAATTGAATTGGAATTTTTATTAACATCTTAGAAATGCAAAGAGTTTATTAATCTTAAGTCCACATGTCCCAAATATCAATGTATATATTTTCTTGAAATCTTTTATGTTTTTGGATTTCCTTAACTTATTTAGTCCCCTACAGACTCAAATTGTTAATTGATTCAACCATTGGAGGTACAAAATAAGATATTCAGATAGAGGATTAAATTTAGTGAAGGCTTCAATAAACTTAAAAAGTTGCATGAAAACATGTGACATATATTTTACAAACTAAATAGATACCTTGCAAGTCCAAACGTACATTCACCCTCACATCCCTTCAATTGTATTTGATTCTTTTCTAATCCATAATGTAGATTTTGTTAATTTGACAATATTCCATGTGTTAATAGAAAGAATCCTAAACCTTGAAATTTTGCAAATTTTACATTTCATTTATAATATTGTGTACTGCTTAGTCAAAATGCCACCCCTCTTTCACTCTTCCAAGGTCCCTAAATATTTTTATTTCCATTTTTAACCACTATTATAAAATGTTTGCTTCAATAGACTATGTTTTAAGATCTACTAATTTTTGAGACCTACTGTAATAATTTACAACATGACAAATTAGACCACTTGTGGGTCTTAAAAAGCTAAGTCTATTCAAGCATGTATTCTACTTTGGTGAAGTATATTCCATTAGTGCAAGAATTTGAATAGTGTCAGCTCCCTCACATTCTTGGATAAATTTTGATAATTTTGATCTAGTTAATGTAATTCTTTGGATGAAATTTAAATGAAATAGATGAAAGATGGATAAAATGATAGTATTTGACATTGTATGAAAATAACATGGACCACACTATATTGAATTTATCTTTAGTATTATGAACTACCATATAAGTGTACCTTGCTAAGTTGCTAATGCACATAGTTCCAAAATCATGCATTAAAAAGACTCATTTGGAATTGCAAAAAGCACAAGGAAAAATTCTTAGTCCATCTCCACCCTTCATTTTTTATTTCTAAGCTAAACAACAAAAATTAATTATGATTTAGAAGGAGTTTTGAAGGATTGCAAAAAATAAATGGAAAAATTCTTAATTAAATCTCTATCCTTTATTTTTACTTTTCAAATTAACATGAAAAATTTTAAAAATTTAAAAGACCATTTTTGAATTGAAAAATACGAGGAGAAGTTCTTAGCTTGATCTCATCCTTCATTTTTTATTTCTAAAACCAATAAGAAAAATTAATTTTAATTAAGAAAGAATTTAGAAGATTGCAAAAAACAAATGGGGGAGTCCTTTCTTAGATTCCTACCCTTTATTTTTTACTTTTTAAATTAATATAACAAATAATTAAAATTTAAGAAGACTCTTTTTCAATTGCAAAAATTATATGGTGAAGTTTCAACTAAAATCTCTATCCTCCATTTAAATTTTCTAATGAGTATATCAATAATACATGAGTATAATGATTCTTTGGAAAAAAAAATCATATGTTAGGTTATGTATAAAATCTCCCTCCATAATATTTTATTTCTAAATCAATGTAATAAATAACAAATGAAAGCAACAACTCTTTGAGAAACAACTATTCAGTCTAAAATTCAACATCATTTTTCTAAACCTTCTTACACAATAGTTAAAAAATAAATGCAGTAGAGTAAATTTCTAACTATAAAATATTTGCTCAACAATTTCTAATTATAAAATATTTGCTCAACAAAATTCAAATTTACGATTCAATACTTGGAACTTGGAGGTCTGAATCCAAAATACTTGGTATTTTAGAAAAAATTGCAAGCATTATAAAAAACAGTTTATATATTAAAAATCACCATCCAAAATTGAAGTTGTACAATGTGGCCAACATTTCTATTTGTGCTAAGATGATAACATCATGTCCTACTACAAGATAGAACTACAAAAGGCTGCTTAAGGGGGCTTTATGAACCATGGTTTACCATTACAAAAAATTTCAAGCCTTTGGAGGGCTGCTCCAGAGCAGTTGAAAGGACTCCAGGATAACATTTAAATTCGCTTAAGGACTATTTTTTTCCCCTATAGTCGTTCATCTTGCTCTACAACGTCAAATGACTGCCATTGGTTCAAAATCCAAGTAAAAGATATTAAATAATCAGAATTCAGGTATTGTAATGCATGTTAACCTTTATTATTGCTTACCTTGTACTCTAACCAAATTTTGAAATGTCAAAATTAGTCTAATGACATCTACCATCAATAATATTTTTAATGTCGATGTGATAGTCATAATTCACTAACAATTGATGATAATAAATGATGAAGTGATTTATTTTATAGAGAAATCAATTGTCCATGGTAAATCCTCAAATGATATGAAATATTTTGAAGAGAGATCACTCATTGTCAAATGCAAAATTTGTGTTCAAAGTCGAATTGTAGACCGCATTTAGGCATAGTAGAATAATTTTATTCAAAATCCTTTGAACTAAAAAAAGTTGGAGAATCAATATATTTTTCATCTCCAAAATCCATTTGAGGTTTAGAACCTCCAATAAAAAGTTATGGAAAAAATTCTAAAAGGGATTGGAAGGAAAATTTTCTTTGACATTCCAACCCTTTTTAGAATTTTATCCATAAATTTTTATTGGAGACTCTAAATCTCAAAAGGATTTTTGGAGATGAAAACTAGATTGATTTTCAAACTTTTTCTAGTTTAAAGAGTTTTGAAAAAAAAAACATTCTACTATGCTTACATGGAGTCTGAAATTAGACTTTGAACACAATTTTTGCTTTTCACTTAAGTGACTTAACTATGAGCATTTGTGCTCCTATTAATCCTAATTTACATATCCCACATAGATTGTTTTACCTACTACTACTCTACTTGTATAAATATCTTCCCTTCTCGACTTTAGACATGTACATGTAAGTGACATATAAACTAGTTCAAAATCATAAGTGTTCTCTAATTTTTTTACAACTAGCTTGCCAATTAATCACCTTGTATGCTTATGTAGGTGAATATTAAACAAAACTTTGCTACAATCTCATTAACATCCTTTGCAAAATTTTGATGTCTTTCTTGAAATTCACACAAGCTAACAATGCACTGCACTTAGATTTGTAAGGTTGCCTATTTTCGATTAATAGATTGGTTTGGTCACTTTGGAGTGACCCTATTAAGGCCTGCGATTTTTTCTTATGCCTTGAGCAAGTTCACTACTTGTGCACATGTCAGTCTCTTCTTAAGATCAAGACAACAAGTCCACCCAACTTCATCCAAAAGTACTTCATGGCATTGGTATTTTTGAATACGTCCCTATTGTATTTGTCCATACCACCAACATTTACTCATTTGGCTAGTTTTCAAATAGAAAACAAGTCAAATTGCACCATATATTTATGGATTGCTTGTATCTTTTTTAGGTACATTTTAAAATGTGGTGGCCCATACATATAGAACAACTCTAGAGCCACCCACCCAAGCTTCTCCATGTTATCCAACATCTCTTCTTTAGTACGGTATCCGTAATACAAGGATGCTCTTTCGTACATACGACTTGAAATTCCCCAATTGTAAATTTTGATGTTGATTATCTTGTTTGAACATTTGGGAAAATGCAACAATATGTTTATGGGGGACAAGTCATTGTCTAGCACCAGTGACTTGTACATAAGCCTTGCAACATAAACTAGGGCCCACGCCAACTTTGCCTTGTGCCTTCGGAAAAGGCTAATTTTTCTCCTTGGCTCCTTTGTAAGTTGGTGCTCTAAGTGTATTTAATGCCACAGAGCATGTTCCACCACTTTGCAATTCAACTGAAACATGCTGTCCGAATTAACACCATTCCATCATAGTGCATACACCTTCATTGTTTCTAGGGGAATGGCCAAGAATTTAATAATGGCAAGATGATCTAACGGACAGGTGAGGGCCTCAATGGGCCGTTGCACCCTCGCATCATGCAAGTTCCTTGCGTTCGTTGCTTTCCCTACGAAAGTGATGTGTGCCGGGATTTTATCCATCCTTTCAATGCACACTTTGCGCAGCTTTCCATGCCCACGCTCATATGTAGTGAAGGGTACCATTGCTGTATCAGGGTAGATCCACGCAAGCCGCAATCCACCATCTCGTGCCAATGCCGCCTCCATTGCATCATACGCATAGTTTGCATAACTTGTAGGACTACAAGTTGGGTCCTCATGTGCAATCTTCACCTTCTCATCCTTCAATGGCCAAGAGCTCCTTGTTGACTCATTCATAGATAACGTAACTCAACCTATAATAAGTAGAATTCTAGACCAGCCTAATTCAGGCCAATTTTTTTTTGTGTAGTGCATTTCACAAGACACATGTATTGCTCATGAATTTCTTGGCCTACTAATTAGGATGGTCCAAAGTTGGCATGTCATAAGCAGAGTTGCCTTATAGTCACTTCAAACGAAGGCAAATTCTCAAAGCTCCATATCCCGAATGGATTTCCCAGTGGTGCTGAAATTCACGTTGCTATCAACTTTCAAGGTAAAAAGAGCAAAAGATTCCCCGACCCACGAGCATGCATTCAGCCACTACGAGGTGGAAGAAAGCCTTTGCACAAGGTCGTGAAAAAGAATGCGTTTTTTGTGCTCGTTTTTTTTATCGTTCCAGCACTTATTGTCGCAATTCAAGTGATCCTAATATTGTTACATTATTCAATGGTGAGCATGTTGATTGAATGGCTTTGATACAATTGGTCTCCTACAATCTCACTGGAATTTGTAGTACGTGATTCCTGTGGTTGACTCATGCTGTGTACGGTCCTGGAACTGAGACTGGTACGGAGCACTTCTGTGTTAAGTTCAAATAATCAGTGCGGAGTAAGCGCGGAGTAACAATATGAACATGTCTTACATTAGCAAGGCTTGCGCTGATTCTACTCCCAAGCCAAACTTTAACCCCTAAAGGACCGAGGGGGGTATTCAGGGAGACATTGTCAAAAACTGTGGTTTTTTAGTTTGTTAATCAAAACTAAAAATTGAAACTTTTTTTTGAAACTTCAACCGTACAAAACTAAAGTAAAGTATTTTACCAAAGTGTGGAAAAAATTTCAGCCCATTTGACCGCGTGGATTGAAAGATTATAACGTTTGAAGTTTGAAGAAAATGTTTTTTTTTGAAACCGCCCCAAGATAGCTAACAAAGTTGACTACGCTTAGAATGTGATTTGAGTATTTAAATTTGTTTTTTTCTAGACAATTGTATGCCATATTTTATTAGTTACATACATGCCAAATTTCAAAAGTTGATGAGCTTTTCTGCAAAAGATTCTCCAAAGATTCCCAAATTGCCCGAGCTGCCCCAAAAGTTCAAGGCAGCATAACTTTTGATCCGGGCACCCGATTGGGAAAAAAATTATTTTTTCACGAAGGAGGCACATATATGTACATTGTGTCCAAATTTCATGAACATCTGACCAAAAATGACTTCATAGGAACCTACCCGAGATTTCTTGCGTACGTTGAACGGACACTTGGTCCTTTAGGGGTTAAACATATTCTGGCCTCAGGTACTTGTTTTTTGGTGACCTGAATCCTTCCATTTTCTTTTCCAGATTAGGATAGATGGGCTTTTTCGTTAAAATGGCATCTAGGATAGTTATAGATTTCAAAAATCTAGGACTAATATTGATTTCAGACCGCACAATTTGATAAATCTAGGACTCGTAGATTTCAGAAATCTAAGATAGATATAGATTTTAGACCATTTTAGAGTGCACGGTCTGAACTATTAAAAAGTGCCAAACTAACAGAATACCACCATTTTAACGAAATTGCCCATAATAGACAATAGTATCTACTGGTTGTCACTTGGACATTATAAGAAACTTGTGATGTAGGTGATGTTTGATATAAGAATCGATATATCTAAATTGACAGGTTTTAGGTGATGTTGAAACTGACAACCCTTGTTTTCATGTCAACATTGACGTCCAATGTAACATCTTTGGTGTTACATTGGACGTCATTGTTGACATAAAAGCAAGGGTTGTTGATTCAGCGTCACCTAAAATCCATCAATTTAGACATTGGAAAACTCTGGTTTCTTATAGTGGGACAACTCTTTAACAGTGCGGGTACTAAATCTAGGGCAGAGGGCCGTTGTGAAGGTCTCACGTCTCACCTCTCTTGCACAAGCTCTGTCAGGCTCAACGTGAAAGATTTACGAAATGAGGAAGTATATATTCTATCCTTTGCAAACAAGTTGAAGGGATTAAACAATGATCAAATAGTATCAATTTATTGACTTCTTTGATTGTTTGACCAATCAAAACATGCCATAATGGTGAAAGTCTTTTGCATTTAGATTATATTAGGTGGATCCGCACTCACTAAGTTAATATTAGTTGATAGTAATAGATATTTCTCTCAAATTTCTCTCATTGCTAGACCAATGAAAGTTCTACTTCATATCCACCCTGTTGAAAATTTGCACATTTGCACAAGGCAAACAATGAGCATTATCACTCTTAATCTGAATCTACTTAACCAATCAAAACATGCCACAATGGTGAAACTCTCCTTCATTGTCATTATGAAGCTCTCACGTCTCGATTCTCTTGTATTACGATTTACAAAATGAGGAAATATATATCTTTTGCAAACAAGTTGAAGGGAATAGATGATGATCACATAGTATCAATGAATTTATTGAATGGATCACTTGGATGAACACGCAATGCTTTGCATGTGAAATACACATTTCAGAAAATTTAAAGCTCAATGGAATTGCTGGGCGGGTTGCGAGAATGGTGTTTGATTGAGTGTGCGGCATCAATTGCCTTGTCTTTGAATCAAAGAGCAACAACTCTAATTTTGTTAATTCTTAATGGCCGCGCTGGTCACCATGTGAATCATTTGCTTGAAAAAACCCAAAGAACACTCACTGGAGGTCAAACTATTGTGCAAGACCTCCCTTTCTACACAAAATTTCAAAGATGAACATCTACACTTTTGTCTTACGTAGAAGGATTATTTGTCATCCATTGGACAATAAACATCCGTTTAGGTCATTCAAGGGTTAAGGTAGGTACCCCGAATGGCCACTTTTTACTACTATGCCTAGTTTTCATTATTAGACTAGTTAAATTTTCATATTTTCTTGTTGGCAAGTGAAAGGAGGTTCCAACGTACCAAAGAACATGACATTTGAATACCACATGCAAAAGTTAGGAAGTTTTTTTGGGAGGGCTTCTGAAATTGTTTCTTCTACATATGTACATACTGATTGTGGAGAGTGATGATGCACCTTTTAAGCAAAGTGCAATTTAAGATGTACCCACCTTAAATTTAGAGATAATTGCAAAGTTGTCTAAGACCCCATTTATATGGTGCCAATTTTAATACTATACTTATTTTAGAATGCATATGAATTTGATCATACTCAATTTGAATTTTATTGGAATGACAACAAGGTAAATGCGACATTTGAACTAAGTTACATAAAAAATTGGGTTATTTTAGAAATTTTTTTAGTCACTTGTCCTTCTTTAACCCTTTAGGGCCGAGCATGCCAAATTTGGTCATTTTAAACTGAATTTTAGGAATTGGAACACTTTCCTAGCCTCAGTTGCCTATGAGGTGTGAATAAGATGTGAGGGTAGGGAAATTCCACTTCCAATGAGCCATTTGGCCATTAAATTTGGAACAATAATGATTTGTCTATGACAATTTGAAGTTGGGATTTCTAGAGTTTCAAAATACATTGTGGAACATGTTTCTCTACCGAATTTATTTGTGTATAACTAAAAAGAGCATGCCAACTTCACCATAAAGTTCATTATAATTTCTTCTATTTTCTACCAAAATTTCATGGTAAAGTGAGCTTTTTTGTAATTACTATAATTTTTCAAAGATAGAAACTCTAAAAAATCTTATAAATTTCATTTTTTTTCCAAAAAATATTAAAAAATCAGATCAGATAGAAGATATAAATGGTTATTTGTGGAAAAATAATAATTTAAATTAATTATAAAATTTTAATATGCAAATTTGATTCCAAAAGAATTCAAGAGGTTGCTTGGGGCTCTTTAGGCCTTAAAGGGTTAATAAATTCCCCTAATTCATGTAGTTTGTCTAGTTGTCTTTTTCTAGCCCCAAAAGCTATTGATTTGGACAAAAAATTTGCCTTGATATGATTTTTCAAACTCAAACACTTAAATAATGCTTCTTATGATTTGGCTTGGAACATAGACACAACCAATGAGAGGTCATTCTAAGAAAAAATATTCCATAAATAGTACAAGTGGGCAAGTATTGATTGGTTGGAGCACTTAATGGTTTATAAAAATGGTCAATTGAAACTTTAATTTTCCAAGTGTTCTTTAATTGATTACAAGGCTTTGAAATAATCTTTTACATAACTGTAATCCTAGTAAAAATTGACTTGCATGTTTTCAACTATTCATAGTTGCATGAGGTAGAAAATGCAAACTTTTGTATTATAAAAATTTGAGATATAGAACCTCAAAGTTAGTTTAGATGTGAAAAAAACTTCTATGCTTTAAAAACTTAAACTTGTGATGTAAGTATCTCAAAATTTGTATAGTAAAATTCTTTAAAAATTGGAAGGTTGTTAAAATAAGTCGTACTGAAAAAGATCCAATGGTCAATTTTTAAAATAAAAAGGAATTAAAAAATAAAATATACATCATTTTGAAAAATGGTAGTTTAGAAGTGATTTTAATAGGAGGCTCCCTTTAGGTTTAATTTTAAGGTTAAGACTCTATTTGACTTAGAAAACTTACTCTTATTTACTATACTTAGTCATGTTTAACCTTCAAATGTTGTCAATAATAGATGAAGGATTGCAAATTTTAAATTTGGTTGTAGAGTTCTATAAATTTGTTTATAACAAATAGGGGCAGGGAATTCCCTTTTTAGAGTAATATTGATCTTTTAAAAAAAAATGTTTAATCCAAGTATTAAAACAACTTTTTTTTGGTGTATTTTGTCCACTTTTAGTTCTTTGCTTGTGATATGAATTTCAACCAGTAAAATGACTTCTTTTAAAGCTGAATCCAACTAATGGAATGACAATGATTAAGTACATATTCTACTTAAGTTGAAAACTTTGAAATGAAGTGAGGGTCCAAATACCTTGTCGTAGGACATGAGAAATTCATAAAAACAAAATTAAGCATGATCAAATTTTAATTTGATCACATTCAAATTAGACCATCTAATTTTGCTTGGCAAATAATGTAATTAGTGTGGGTAGAAATAAAATCAACTCCCAAATTCTTAAGCTATTGTTTTCAAATTTCTTAAAGAAGCTTGCTACTCTATCTAGAATGCCCCCCAAACTAATGGCATATTCTCTTGTCTTGAAAACTAGTTTCTTTATTTCTTTAATTACAACTATGTCCATTTTGAAACCCCAACGTAGCTAATTTTCAACTATTTATAAGACTGTTTGAAGATTGAGGTCCATTTAACCATTTACTTTAGCTTTACTTGAAGCAACTTCTACTATTTCTCTATTACTACTCCAACTCTATCACTATCTCCTCTGAAACACCAACCACAAGCTGCTCAAAATTTGGGATCTGGATGGAAGAAAAACAAAATGAAAATGAAGCAATCTAGCTAGGCAATTACATATTAGTAAGTACATGTATAGGAACAAATGTGGATACAAAATGTGGATACAAATGCATTCACAAAGACATATATATATGAAAAATATACATATAAATACAAATGTAGATACGGTTGTTGATAAAAGTGTTAAATTATTATATATGTTTTGGTAATAACTTAAGTTGATACTAATATTGAAATTATTGGACTTTGAAAAATAAATAAATAAATTGGACAAGGTTATTTGGCTTTAAATTTGTGAATTGAGACTTTGATATATTGACTTAACATTCTTCAAGTACATCTTAGCCAAAGATGGTTTTGCAACTCAATTGTTAAGAAAATGCCTCAACTCATAATCATTTTTTCCCTTATCTTTGCTAACTCAAGACTTGAAGAATTTACCATAGATTCCAATCCTACAATTCTAAGCTTTAAGCTTCATGTTGTATTTAAAATGTTGAGTAGTGTGCAATTTAGGTCTCCAGTCCACCTCCTATATTAGTTAGAAAGTGGTATTGTCCACCAACTCAAAGAGTCTACTTCTATTGACATAGAAAGGATGTATTCTACAAATAGAAACACCTAAAGTGAAAATGTCTTTCCCACAAAAGCAAAAAATTTACACAAAATCAACTAAGACCCTAATTTAGAGTAAATTCCAACTACATGCACTTGAACAGGTCACATGAAATGAAAAATGTAAGTTTAGAAGTGAGGAACTTATTTTCTTTGATCCAATAAGGTAGGTACCCTCCAAACCAATACTTTTTGCTACTATACCTAGTTATTACTTATTAGACTAGTCAAATGATCATATTTTCTTGCAAGGGAAAGCAAGTTCTAACCCAACAAAGAACATGACATTTGGGTACCATATGCAAGAGTTATGAAAGAAAGAAGTTTGATCTTTTACTAAATATTCTAAAATTGTTTCAACACACATCCATATTGAATTTGGAAATGTATATAGACTAATGAGGGCAGTTTTAAGCTAGGTGTGATCCACATTATGTATGCACAGTTCTTTCAAGACCCTCTTGCTGCAATAGGTTGTAGATACTTGGTCAAGAGTGGATCAAAATTTAATATGTGAAACAACATTTTTGGACATTGTTAAGACTTGAGTACAGCATTTAGACAATGGCAATGCAAAGCTCTATATTTGGACAAGAGTAGCTTGCACATGTGGAAGCAAGAGAGTCTTGAAAGAAGTGTAGATACTTCATAATAGCAAAACTACTTGAGAAGAAACTCCAAACCCCGATTGGTGCCCAAATAAGTTTGAGCAATTTTGAACGAGTCCATTATCTCATACTAGACCAATTCACCTCACCCGGGCTCGACTTTGAAGGGCATACTGTTCACATTGTCAATCAAACTGTGAAACATTAGGTAGTTCTGTTTTGAAGTTCGTGCCGTTTAGGCTCAGGTGCACAAAGACAGGCTTTCGAAACTCTATTGGATCACTTGTAGCTATAAGATCCCGGCAACGATTTGGAAACCTTGAGCCTTAAGAGAGTATTTACTGTCTTCGTTTTGAAGAGGACAAACAGATTCAACCGTAGAAGATGAATACCAACGCACTCATGGGCAGAGTTATCTTTCATGAAGCTGGAAATAGGGAATACAAATAAGGATACAAGTAAAATACAAAAATCAAAGGTGGCGCAGAGAATCACAATGACGATCAAGAATCCCAAGTCGATCGCTTTTAACTATCACGCCAACAGCGAAACCGAACTTTCGGAATTACCGTATCAAAAGTATCTGAAAGACTACTGCTCCCTGATAATAATATTGAACTACAAAAACTAGGCATTACAGTTCCAAATATCAACAGGTCGGTTTACTTCAATCGCTAAAACAGTATGCTAGAGATCCCACCCAAAAAGACAAAAAAGACACCATTATGCCTGCTTGCCTTGTGCTGAAGCCTGCTGCTTTTGAATATTTAACTTCAGTCGAATGCCTTCCTGCTGGATTCGAGCCTGGTCTTGCACAAGCTGTAGCCTCTGGAGTATCAGGCCTTGTTCAGCTTCACTCTGTTCACGCCACTTGATATTATTTGGATCGTCCGAAGGTAATTCCCCATTAGCAACAACACCCATTCCTGTTAACAACAGATGGCAACTCCGTCAAGTTTTTTGATACGTCTTTCACTAATTTGCCAAAAAGATAACGAATCATTTTCAAACCCAAAATCATCCCTTCGAACACTATTCAAACTTTGAAAACATCACAACGACAATAACAAGAGTGAAAACGCATCATTGGAGAGAATAATGTACAAGAAAGGCAGAAGTGAGCTAAAACACTTCAAACATGTCACCAAATGAAGTATACCCAAAATTCAAAAGTAGGTCACTGAAAAACAAACACCGTACCTTGAAACGGGTTATCGGACATGTCGCTCCAACGTCCCCCGTGTGAACCATTCGTTCTTCCACTCTGTCCAGCAACAGAGCCTAGTCTTTCCGCCACCAACCGTAATTCCTCCATGATCTGAGAACTCTTCACTCTTACCTCGTCTACTATTTGAGTGATCTTGACACGAGTTTCTTCCAGAATCTTTTCAGTCACGAGTAGGCTTTGCGCCTTGGCTTCCTCGACCATTTTCACACAGGTGCCCCTCATATCACGGAGCAAGGCAAGATTCTCTGCACGCATCTCGTCACTTACTTTTGGTAGGGCATCTGCTCTTACTGATTTCTCTATCATTGCGGGAATAGTAGCATGGCCACCTTGGGCACCATTATGCACTCCAAAACGTGAAGCATTTCTCCCAGAATCCACATCCATTGCAGAAACGGCAGGACCCTTCGTTGGAACAGATTTAGAAGCTGGAGCTTGCTTTCCTACCCCGGAAATTGCTGGGAGTGCTGATACTGCTAGTACTGCCGGTGGTGTGGCTTTCACTGGAGAATCGTCCTTGTTAGACTCGTCGTCATCAGAGCTGGTTTCATCGGCCACCACTTTCTTGCTTACCGCTTTCTTCTTCGCAGGGGCTTGACGTCCTTTGACCTGAGTCGGTACAACCTCTTCCTCCTCATCCTCTTCAGATCCTTCATCAGATCCGTCCTCTTCTTCCTCGTCCTCGTCACCTTCCTCACTGTCCTCACCATTCAGCATTTTTGGTGTGGCCTGGGAAGATATCAGAGAAGAGAACATGCAGATGTCAGCACTAGCAACTTGATCGGTAGGTGAGGAGAACAACTAACAGATTATATAACTGAATTAGCACACGTCCTGCAAAACCAGAGAGGGCAAAAAGGGGACTCAAAATCACCAGAAATCAATTCGTACACAGCAAGATGTCATAAGTTAGCCAACGAATAACTGCACCACAAGTAAATATTACGACAAGCAAATCGAACACAATGAACGTGACATCTCAAAAACAGTTTCATGGCTAACCTTGTGAGGCCCCCAAATCGTATGCCAGATTCGCCACAAAACCCCTTCATGCGTATTCTTGTAGACACTCGTCTCACCCGCCTTGATGCGTGAATTAAGAGACTCATAGCGCAGTCTCATGCGCCTTACTTTCTCACAGAGTCTTTCAATCCTTTGCTCCTTCTCGTACTTATCCATAAATGGAAATCGGTGCATGAGCAGCACCCAGTACGGGTCCGATCGAGCAGACGGTAGACTTGATCCATAAACGTTATTGACACGGTCCCTCTGAATCTCCCTTGACAGAGCCAATTCTTCATCAGGTGACCATGGTCGAGATAGACTTTTTGGCTTCTGTGACGTCTCATCCTGTAAACAAAGAACAATAACCATTCTTTAAATTAAACAAAATGTAGGAGTAAATAACATCTAAGATTCACAGGAAATGCTGCATATCTTAGTGTGAATAAGCTAATGACTAAAGGTCTTGACTCTATAGTCTCAAATCACACTTCAGATAGCAGGAAACAACCAGAAACCTCCACCCAGACATGTACATCAACTACAGGGAATTTAGCGATCTACTTACCTCAGACCTACTCGACGCGCTCGTCTTTTGGGCAGGACTTGTGGTTTTTCTCTTAGTAGCAGACTTTTTCTCTGCCGTCAACGGTTTTTCTTTCACAGGTGGGGTCAGCTTGCCTCTTTCGGTCTTGGTTGCACTTTTCTTCTCCGACTGCTGGGTAGTTGCCTAGAAATAAAAAATAAATCAAAGAGCAGCAATAATAAGTAAAGAACTCATGAAAAGGCAAGGAAACTTCAAAGTGATCCCTACACAAATGAATCCAGTTCTGAGTCTCGAAAGCAATACAACCGTGTAAGCCAATCACCCGTGGAAAATTAAATCATACACCAACAAAAATGGCTCGAATAATCCAAGCATGAAAATCTATGAACATTAACTACTGAACTAGTAATTTCTAAACAAGGCAAAACGTGATGATGCTAGGGGTAGGAAACAGGCTTCCTAGCAGAGGTATGGAAAAGACGTTCAGGACCGTCACATAGAGAGGACCAGGCAATAGGATTGCTTAGATCACACTCCTTCAGGCACGAGGGCAGCAAGGCCTACTCCCAGACAGTTCAATAGCAAGAAAACCATCCAAGCCAAAACCAAATGAGAAAAACCCCGTTTGGCGCAAGCGAACTTAGCAAAGACTCCAATTGACCATTCCTTCAATTTTCCTACGGAAGTACCGAGTCTAAGTCTGCATAAACTTGCTGACTCACTTTTCAGAAAGACATCAACTGACATCTGTTGGTGCATTGTGTCATTTAGGTAAGTCCCCAAACGACTACTCCTTGAATCAAGATGTTTCATCCAGATTTGAGTAGTCTGTAGTCTGTAAAAGAGGAGCTGAGTCCAGATTAATCACCATTGATCTACGATAGATTTCGATGAGAGCTTTACTGTATTGCATCAAGGGCAAAACGGAGATCTGCAACAAGTAAGTTTAGGTAAATGCAGAGGCAATACACCTCTACAAGTATACTCACTCGGATCATTCAGTCAGATGTTCAAGGAAGCCCACAATATGGAACAGGGTATGACAGGTAAAAAAATCGCAACATCTCATCCTTTTCTAGAGATCAGTTCCAACGCCAAATTGACTCCTCACAACAATTGTGAGAAATGACCCGATAACAATGTGAAAAGCAGAGCCATACGTAATTACCTTTGGTGCAGCTCTTAATGCAGGGGTTGTCACTTCTGTCTTCTTTTTCTTAGTTGGCGGCTCATCCACTTTGTCCTTTTTCCCGTTAGATTCTCGAGTCCTCTTCGCAGGACTGTCAGGAGCAGCGGCAGGAGCAGTGGCAGCAGCAGCCTTTGCAGCTGACTGTGCAACAACAGTAACGAAGGGTTAAATTCAAAATGGTCCGCAAATGTAGTGACACAAAAACAGCACCAGTCCTCTTGGGACACCACTTGTCATAGATGTCATAAGAGCTACGATAAAAATTCGTTAAAAGGAAGTACAGCACGAACTGGTACAGAAAAAGGAAGTGAATCATACTTGCTGCCTCGACGGCAATATGCTGATTAGCTTTTTCTTCGGAGTATCCATGCTTTCATCGCTTCCAGATTCGAAACCAGATCCTCCCTCAGCCTGTTCCTCATCCTCAGTTTCCTCGTCGCTGGTCCCTGTCTCCTCTTCTGAGGAATCGGAGGGTGGAGGTTTTGTCTTAGGTGGCATGACGTTCTTATCCATGGCTGTAGAGATGGAACGAACAGAGTTAGTTAGAAACACTTCCACACTAGAGATAACAAGACTCGCTTCCATGTCATGTTAAATATCAACCGGTCAACCAAAGTCTCAGATGAAACCACTCTACAACTATCTCTACATGAAAGCCACGCATAAGAAACTTCCCACAAACAATCCCATGTAAGAAGACTACCAAAAGACACATAGACTTCCATCTTCCAAACAAATACGCATGTGAAAACGCCCGATAACAACAAGCGGCACGAAAGAAAAACTCACAATGAAAATCAACGCAACTCCCCCAAGCCAAAAACATACGAACGCCACAGTTCAGGGAAACAAGGAGTCACAGCTTCCCAACACCATCTTCCATAACCCAAACGAAGACGAAATACCACACACAAGAAACTTTACACAGGATAATCTCACGTAGAAGACTACCACAATAGCTTCCATCCTTCAAACAAAGACGCATGTGGACATACTCAAACACAAAGTCAAGAACTCCGAAAACCAAACACATACGCAAACTCCAGATCAGAAATAGTGAAAAAAAGCGTCCTGGCGTGAACTCCCATGACCAAACAAAGACCATAACATCAACCGCACCCCCAAAAACCTCAGATAAACCACTCAACAATCTCAACATGTAAGCCACAGAACAATCTCATATGAAAACACTCCCCACAAGCTTCCATCCTTCAACCTAACACGCGTGACGAAACTCATAACAACAAGCCGTACAGACCAAAAATCTCCTAATGACAAACTAGCATGACCAGGGAGCCCCGAGCAAGGCGAACATACCAGAAAGCGAAGTCACGACGCAAATCAAATCCCGGCGGCTTCAGCACAAAACTGAACTTCGCAGGCAGCGAGTAGCGCGCGACGCGACGCGTGACAAGCGCGACGACGAAGTGGTGACAAGCGCCGCAGGCGCCGGCGCGAGCACAACACGGCAAGGGTTAGGCGGAGACGGAGCGCGCGCGAGGGAGCGAGAGAGAGAAGAGATAAAGACGAAGAGGCACGGCGGGGCTCGCGTCCCAAATACGAGTGGCGCGGCGCGAGAGGAGCGCCGGTGTGGTGGTAGGAGCCCGCGGGATTCAGGTGACGACAGCGTCTGGCGGGCGGGCGGGCGGGCGGGCTGGTCTTGAGCGGGGGGCGAGGCGCGCGCGGGTGCAGTGCGGGTGCGGGTGCCGCTCACGCCCGGCGCTCCCCACGATCCGCGCTGCGCGTAACGCCAGCCCCGCGCGGGAGCTTGGGTCCCGTGACGCGTCGGTTCCATTGGGAACGCGCGGGCACGACGCCGGCTACTGCGAAGCGGGCGGGCGAAGAGTCTGTAACTTAGCGGGGGAGACGTAGCGGTAGCGGGGTCAGTTCGCGACGTGACGGCGGGAGACCCGCGTGGCATGGGCGAATTCTGAAACTAGGGTTTTGTTTGCCGCCACCAGGTTGATGACGCTGCCGCCACTAAGGTGGGCACCCCCAAATGCGCCACCTGACTCTGAACCGGCATCTTCACTCTGCGTACATCTTGAAAATCAATTGTGTACCTCCATTGAAGACATTTGTTTAAACCAAACTTTGTTCCTTCAAAACTTTTGCTTATGATATCCAAATGTCACATTCTTTGGTGCATGGGAACAAAACCTCCTTCTAAATGCGAACAAAAAAATATGAAAATTTGACTAGTTTAATAATAGTAATTAGGTAGAGAAGTAAAAAATGGTGGTTAGGGATAGAATACTCACCTTGTGGTAGAACCACTCATTCCCAACCAAGGATCTATACTTGGCTTGTAGGGTGCATCTATCTCCAACCACGGTTGGAACAAATTTCTGACCAAAGTTCAAAATATTTTTTTTTCTCCTTTTTAAGGTTGGGACTAATAAGGTCATGACACATGCCCCAAAGTAGTGAACAAGAAAGTAGGAAGTAGTGAGTAGGAAAGTAGTTCTTGAATGATTGAAATTGGAAGACTCTATACATCAGGTATAGGTTGAGGTTAGTTTTTGGCTTCTAAATTTCATAGTAAATTCAATTCAAGGCATAAAATTACAAAAAAATTGCAATCCTCATGATTTCTATCTTCTTGCATGATATAAAACTTACATTGCCTAACACTGCTCTAGACCATGTGCAAAATCACTTAGGTGGTCAACTATGGGTGGTTTTATCATACTTTTTATTAACATTCATTTTCATAGGACAAGAATCAATTGATCTTTCAATAGGGGTGTCACCACCAACATGTCAAACAGTGCACCACTTTAATTTAAGTCCACTCCAACTCTAGATTGATTTTTTTGCTTGATTTTTTTACTCAATAGTAATATTAGATTTTTCCTTTATGAACTATTTAGCTATGTATTCTCCCTTTTTCAATGGATGAAATTACTAAATTGCTACAAAATTTTGGGATGACTTCCTTATTTTTAGGATGAATGTCCACACATTTGGATGAATAATGTAAGTTTCATCCACATTTTCATATTCATCCAAGTACACAAATGTGAATAGCCTCATTATTCCAACTGAGATCGCTATCTATACTATCTAGAATTATTATTTTTTTTAAACCTTGCCTCAAATCCTTGAAGGTTTTTTATTTTTTCCTTCATTAAGATATGCCCATCCTAAATCCAATAATTTTTTGTTGATTACTTTAGTAATAGGGCTACATACGTCAAAGGTTAATATGGTTGTTTGGAAGATAGTCATATTACAAATTAAATAGTTTGAATACGAGACAAATTCAACCATAATAGTGTAGCAAATGTGTTAAATATCCCATACTAGCATTGAAGAGAGGATCAAAATAAAGAAATTTATTCCCAAATTGTTTGGAATTGGATGAAAAAATAATTTGTGTATTTTTAGCAATTAGAAGAAAAATTGTACTAAAGTGAAAATAGAAAAATGTGGCCCAAAAATGGAGAGAAATTTACTTCCAAAATTCATCTTTGTAGAGTACATAAAATTGATAGTAGTTCACCTATAAATTATGTACATACACAAAGAATAGAATGAGCACCTACGTTGTGAATTTACATAAGATAGGAAGACCTAAAATCAATCCAAATCTAATTGCCACCTTTAGTTTTGTACCCAAATTTGCTCAATTGTTTCTAATGTAGTGAAAAACAATGTAAAGAGTTTGCATGTGGAAAATACTATGATTTGCCAATGTTATGTTGTGAATATGATAAGTCTAAATATGTACAATGCGGTATGCACTGACCAAATTGATCGATCATCAATCTAAATGGACAACAATAGATCAACATACCTTGATGACTCTATCTTGTTTCATGACTTCTTCCAATGACTTCCTTCCTCATTGATACTCACAATTTAGATGTTGATATTTAATAAGGACATGATACCTAGAGTGGACGAAGGCTTAAAAGAAGATAAGAAAAAACTTTTCATTTTTTTGACATAGGTCAAAGTCTATTTTACTATTAGACGTATTTGAAATATCATGGTGTGTGTTGGTTTGTAACACTTCTTTGTAGCCCCTCTTTGACCCATTCATTGACACATGCTAGTTTTTTTTCAAGATTGCATTTCAATTCTTGTTTAACCCTTTAACGACCAGGTCAATGACTGATTACTCAAACTGATCAATAGCAAACTAACTATTAAGAGCAAGCCCAAAGCTGACTCCCCAAACAGGGACGTCAAGTGGGGGCTTGGCTTGTGGTTATGAGAGCATCTCCACCGGTTCTCTCTAAAATGAGCACGCCACATGGTCTGTAGCGTATGTTCTCTGACAAGAAAGCCTCACCATCTTTTTGGACCCCCACCGGCACGCCTTTAAAATGAGCCAAAGACCCAGCAAATCCCATTTTTCGAGGCTCAACATTCATTTGGCAAGCTAGAGATTCCGACATGGCTACCCAAGCATGAAGCTCATTGGCTCTGATGCAGCTAGAGATGGTTCTGGTACACATTCTGCTGCACTGTTGCTTGCCTACTTGGCTTCAACCCCAAGGCACATTGAAATCCAGGTTCTACCGGGGCTCATGTCAACACGGGAGCTTGAAGTGTGAGGCACCTCTTTTAACGTGACCTGCACTAAAAAGCGCAAACTTCCATGACTGGTGGGTCTCAAAAAGTCACCCGGGCACGCCAAAGCGCTTACAGGGGCACTATGGCGTGACCCGGTGGAGATGCCCTGATGGCTGCGACCGGCCTCTTCCTCCTCTACCTCTACCTCACTGCACACACCAAGAGGGGACACTAAGTGGATATTTCATCAAACTTGACATTTGATGAATTATTCATTCAAAATTTTACATTTAATCAATGAAAAATCCAAAAGCTTTAGAAGAATGCTTCAAAATTAATCTCAGCAGGAGTTGAGTGTCTGAGGAGGGAAGAAAATCTCTCTATATACATATGGAGGTGATAGGAGGAGGAACAACCCATGTGGGATAAGTCACTTAGAATGAGAAGGAGCTTCACTATTCATTCATGGTGAAGTTCTTTCTCATTCTAAGTGACTTATCCCATATGGGTTGTTCCTCCTCCTACCACCCCCATGTGTATATAGAGAGATTCTCTTCCCAAAGTAAGCAAAGCAAGTTTGCTATCTTCATCCTCAACTGTTTTTTACACATTGGGAAGAAACACTTCAATGCGTTCAAAGTTAAATTTTTTTAGCCATGTTTTTTTAGCTTTTGGTGTATTTTGGGGATGACAACAACATATAAATGGATACAATTTGGTCATTTACTTCTTCAAATTGGAATATTGGTTCCACCCTTGCAAATTTGAGCCCAACAAAAGACAAAAAAAACTTTGAGCAATGAGCATACCAAAGGTTGATGGAATGTATTTGGTTTTTGGTTTTTGGCCATTGGATTATTCTTATACAAGTTCAAACACTTAGACATTTCAATCCTCTTGAATGCATGCATCTAAAATTTAGTTTAAAAAACAAAAATAACCATCAAATACACCATCTTTTCAAATACATCTATTGTCTCTCCACTTACACATAATAATTCCATGTAGTTGTTTAGT
Source organism: Antitrichia curtipendula (assembly GCA_951230915.1). Taxonomy (NCBI): domain Eukaryota; kingdom Viridiplantae; phylum Streptophyta; class Bryopsida; order Hypnales; family Leucodontaceae; genus Antitrichia; species Antitrichia curtipendula. The sequence continues at coordinate 22,238,189 of OX579639.1, read as the reverse complement.
TGTAGTAGCAAACCAATGCAAACCACATATATGTAACATTTTTGAAACTACTATCAATCCTTCACATACATTTTTTGTAAGACAATGGTATATAAAAGACACCCTAGCTTTCAAAAATTGCACCAAAATAAGCATAGAAAAGAGTAATGTACTACACACTCTACAACCATACGAATGAAAGATTGTATTAAGGTGGTTTTGAATGGTACATGAACATAGGTAGTGAGTGCCACCCTTAATAATATGTGTAAAAAGTAAGATTTATGATGGACATGTATATTGTGTACAAATGTTATTTTCTTCGTCCCAAAATGATTGTAAACAATTTTGTTGATATTTTTTGAGCCAATTTCATTGACCATATTGTAAAAAATATAATTAAGAGAGGTTCCAAATTTTATATTGCTAGAATCAATGAAAAATAGTGCATGTGTTCATTGCAACCTAGATAAAATTAGTCACAAGGAAGCATTTTTTTGACCTACTCAAAACAACCTTAAAAAAATGATATTCAAAGTAGACAATCATTTTGGGATGGAAGCGGAATGTAATAATTTAAAGTTTAATTGATAAAGTGTTTCAAATTTGTGGTCTAATTTCAATATCATAGTGTTGAACATTCTATATAAAGTTAATATTTTTATTATTTACATCAATTAGTGCACATTTGAGGTATCAAATTTAAGCAATCCAAACTTAGACTTGGTAGGAAAGAGTTTACTCATTGAAGTGAACTTATATCTAGGATGTAGACGTGTTTAGTTAACTTAGAGAGATATATGAGGATGTGACATTGTGGTGAACTTTTAATCTGAGGTGTATTTATTTCATTTTGATGTGTAGGTACAGGTAATGGAGATTGTGCAAAATTGACAGCTTGATTTACCATAATTTATAGACTAAGACTATCATTTTAGACTAACATCAATATTCAAAATATTTAATCATTTAAATTGAGACCACACTATATGATCATGTAATAACTAGATCTATTGCACTCCACATTATATCTAGTAGACAAATTATCAATTGTGAAGTTCTAAGTAGGGAAATCATGACTTGTACATGACATTTTGGTTACATGTTGTGACAATTGATTTGGGGGGGATAAGTTCTACAACTCCAAGCATATTGAAGTTTTATAAGTATGTGGAGGCTATCTTTTGAGTGGACAGTGAAGGACAGGTGCATTTTCAATTAATGCATCCTCCCTCCATTCACTCAAAAGACCCCTATTAATTTTCTTAAAATTATCTATACCCCCCCTCCTCCATTTTGTGATAAATTTATTACACCCCTCTCCCCTCCTCCATTTTTGTGATTAAGTTTTTTTTATTGTTTCACCACCACCACTCCTCCTATTTGAATTTGAGAGATCTACCAATTATCAGTTGCAAACAATATGGGATATATCGTTCACTGTATTTGTACCATATATGTACCATATCTATATCCCATATCTGTATCCCAAACCGTACCCGTATCCATATTTTTGATTTTCCCAAATCAATGGTAGATGAGAAGGGGGGGAGCTTTTCTCGACCGAGGGATCAACAACTCTCATTTTCTTTAATGGAGGAGTGGTGGTTAATGGGGCATTTTTGTAAACTCAAGAGATAGTAACTTAAACTTAAAAAATTAAATTAATTTAGGAGTCAAAATTCGAATAAGCACAACCCATTTGGCCTTTCTATATGTACTTATGTCCAAGTAAAGTACACATGCTTGTATAAACAACCCAAAAAACTTTGAACCTTATAATGATCTTGCAAGCTATGACAAATGTTTACTATGGTCAGTGCAGTGAACTTTGTGGAACTAATCATGCGTTTATGCATACGCCCGAATAAATAGGCCGACTGCTGAGCCTATTCTGGCTCAGTCACACTTTCTCGAACAAGGCAAACCTGAGTGCGAGATTTGAGGCTGAAATTATTGAAGGTGTAAATATAAAAGATTATTAGAGGATCTTACGGTTACTTTTCTATAAAATACCAAAATAATTTATCCACACCTCAATTCTAGCACATATTCTTCTTTTGCCCAATTCAACTTCTTGATCTCACCAAACCTATAGGGCTTAAACTTTGTTTCTAGAGTTGAAAAGTAATATATCCAACAAAAGATGTGTTTTGTCAAAATTTTAATCTATATTTAAATCCTAAAAAAATTAATCTATGAGAATTTTTTTATAAAAGTTTGTTTTTTCCAAAACTTTTGGGATTTTTAGACATGAATTTGTTTTTTCCTAAGCCTTGCACCTAAAATTGATCAAATAAGCATTTGAAATATTTGATGGTATGGTTAATACTTCAATTTATATCATGTAAATTATCTATCTATCTAACTTTTATTCCACCTTATAGTCTAGAAGGGTTAAAAATTTACAATTGTAGTAGGCACAAGAAAATGCTCTTACAAGCAAGGCAATCATGAAGGATCCTTCTCTCTACTCTGTGTTCCCAAGTTTTAATTGCCCGCCAAAGCTTCCTAATTTTGATTTGCTTGTGGTTGTTGGTTATTATTACTACATATGTTGTTACGCTAAGTTTTGGGAGAGCTTAGGTGACTCTTTTTTGGTCTGGCTGTTAGAAATTGGCACTCATATTTGGGAGATGTAGAAGGTGTAGAATCCTTAGATCCTTTTACATCAAGAATTTTGAGAAGGTTGCTTAATGTTGCAAGTTTTGATGATGTTGTAGATCAATTTGTTTTTCCATGGAATATTTTGGCATTTTGAACAGATTTGTTAAATCCTGAAGCACGAAGTGCATGATTTGGGATTTCATTTGTTTTTTTGGTGTTTCTTGAGAATTTTGAGTGTAGTGTGGTGTGAATTTTGTATGACAAGGGAGAGAGATCAGAGTGTAGATGAAATTTTCATGCAATCTTATTATATTTGTAGATTAAGATCTCATGCAATTATCTTAGTTCATTTGGAATTTTACTTAGGATTCTCTTGGTTCTTCTTAGAGTGCAAATTGGTATCACCATATGCAATTTTATTTTTCTCTCTTCAACCTAGTGGCTCTCATTTCTTAGTAGTTATGCATCCCATTTCTTTAAAATGTAACTTTTGGATGACATTTGGCATAAATCTGCTCTTCAAGAATTTTTTGACATTTGATAGGAATTTGTAGCTCTGCACTCGGGAATTTTTCAGATTTTATAAATTAAAGTAGAAACTAAATTTAAAAAGTTTCATTTCAATAGCTAAACTCATTTCAATAGCTAAATTCAAAAAGGAACATTTCCATGGCTACATTTGCTATATGGATAGCATACGTAGCTCTAGTCTAAAGATAGGGTTGGCAATAATGTACGCCATGGACATCATATTTTGTATCCCACTTGAAACATTGGTTTATTTCATCTCCATGATGAAGGTGCACATGCAACACTTTATTGACAAAGCCAGTATTGTTGACCATTGGATCTTGAACCTTCATCCCTAAATCATCAATTGCAGAGAGTAGCAAAGCCCTATTATTTCTTTGGAAAGTGATTCATATGATTCATGCATCAATAAAAGCACATTAGAATATTCATTTTCTCAAAAAAATAAAGGCTTTGGAGAATGTGGTTTCAAAATTCACTATAGCATGCCATCTTACATTGATAAAAGCAAAGAAGTCTTTGAAAATGGTCATAAGAAACATACGTTAATATATTTAGAGAGTTTAGACAAAGAAATTAATTTTTATTTTGTTGTTGTATTTCATGCATTATTTTAAGGAAAAATCCATTTACACTAATGTACATTAGCAACCGCTGCAATCTAAAAATTAATTTCTGCCCTTGGCATTTGAATCATGCACTTTGAGATTCATTTGAAGGCTAAAAGACAAACATGGCAAATACAAACAATTTTTGATGAGAAAATTTGGAACGGTGATATCACCTAAAGAGAAATTTAAATTAGTATAAGAAATTTTGATGATTCTTTAAAAGAATTTCCTTTTTTAGTTGCGTTGTATTGTACTTGAAGCTTTTAGATTTTTTTGGTGAAACTAATATTCACATTCATAACAAATATGAAGGAACCTAAAATATATGTAAAAGTTGTCTTGAAAGTCTTTTTTTTTCCATTTTATTTTCATTCCACGTCCTAAATGTGTATGTTTTCAAAATTTAATGAAGTTTCTCCCATGTTGTAGAATAACAGTACTCCTAGAAAACCAAATCTTAAATAAAATCAATCATTGAAATTACAAAACAAGAGATGTAAAGGTTTAAAAATCAATCTTTAAAAGACAAGGGGATAGTTTAGATTTTCAAAATTTTGAATCTTTATTATAAAATATAACTTAGAATAATAATTTAATGATGATTCTCAAACAATCATTGAAAATATGATCCATAGATCATATCCATATGGTTGGATTAGCTAGTTCACAAATCAACATTTTTTTAATAAAATTTGAAGCCAAAAATTAAAAATTATTTCTAAAATCAATTGTAGATTGAATATTTGTGATTTTCACAAGAACTTTTTTTCTTGAAGCTCAAAATATTAAGTTCTAATTATAGTGATTTTTGAAGATTTTTTTATTTTTTATTTTTTATTCAAATCATTTTTGAAGCCATATTTTTTTAACTTAAAAATTACTTTTTGAGACCAAACCTATTAATACCTTTGAATTGTAGGATATTAGCAAAGCAAAGTCTTCAAAATCTATGTTGAACAATGTTAAATGAACCAATACATAAATCTTCAAAAAAAATCAAAGAATGGAAAAAATATCCATTTTGTGTATTTGGTATGTGTCCTCATTCATTCATTGTTTGAAGTTTAAATCTTGGTCATAAAGGGTTTTAAATCAATTGATATCCAACTTATTTTTTGTACTTTCAAATGGTCATGGCAACATTTCCTACTAAATGTTTGATTTCATATGACCTATCCACAAAATCAAGGGGATAAATAGGTAGGATATTTAAATGTACTCACCCATCAAGACCAATTTAAGAAAAACTATTTTCTCAAGATTCTTTGAAATCTAGGAGCTTTTCAAAGAAGAAAGCCAATAAGAAGAGAGGCAATAATTTTTTATTTTTTTATTTTGTTTTAAAACATTAAACCTTAGATGTAAAAAATATTTTCCAAAATTGATGATTCAAGAAAAATCATCATAAAGTACTATTTGGAAGATTATTTAAATAAATTAACATACAAATGAAAGTAGATTTTGATTGTAGATTCCATCCATATGGTTAGATTAACTAATTCTATCACCAATATTTTTTTTGAAATTTTGAAAGGGAAAGTTTTAAATTCTTTCTAAATTTGATTACAAGCTAAATATTATCATTTTTTGAATAAAAATTGTTGGAATGGATTTGGAATGAGGTCCTCGCAATGTGGTGATTTTCTTGAAATTTTAAGTTCTTTAAATCTATGACCTCATTTTTGCAAATCCAGATTTGAACTAGAGTTGATGCAATGTTGGCTTGGTCAACTACTTGACATACTTTTACATTTGTAATTTTAGAAAATATGTACTTTAGTAATACCAAATTCAACCATTAGATAGGACAACAACTTGATAAAGTATCTCTACAAATCAGGACAATTTTCATCCAAGTCGTAATAAGAAAGAAACATGAGTTTCAATCTGTTTAGTGTCTAGAAATTGAACATCAAAGTGTTAACCCCTATAGTCCCAATGCCTTTTTCCCCCATCAAAGACCACTCAAAACTGCCATTTCTATTGCAAAGAGCAAAATAATTTAAAAATTGTTTTTTTTGCATATCTAACTATAGAATCTTGTACTAGACTAGTATAAGAATGCATAGAAGAAACTTAAAAAACTTTGACAGTGTAAATTGCAAGATATTGCATTTAAAGTGAAAAAAACAAGTTTTTTTCAAGAAAGTGTTTAGATTGCCCGAAAAACAAGATTGTCTATAACTTTCTCATCATTATTCCAAATAGAATGATTCAAAGCTTCAGATATAGACAAAAATATAATCACTAGAAGAACCCCGTGTTTTTTCTGACGTCTAGTTTTTGGATGTCAAAAAAAACATGGGTTTCTTCTAGTGAATGTTTGAGATAAAAACTAAAAATTAAAAAAACTCAATTTTCTGTGTTTTTTTTGGAGCTGCCCCTTGAGGTGGTTTTTGGACTTAGGGTGGCATAACTTTTGCTCCTGGGCACCGATTGAAATAAAAATTATATTCCCCAAAAGCTAATCTAATCTCCTATCTTCAAATTTTTTTTCTCTTAAAATCATGTCAAAAATAAAGATCTCACAAGCCTACCCGAAATTCCAAGAGTTCCTTGTAGGGACTTTGGGACTTTAGGGATTAAAGAAGAGCACCCATTTGAAGAGCCTCTCTTGTACAACTCACAATGGTTGTATCCTATTCATTTCATGGCTAGATTTTATACTGTAATTAGGATTTCTTACTCAATTATGCGATTTTGCCCTTATAATCAAGCATTATACATTTTTCATCCAATCACATTATGTTCATCCTAATGGAGGATTCCCCCACAATTTACGCTAGGCAATGCTGCTCATCATTAGGGATTTTGTCGAAAAAGTTCTTCATCATTAGGTTCTACCCTCTTCATCAATGCTTGTTTTGGGGGAAATTCCCTCCTCCTTAAGCATTGCCCTATACCAACTTGTCATGTGACAAACCATGCCCCTCCAAAAATTTTGGTCCAATATGAACATAACGGAATGTGAAGGTCAAATTTGACATAAATTAAATCATTTTTGTAACTTTTTTTTTCACATGCCATCTTCTGAAAGGTGCAAGGTGACGTGGACCCCTGAGAATCTGACGTGGAAATTCAATTTTGACACCTGAGTGCCGAACCAGACCTTCTCGCAGGGTATTTGTGTCTCCATAATTATCAGGAATTTTATAGAATAATATTTGGGATGGAAATTTTGGGGTTGCAGAATGTCACTGTCTCGGGTGTGGGGTTTTCGTTGCTGTGAGGTCGCGTCGCGAGCGCGAGGCCCAGTCACATTCGTCACCGCGCTCGCTGCACTCACGGCGCACCAGCCTTTGGTTGTTGGCTAATAGCGCTTCCTGGTGTTTGATACCAGCTCTGACGGCGTATTGAATCGTCTCTTTTCGAGGTCAATCACGTCAATCCTCGAGAGGACAGTTTTTCAGGGGTCACAAAATGGGCGTGGCTGCCGTGTGCTGCCCAAGCACCGTGACGACCGCGCTCAGCTCTTGCTCGTATCGGCCTAGTTGTAGCATCTCGCAGGATTCCTCTCTCGCGCGTCCTCAAGCTGGACTGAGGCGCAATCTGAGTTTGAATGGAAAGAGCTCGCAACAGCAAGGTAGGGTTGGAATTAGGTGTCGGAGGCGAGTAGGAAGGGTAATTAGCGCAGGGTTGCCTGTCATTTCCAGTGTTCCTGTCGTGGGCCCTCTGGCGAATGCGGTCTTCAATCCCGTTCTGCTCTTCATCGTCTATGCTGCCGGAGCCTTCAGGTTTTACTCGGGATTCCGAAAGACGACGTATGCGGACTCCTCCGCGACGAAGATTAGCATGACTGCTCTATGGCCGGTGCTGTTCCTGACGTCCGCAGCTTATCGCAGCAACTTCAAGAAGGCCATTTCATGAAGAGCTCTGGAGATGAGTAGTCGTTTCCCGTCATTAGCTATGTTAATTTGTCTTCGCTCCACAAGCTCAGATTGTATAGCTCGCTGTATTCAGGTAGCGAAAAGGCGTGGATATCCAAGAATTCTGTGTTTTCTTCAGTGAATGTATACTCAATTTCTTGGTCTCGCCTAGCGCACGCCAACGTCGTTAGAGAGCAATTTGTGTCACAAATCTGGCATTTGGTTTGCTTTCAGTCATTTGATTTGCCTTCAATCTGGCAGATTGTCGTGAACCTGAATTCGCGTATTCCAGGGCATCTTTAAGGACCATTTGAGTTCATATTTTTTGTTACGCTACTACTTACTCTTAGAATTCTTGACTTTCTGAGGGTTTTGGCATTTTTGCTTCAAGACCAGAAGGGTAGGATGTGTATTTAGTTTGTCGTTGTTTGGTGCCTGAGTGTATACCAATTGCTTAAACTATGTAAGTTAGTCATGTGCACTTGTCAATCTCTAGTAGTGGAGGCTGTGAAGCTTTAGGTGGCGTCAATTAAGATGGCATAAATTATGAGCCCGTTAGTTCGACTTTCAAGACTCCACAAAAAAAATGCAACAACATGGTGGGAGTCACTGAAATCCCCCTCAAATATGATTAATCGAACATTAAAGTATTTGCGATCAAAACTAGATTGGGCATCATGGGCTCTGTATTGAGAAGGATTGGGGAGAGCTGTGAAAATTATACATCATCACATTCACAAGTGAAGAGTATGCGTGCACAGATCACAGGCACTTTCAAGGCCAGCGCGATACATATCCAACTTTCAGTTCTTGCATACATTTCATTCCACTCGCAATGCACATTTCACAGTTCCAGGGAAACCTAGAGACCTCAAAACGTTCCATCTCATTCCTTCGAGCAAGGACAAAACACCGACAACAATGGTTTGCTTCTTCAAAGTTTCTTCAAGGAAACTCTAAAGCGCTTCGGCCACCTGCCTCATCAGAATGCTAACTTATGCAGAAAACACGCCCACCATAAAAGCGCACAGCGAACTATCCAACAACTACCCTCTTCGAAATATTTACAGGTTGCGAGATGCCGGACCTAAGCGGATTTCTTGGCAAAACGGTCACGGTCGTGCTTGGTCGTATAGTCAATCGCCTGCCCCACGGCAACGATACCGGATTTGTTGATAGAAGGTTGGCTCCCGTAATAACCGTTCTTGATATGGTACATATTGACAGTGTCACCAATTCCCGGGTTCTGGAACAAATCCTTGGTGTAGTTGAACAGATTCGGGTACTCCCGAATCAGCTTCTTGTTGCACTTGAAGTGCACCACGTAGACTTCATCAAACCGGATGAGCGTCATGAACAAGCGGATATCCGCTTCCGTCAGTTCATCACCCGCAAGGTACCGCTGCTTGGCGAGAATTCCCTCGCACTTGTCCAACGCCGCGAACAATTGCTCAAACGCTTCCTCGTAAGGCTTCTGCGCGGTGGCGAAGCCACACCGGTAGACGCCATTGTTGATGTTGTTGTACGTCCAGCTGTTCACCTCTTCGATGTTAGCTTTCAATTTCTGTGGATACATCTCCACCTCTGGATGCTTCGCGAACGCGTTGAACTCGTCGTTGAACATCTTGGTAATCTCGGAGCTTTCGTTGTTGACAATGCGCTTCGTCTTGGTGTCCCACAGGACGGGCACGGAGTATTTCCCCGAGTACTCCGTGCTCGCAAGCTCGTAAAGCTCCCGGACAGACTTCGCCCCGTAGAAAGGGTCGGGGGTCGCGCCCGGGACTTCGTCGGGTTTGGTAGGGAACATCCAGCCCCAGTGCTCGTCCACGCCAGGCTTCGTCTGGCCCCATTGGAATTTCACAACGGAGACGCCGATGGCGTGCTCCAGGCCCTTGAGCTTCAGGAAGCTGAGGCAACGGGACGCCCACGGGCATGCATAGGAAATGTAGAGGTGGTAGCGTCCTTCCTCAGGGGGAAACTCCGCTCCGGGAGCACTGGAGATGAAATGGCGAAAGGAAGATTCCGTGCGCTTGAACTCACCCTCAAGAGTCTCGTCCAACGCTGACCTCGCCATTGCGAATGTCCGGATGTCGCCTTGCTTCTGCACTCCGAATCCTGAAACCCACAAACAGCACAACTGTCAATTTATGCTTCGGATTTGAAACAGACGCACTTCGACAACAAATGGAGTACACCCGCCAACGGTCGCCTTCATGACTGCGGCAAGACTGCGGTGCGGTGCCCAACTGGGTTTACTCCGACTCGAAACTAGAAGGGTGGCGCGAGCGCGAAGCATGGCGAAGGTTGCGAATCAACAGCTCGCCCATCGCCACCCTTGACCGGTGTTACCAAATTGCAAGAATCTCTCCCTACATGAATCACCCACGCGATCCAACGCCCGCTACTCAAATCACTAAACGACAAATCCCTTCAAATCCGTCGACCTAAAACCACCTCCACCCCGCGTGACATTTTCGGACGATTTCGTCACCAACACTCGCCATCCAGACGCCATCCATGACGCGAGTCACAACATCTTCGAAACCCAACCACAAACCCAAATCTACAAACAGGCTCCACTCGTCAAACCCACCTCTGATTCACCACTTCAGTCGGTGTTCCGTTGAAGCAAGCTCACAATACCGAAATCACGCGAGGTGAGAGTGACCAGATGCTCACATCAGACACAGAATTGAGCATCCAAACCGGCCATTATATACAGAGCTGGAAATTGGGTGAAAGAACCCACCGTGTGAGTTTCCTCCGGCGGCCGACCACCGCAAAGCTTCACCAATTCCAATCGAGGGCCCGTCGGGTGACTTTGACGCATGGGCGTGACATAGGATCACGAAATGGGGGCATTAGAGCAACCCCACCAGTGAGTTCTGTATCCCTAAAAATTTAGGGAGAGGACCTCAGATGGGGATGGGGAAACAGAAGCTTGCGCGCACCAGTCTCGAAACAAGATCTCTACCCCAAATTTATAGAGAACTCGGTAAAAGTTGGGTCCAGTTCTCTATATTCAAGCTCATATAGAGAACACGCCAGGTCTCATCCCTATAAAGTCAAGGTTGACTGGATTGAGGTCCCGAGTTTAGACTCCCTGGTGGAGATGCTCTTAACCCCTAAATGCCGGAGACACCCAAATGTGGTGTTTGCAAAACTTTGAAGTTAAATAAAACCTAATCAAGTTGTTATTTTTAGTAGTTTATATTTTTGGAAAGTTCTTCTTAAAGTCTAGTTTTAGCATTAAAAATCCGATCTTGAAAATAAATGATAGTGATTTTTCTATTCAAGATTTTGTGCAAGGGTACCCATTGCAATCTTGACTTCCCGTAGTGTTGAGAGCTCTTGGAAATGAGCCTTAAATACACTAGATCTTGGAGGAAAAATCACATTCAAAATTCATTTAAAAAAGTTATAGAGTAGATTTTAAGAAGCCATAAATTGCTTGGGGTTATACATGTTAGGCCCTTTAACATCGTATTTTTTTGGTCACCAACTTTTTAGATTTGACTTGTGAAAAGAGGATTGAAAGATTTGTGCAGTTTTAACACCCCCATGGTCAAACATTATAATCTTTCACTCCATAAATGATATTGTTGTGTTTTCTTTTCTTATGAGATCTCTAAGATGTCTAGTTTGAATTTATACGGTTACAATTAAAAAAAAATTGATACAACTTATCAAAATGTTGGCATTTTGTTCAATTTAGAGCAAATTCCAAGCAACTCAAAATAGGCCTTGGGCATTTAGGGGTTAAGTTATTTGGCGGAGAGGAATGTGATTTGAAAATTGAGCGTGAGAGGAATGGACGAGGGCAACTTCCTGGGAGTGAGTGAGATTATCTTAACTCCTAAAGTAGGTTGCCTCCTTTCATACGGTGACCATACCCTGAAGATGTAAAAGTACAAGTGGCACTTAGGGTAGTATAGAGTGTTGTATGGGTCCAATTTTTTTTTGAACCCAATCAAGAATGACAGGGAAGCATGTTGTGGAATTTTCATAGTTGTTGAGTATATAGAGAATTGTGAAACATTTTCTTGTATATTTGCAACAGCGAGGAATGAGGTTGTGAAATGCAATATGGGAAGATCATATGCCACAGAATGTGCATAAGACGTCAAAATAATATGCCAAAAAATCCTGCTATTGCTCCTTGAAAATGGCATATAGCCCGGGCAAACACAATGGCATGTCAAATTTTCACAGCACGCAACTCGCTCCTGAACTTACCAAACAATAGAAGTATGTGATGGCTTGTCAAGTATGCGACATAAGATTGACGGCAACGTCTCTTTAGGGACCGTCTTGCAGTTATCGTGCATACTATAGGACAAATTCTAGCCGGTTTCACAGTCAGTTTCTGATGACCTCAACATGTATTTATATTCCACGACTACAGGATGCCCCATGCCAAATTCCAAGTAACCATTGACATACCAAGAATTTGATTAAAAAACAGTTGAGGAGGGATTTACATGGCAGGAAGCTGCCTTCAGCTGAATGCGAACCCGCAGTAGGTTGCGGTAGGTAGCGGATGTCCAGCATAACTTGGAACCATCTGACGTTCTTAGTCACAGGGAATCTGAGAATGGATTTTCAAAGGGGTGTACCCATTGCTGCTAACGAAACTTTGAAGATTCCTACAAATCACACTTAGCACCCGAAGATACTTCTAAAAAAATGTCACTTCCAGCTAACACGAATGTCATATCATTATTTCAATAGTAATGAAAATGCTGATAGCGTCAACTGAATAGTGAACAGTGCATGTGCCTCAAAAGAGTCATGAAAATCCAAAGGGCTAATGTCATACTATAGATTGGAAACCTACAATTTTTGAAAACGCTCAACATAACGAACAACAACCTCACTGGCCCGATCCTGGCGCAGCTGAATCTATGCAAGAGGCTGAAACAAGTGGACTTGAGCAGGAATGGACTTCAGGGGGACCGTTCCGTTCCAGAATTAGAGCAACTTGGCGGTGCTTCATTTACAGAAAAATCAACTGACTAGAGATTTGTCTCACGGCTGGATACTCTACTTCGACTGGAAGATCTCGATTTGTCAAACAACTACCTGACTGGAAACATTCAGGCGACGATCTCAAATCTCCCTCTGCGAACTCAGCTCTCTCTAGGTCGTAACAACCTCACTGGATTCATCCCCAACACGATCGGGAAGTTTTTGCTATTGCTGAAGATGAATCTTTCCGCTAATGCATTTATTGGGATATTGCCTGACAATATCAGCTTCTGTGTGTCGCTAAAAGAGCTTGATTTATCCACCAACTATCTAACAAGATTGCTCCCAGGTATGTTGCTCGCTACCCTCGCCAACTTGGGTGGTATTTATTAACGTCTCCACAAATAAATTTGGAGGAGGTCTCCCCCTGTTTATTGACCTGAAGAACTTGAAAGTGTTTGATGCCTCCTGCAACAATATCAAGGGTCGAATTCCTGACCATTTCGTCAATTACACCGCCTTGACGTATCTCAATGTCTCTTATAATCATCTCGTCGGCGAGGTGCCATATTTTGTGGAACATGACGATGTGAACATCTGCAGCTTCGCTCACAATCTTGTGTGCGGGGAGAGGGTGAACAAAACATGTGACCCGGGCAATCACCACTCTACGGTCATTTCAATTGCATTGAGAAGCGCAGTTGCGTTTGTGCTGCTCTGCATGGTCACGTTCTTCTGCTGTTCCAGGTACTTGCGGCAAGAGAAGGAGCAGAAAATTTTTGTAATGGTCTCCGCCGAGCTGGAATTGAAGCTCACCCCGGAGGAGATCTTGCGCGCCACTCAAAACTTCAACGAGAAAAGCAAGATTGGCGAGGGCAGCATGAGCAACGTGGACAGAGGGGTACTTCTGGACAACACCTCGGTAGCAGTGAAGAAGCTCGTCGTCAGAATCGTAAACGAGGTCACAGAGAAGGTTTTGTAGAAGCATTCAATATGAGTCATATCCGACACTGGTCGCTTGCCAAGGTGCTTGGCTATTATTGCAATACGGACGTCACTGTTAATTCTCAATCTATGATCAGGAGTAGTTCAAGGACACAGAAGTATTTTGTTTCACCATACATGTGAGTTTCTTTACGTGAACATGAGCTTAAATCCTGAGGTACATGGAGAAGAGAAAGAAAACCTCACTAACAATTTAACTAACATTGTGATGGCGTCTTAACTAATACCATACGCTAATGTGTCTAAACTACGGAGTAGAGGACTGTATTGTCCTACGTATCCAACACTCCCCCTCAGTCCGCTACTTTGGTTTGTTGAAATGATATCTCCTTGCTAAAGATCAGAATATTCCCTGTGCAATGAGTATGCATGTTCATGTGACTCAGCCTGATCCTTTGGATTCTGTCAAAAGAATTAGTTGCAGACAATTGTGCATTTCATGGAGTGGCACCTTGCTCAGGGGCTTAGTCAAATATCTGCCGCTTGAGACTGTGACTGCACAAACTCTAAACCTGGTGCATCTCTTCTGCATATAATCCCGAATCAAGTGGTATGTTTTCTCAATGTGTTTTGTGCGTCCTTGGAACACCGGATTCTTGGCCATTTTGATGCAGCTTTGATTATCACAAAATATAGTTATGGAACGCATGATGGGAAAATGGATCCCTTCAAGCAAGTTTTGTACCCACATGGCTTCCTTCGTGATTTCTGCAAGTGCTTTATATTCCGCTTCTGAACTCGACCTGGCCACTTTGTTTTGTAATTTATTCTTCCACAAAATTGGTGAAGTCTCGATGCTCATTATGTATCTTGAGGTGGATCTCCGTTGATCTATGTCTTCCAAATAGTCACTATCCGAGTATCAAAATGGTGTAATTTCTCCCCTTCTCGGATAGTATATGGCTCATTCAGTAGTTCCTTTTAAATATTTAAAATTGTGTAGAATTGCGTGAAGATGAGCTTCTCATGGAGCAACTGTAAATCTTGTCACGATGCCAACAGCAAAAGCTACATCAGGTATGGTATTGGTGACATGAAGTAAATTGCCTACATCCATTCGGTAATAAATGATTCCAAATTCATCCAACAATAGAGAATCCATTGTCATAGAGAGGGTGTTGTAGACTTTGGCCTCCATGGGGATTGGTGCAGACATACAATCAGTGAGAGTCATGTCTTGTAAACATTTATCGATGTAGCATTTGTGAGACATTAGGATCCCATCAGTGTTGTAAAAGAAATTGACTCCAAGGTAGAGTGAAAGAGAGCCAAGTATTATCATGGCAAATTCGTGGCGTAGCTGTTGTCAAAGAGCCGTGATTTTGTGCAATTGGTTGCCCATAAGCATTAAGTCGTCGACATAAATGATCAATAAAACAATAGTCACCGTTATGAAAAACATATAAACTGGAAGCTGCTAAACATGACTAAAACTCGATGGAGAGAAGGTAGGTGTCAAGCCGTTGATGCCAGACGCGGGATGATTGCTGTAAGCCGTATATCGCCTTGTGTAGGCGACATACAAGGTGTTTATTTCTTGGTTGAATGAAGCCGGGAAGTTGCTTGATATACATAGTTTCGGTGATATCTCCGTTTGAGAAAGTTGTCCCTATGTCATGGTGAGAGAGATGCCACTTGTATATGGCAGCAAGGCATACAATGGTACGCATTGTAGACCATTTGACAACTGGAAAAAAAAATTCTTAGAAATCAAAGCCAAGATGTTGTTGGTCACTGCGTGCCATTAGACGTGCCTTATATTTTGGGCTAGTAGAAACGATACCAGATTTCAACTTGTATGTCCATTTTATAGCAATTGCGATTTGGCCTGGTGGTAATGGAACTAATGTCCAAGTTTGATTGGCATGAATAGCGGCAATCTCTTATTTTATAGGTGCAACCCAATTTTGATTTTGGGAAGCGTCCTTATAAAATAAGGGTTCTTCAACTTGTATGTCCATTTTACGGCAATAATCAATTAATTTGCAACTTGGGAAACGAGTTCTTGAAGATTGACAAAGAGGAGAATTGCTAGAGGGTACCTAGTATAGTGCAGGAGTAGTAGTGGGGTGGTCCTCCAAATCGGCGGATGAAGCGGATGGAGCGGCATCTTGGTGATTGGGCAATGGATATGTTGCATGGGCCGGACTTACAAGAGAGGTGGGGTTGGCCCATGGGATAGGCGGTGCTATGGAATTGGGGACAGTGAGTGGATTGCTTGGAACTGGGGTGGGACAAGGTGGGGTGAGCACTGGATTGATGACCTCAAGGGCGGTACAACTATTGGACAGAGCTTCCAAAGAGACGTTGGGCGCGCGGGAATGATAAGGAGAATGTTAGAATTGATTTTTGTCAAATTATACATCCTTGATGGTTGTAATTGAATAAGAGGTGGGGTGATAGAGGCAATACTCGGTGGTACATTCAGAATATCCAACAAACACACATTTGACACCATGTTCTTGAAGTTTAATACGCTATTTTTGGGAGATGTGTGCAAATGCGACACACCCCAAAATTTGAAGATGATGCAACTCAGGAGTAGTATTGTGGAGCTGTTGAAATGGACTTATCTTGGAATTTGCCTTGGTAGGAGAACAATTCGTCAAATAATTGGTCGTAGCAACAACTTCAGGCCACAAGAATAATGGTATACGTGCTTTGAACATCATGGCTTGGGCTTTGTCTAATAGTGTCCAATTTTTACGTTCATTGATTCCATTTGGGAGTGGCACTTCGTTGTATACGCGAGCAGCTGCAAGAGCGGTCCTACATTACCAAGGTTCTCAAGATATTGAACCACATCAAGACAAGACCTCACGACGAGACTAAGGCATCCATGTGGTTTAAGAGCAGTCCAAGCACGCATCAAAGAAATGAGAAGATTAGACACAAAATGTCGGGCATTGAAATAACGCCATCTCCTCCGACCACTTTGGGCACTCCCCCGACTTCACCACATGCGTTGACAGTGCAATATGGGTTGCATATGCTACTTCATAATCCCGAGGTTTCGCTTTCTGCAATTCACATCTATTGCTAGATTATTTCAAGCTTATATCCTAAGCCTGCAAAATAGACGTGATTTTGGTATACGGTAGCCTCACCCATAAACGTCATTGTCCTCATGGTCGCGACCTAGAATATCACCTATGTCCGTTGTTTTCAGTCCCATGACTAACAAGTACCAAAAAATGCTGGCAATGGGTGCAAAAGGTGACAGAATGAAGCCACTAGTTTTGAAAATAGGTAGAGGAAATAATGGAACACAAACCACTAGTGACAATCACAAAAGTAGAAAAGTAGGTGGGACTTTTTGTAAAAGATACAATACATGGTGAACAATGGTGTAATTAATGGGATTAACAATGCAGTCTCTAACAACTACGTCTTTAATGGAAAAGCATATGGGATTCAAATTGGCTACATTGGATGAATCCATAGTTGTAATTGTGAAGTGGAATTGGCGGTAGTGGAACATGATGGAATAGTAAGAAGTTGCAATTCATGTTATGTGCAGAACATATTCAGTTCTATTGTTCCCTTCACTTGTTGTACACAGTGTATTCAATTGAGCGTTTCACCTTGATTAGTAACATAGAGGAGATTCTATTAGTGAGGGATTAAGCTGAAGTTATTCGGGACCATGTTGATTGCAAATATGGAAGATGATCCATATTTCAAAAATTGTCATAACATTGTAGAGCCATGGGCGCCTAAACTACAACCATTCACGATGGGTATGCAAGGCAAGAGATGTTATCCATTTGTAGACTGACAACGGCCATGGCGCCTATTGAATCATTTTTCCATGGCTGGCAAGCAAGGGGCAACAGGGATGGTTGCAGGAGCTAGGGGATTGAGACGAGGCTAGTTGTAGCATAGAAGGAAGTAGCGGCACTGCTCTGTGGTGCAACATCAACAACTTGGAGGGCGGCACTCCCTGTCCGCTAGCGCAATGGGATCTTGTAGAAATTGCAAGGCGAAATGACACAACTATAGTGGAGGTGCCGAGACCCGGACCCACAACTAGAGCGCGATGGGCAATTGCCATTGTACTTGCAACGGCAATAAGAAATAACAAGGGAGCAACGTGGCAATAAGGCAAGAAGCACACAAGTACGTGGATTGACACCCAATTGGCGGATGCAATTGTGGCCGTGGAGGCTAGTTTTTAAGTGGCCACAATAGCTAGGGCGTTCAGGATTCCTCCCAACTCCCCACGAGACTACATCCATGGTTGTACCACTCAACAAAAGAAGGGAAGGCAAGGTGTCATGATAGGAGAGGAAGAAGCTACACTTGTGAAATGGATGTTAGACATGCAAGACCATGCATATCCAATTTTAATTTTGGAGCTAAAAAGCAAGGTGGCAAAGATAACACAAGAGCATTGGATGCCCTTTAAGGAAGGCATTCCTGAACGTAGGTGGCTACGCTAATTTTATAATCGTCACCTAGAGTTCGCACTTAGATTTGCACAAAGATTAGAACAAGGGTGTACGAGGAGATTGAATCCACAAAACATCACTTCATTCTACAAAAACCTGTAGAAAGCATACAAGCGCCAAGGATATCCACCATCTCACATTTGGAATGTAGACAAGTCAAGAGTATAAGTAGGAAAAAATAGAGGGGGAATTCTTGTTTTTGCATGTAAAGGCACCAAATCCATTCATACAACAATACCAAACAACAAGGAGCACCTCACAATCCTCTCATGCGACAACGCAGTAGACTGCTACATCCCAGACTTCTATATTTCCACAAGTAAGCGGAAGCTTAGAAATTACGTAAGATACTGTGAACAAAAAGTCAACCTGGCTATGCAACATAATGGATGGATGACTGCATATTTATTTCTAACTTGGATTACACATTTTGTCAAGAATGTGCAAGAACGGTATGGCATCTCACAAGAGAACATGCACCTATTAATTCTAGACAGACATGGGTTGTATGTGACGTTGGAAGTTGTTCAGAAGGCTACATTAGAAGGGTTGGACATCATTACATTATCTAGCCATACAAGACACAAATTACAGCCACTAGATGTCAGTATGTTTAAACCTTTCAAAGTAGCATTTAGAGCATGCATAGATCAATGGATGATACAAAACAAAGGAAATGAAGCCCACAAAGAAAAATTGGTAGAGTGGGTGTCTAAGGGATTGAAGAAGGCACTCACACCAACGAAAATCATGAAGGGATTTGCTGCCACTGACATTTGGCCACTGTAGCCATCCACTATGGATGCTTTTATGATGCCCATTTCCTGCTACAATGAGCCCCCTAATAAAAATGATGAGGATAGTGAAGACTAGGCAAAAGTGAAAGGTGATGACGATTGCATCCTTGAAATACAATTGCATCAACCACAATACTTCATGGAGCCTGACCTGTAAAACACACTCTCTGCTGATATAATGGAGTTCAATGATGAAGGACCCCTAACATCAAGTACACAAGATCTGTTCCCCTTGCCTTACCTACAACGTCCTACACATAAACACTCAAACACTACAAAGCCTCTCATAGACTACACTAAGTCTACACTTATGACCTCTAATGACTACATTGCTAATATTTTGATATTACATTGGACGTTATTATTGACATGAGTTATTTAAGTTGATGTTCACAAAAATTCGCTTTCTAAAATCATGAAAATGTCACATAAAACACAAGTTCTTTATAGTGTTTGTTGGAGGTTGTGTAACAGTTTTAGTACTTCAAGGCCTTAGTTAAACTAGCACTAGGTTTCAAAATAAAGGCCCTACAAAGCGATTGCGGTGGTGAGAATCTACCACAAGAATTTCAATATATACTCAAGATGCAGGCATTCATCACGAGTTGACTCAAAGTTACAACCTACACCAAAACAAAGTCAATGAGAGAAAAAATTGCACGTTGTTGGATAAAGCGTGCGCCATGGTCCACAAGGCTCAAACTCCATTTTTTTTATAGTCTGAGGCTATTTTCACTACCAACTACTGGACCAATTGATCTCCTACTCAAGCTAATTTGGAGTCAATCCCTACCAACAACTTTACCAAAAGGTTATAGAATTTCAATGTTTCAGGGTCTTTGGTTGCTTGGACTTTGTCCATATACCTAAAGAAAAGCATCAAAAACTCGATGATCACATCATCAAGTGTGTATTAGTGATTTTGTGGTCTACTCAGAGTCCACCAAAAGATATTGTTTTTATCACCCGCCATATCAAAGCATTATTCTCAGCAGTGACGTTCAATTTCCAGAGAGTCAATTTTGAGATAGCTCCTCTACCAAAGTTCCTCCAAAATCCAAAATTTTGGTTAAGGTCTTACCTAACCAAACCACCGCATTGGAGATATTTGGTCCACCGAACCGCACCATAACAACCTCCAAACCTATCCATCCAAATCATTTTATCTCCCCACTGTTAGATCTCAATGATTCAACAATGGAGACCATGTCTACCTTTGTATCATATGCAAAGCTGCATAGAATTGCATGACCCGTCGCGAAACTAGTGGGCGCCACTCTAAGAGCCAACTATGACGATTTCTTCTCCTCCTTAGGGACTAGTCACGATGGCTCCTATGGCTTCTGCATCTCTATAGGTACTCCCAATACCATGTCATTCTTATACGACATGATTCTTCAATACCAAACTAATGAACTATGCTACAAATGTTGAATTTTTTAGTGACTTACAAACATGCTTTGCGGCATATAATAAGTCCATTTATTTACACGCCTTTGCAACAACTTTTGATGAACCACTTTTCTATCAAGATGTTGTTCATCACCCTTAGTAGCAGGTGGCTATGCAACAAAAAATAGATCCAATCAGTGCTAATCAAACTTAGTCCTTGGTTGAACTTCTTCCTGGCTACAAAGTCATTTTTATTAAAAAGACATACAAACTCAAATCAAGTACTACCTCCAATTAGCCAAAATATAAGGCATGTCTAGTAGTTTGAGGGGACAAGCAAAGCCAAAGGTTTGATTTCCATGACACATTCTCACTGGTGGTTAAATAGTCAACAATGAGAACGCTTATATGTATTGCCACCATGAAGGGATGGCCCTAGTTTTATCTTGACGTGAAAACGGGATTTCTAAACGCAAACGTCACTGAAACTTTTCTTGAAACAATTGCAGGGCTTCAAACAACCAGGACACGAATACTTAATTTGCCACTTGAAGAAAGCAATTTATAGATTACACTAGTCATCAAAAGCCTGACAAAAGCAAATTGATTCATATCTTCTCTCAATTGGTTTATCACCATGCACATCAGACCCTAGCTTCTATGTGCTTTATGAAGGTGATTCTCTAGTACTTTTGATAATCTATGTTGACAATCTCATGCTTACAGGGAATCATGCATAGAAAATTGACTTTATTCAAGCACAAATTTGCCATGAATTTTTTGTGAATTTTCTATGTTAGCACTCAAATGTCTTTCATTATATCTTGGGATTGATTTTAAGTATCCTCTTGATGTCATCACTATGTCCTAGCAATGATACATACAAAAGTACTTGACTGATATAGAATTAATTGATTGTCTCCCAGCACTGATAACAATGGAAAGCAACCTCTACAACATATCATCAAGGAATATGAACTCACTGTCCCTGAACAAATTCATTACCACGTGCTATTGCATGGAGGTTGGAAACTTACTTCATGTCACAAATATATGTCATGACAAAGCATTTGCAATGGAGGTTGCTACTCGTTTTATATCTGCTCCAAGGGAAGCACATCTTCAAGCTGTTCTACATATCTTCCATTACTTAAAAAGCACCGCTAATCTTGCTATCCACTATTAGAGAGGGGAAGAAATATCACCATTTGGGTACTTAGATAGTGACAACTTGGGAGATTTAGATGAGCAAAAGTCAACTTGTAGATATCTTATGAGCATCGGAACCTCACATGTCTCCTAGAAAAGTAAATTGCAAAATGAAGTAGCACAATCCAGCTTAGAGGCCGAATATAGTGCTCTTGCGGAAACCACAAAGGAAGCCATGTGGATACGCAACTTATTTTAAGAGATGTATTAATCCATCTCACATCCAATTACCATATTTTGTGACAACCAAAGTTATATGAAGATGAAAAAGAACCTTGTTTTTCAAACTCGCACTAAGCACATCAAAAAGATGTGTCACTTCAAGAAAAGGAGGATATGCTTAGAATTTGTGCATTTTCCTCAACAGATTGCCCAAACCATATATTGACAAAACCACTAAGCAAGGTCCAATTCCAAGAGATGAGGAACAACCTTCATCTAACATCATCGAGAAACTTCGGAAGGAAGATTGAATTTGACTTGTAACTCAATTGGAGTTTGCACGAGTAGCAAACTGAGGTAGAATGATGGATGAATAGTCTATTGCTTGTGCTTATACGGAATAGTAAACAACATAGGATTATATTGTAGGCATATGTTAAATGATTAGGTTAGTTAGGAATAGGTTCTTTATCCAGTCTTCTATTTTGTATTTAACCCACAAAGGATGCAGAGGTTGTTTTCTGGCCGATGAATGACAAAGAATCTCTTTCATGTAGAACAAAAGTGCAACTATTCATCTTCCAAATTTTGTGCTGGAAAGGGAAGATCTTCAACAGTAGTTTGTCTTCCAATGAGTGCTTTTTTCATTTTTTTTAAGCCAACAATCCACACGGTACCCAACAAGATGATTTCCACGGTGACCAGCTTGTCGTTTTAAGGTTTAAACTCAACCTTGTTGATCAAAGATCATCTGTGTGATCAAGCTTATGCATGAGTATTCATTTCCATCACATTCAACATTCTTCTTCAGTTTCGATGATTACAGAAACCATTAAACCTCAGTGTGCAATGTCGTAGTCGATGATTTGCGCCACAGCTGTTGAATAAGAATACATTCAAAGTAGATCGAGCAAATGATCGGAGTAATGGACTAGATTGAGAGCTTCTGCAAATTTAAAGCCTTACGACGTTGTAGATATGAGCACGCAGAGTCAGTGGACAGCGTAATGTATCAACACCGCTTACGCTGGTGCTCGATGGTTTGGGGTTTGCCTGAGATCAAGTGAGCAACGGTGTCCATTGAATGCGGAATATCTTTATTTACAAATACGGAGCAAGAATCGCACGAGGGAAATGATGCTCACTACGAGTTCAAATGAATCAAGGATGTTTGTGTTTGGACCAATGTATTGCAAAGCCAAACGACATCAACGACATGATCACAACCTGCGTGGGAATCCGAGGACGAGAGTTAGGGTTAAAGTTTTCCGTAAGGTAAGCAGCTTTTGATTACGCAGCTGCAAAATCTTGCTTGATGAGTACATATTATTTTTGAGAACTGTCTAATATTAGTTTAAGGTCATCTACCAACAATACTGTCACCCCAACGGTATTCATCCGATTCTCTCATGCAAATCCAAAAATTTAAGGGAGTTTCATGCTCTCTCAAAAAAGAGTGGGATTATGACTCTAAAACCCCCTCCTTTTCAATTGCGTTGCGATATGTGGCTATGACAAGAAGTAAATAATGATTTGTTCTTTTGCACGTAAATGATGTTTGATTTGTGCCAAAAAAACAAAAATAGTAGCACTTTCAAATCCTCTTTAATTGTCTTACAAGAATGTTTGCAGCTAACCTTGGGCTATGTAATGAGAAGGATTGGGGGGAGTGCTGTGAATATTATACATCATCACATTCACAAGTGAAGAGTATGCGTGCACAGATCACAGGCACTTTCAAGGCCAGCGCGATACATATCCAACTTTCAGTTCTTGCATACATTTCATTCCACTCGCAATGCACGTTTCACAGTTCCATGGAAACCTAGAGACCTCAAAAAGTTCCATCTCATTCCTTCGAGCAAGGACAAAACACCGACAACAATGGTTTGCTTCTTCAAAGTTTCTTCAAGGAAACTCTAAAGCGCTTCGGCCACCTTCCTCATCAGAATGCTAACTTATGCAGAAAACACGCCCACCATAAAAGCGCACAGCGAACTATCCAACAACTACCCTCTTCGAAATATTTACAGGTTGCGAGATGCCGGACCTAAGCGGATTTCTTGGCAAAACGGTCACGGTCGTGCTTGGTCGTATAGTCAATCGCCTGCCCCACGGCAACAATACCGAATTTGTTGATGGAGGGATGGCTACCGTAGTAATGGTTCTTAATATGGTACATATTGACAGTGTCACCAATTCCCGGGTTCTGGAACAAATCCTTGGTGTAGTTGAACAGATTCGGGTACTCACGAATCAGCTTCTTGTTGCACTTGAAGTGCACCACGTAGACCTCATCAAACCGGATGAGCGTCATGAACAAGCGGATATCCGCTTCCGTCAGTTCATCACCCGCAAGGTACCGCTGCTTGGCGAGAATTCCCTCGCACTTGTCCAACGCCGCGAACAATTGCTCAAACGCTTCCTCGTAAGGCTTCTGCGCGGTGGCGAAGCCACACCGGTAGACGCCATTGTTGATGTTGTTGTACGTCCAGCTGTTCACCTCTTCGATGTTAGCTTTCAATTTCTGTGGATACATCTCCACCTCCGGATGCTTCGCGAACGCGTTGAACTCGTCGTTGAACATCTTGGTGATCTCGGAGCTTTCGTTGTTGACAATGCGCTTCGTCTTGGTGTCCCACAGCACGGGCACGGAGTATTTCCCCGAGTACCCCGTGCTCGCAAGCTCGTAAAGCTCCCGGACAGACTTCGCCCCGTAGAAAGGGTCGGGGGTCGCGCCCGGGACTTCGTCGGGTTTGGTAGGGAACATCCATCCCCAGTGCTCGTCCACGCCAGGCTTCGTCTGGCCCCATCGCGGTTTCACCACGGAGACGCCGATGGCGTGCTCCAGGCCCTTGAGCTTCAGGAAGCTGAGGCAACGGGACGCCCACGGGCATGCATAGGAAATGTAGAGGTGGTAGCGTCCTTCCTCAGGGGGAAACTCCGCTCCGGGAGCACTGGAGATGAAATGGCGAAAGGAAGATTCCGTGCGCTTGAACTCACCCTCGAGAGTCTCGTCCAACGCTGACCTCGCCATTGCGAATGTCCGGATGTCACCTTGCTTCTGCACTCCGAATCCTGAAACCCACAAACAGTACAACTGTCAATTTACGCTTCGGAATACTACAACGAGACCACTCGTGAACCTCTCATTGGCGATTGAACTCTACCCCTTGAAGGCGAGGAGTACAGTTTCGAAGAGAAATGCTCAACAGGTTTGACCTGTCGATGGTTTAAAACACACGCGATTCGACGACAGATGGAGTACACCCGCCAATGGTCGCCATGGCGCGGGCACAAGAGTCGCGGCAGGACTGCTGTGCACTGCCCAACTGTGTGCACTCCGAATCGAAACTAGAAGGGTGGCGCGAGCGCGAAGCATGGCGAAGAATACAAATCAACAGCTCGCCCTGCGCCACCCCCGACCGCAGTTACCAAATTGCAAGAATCTCCCACGCGATCCAACACTCGCTACTCAAATCACTAAACGACAAATCACTTCAAATCCGTCGACCTAAAACCACCTCCACCCCGCGTGACATTTTCGGACGATTTCGTCATCAACACTCGCCATCCAGACGCCATCCATGACGCGAGTCACAACATCTTCGAAACCCAACCACAAACCCAAATCTACAAACAGGCTCCACTCGTCAAACCCACCTCTGACTCACCACTTCAGTCGGTGTTCCGTTGAAGCAAGCTCACAATACCGAAATCACGTGAGGTGAGAGTGACCAGATGCTCACATCAGACACAGAATTGAGCATCCAAACCGGCCATTATATACAGAGCTGGAAATTGGGTGAAAGAACCCACCGTGTGAGTTTCCTCCGGCGGCCGACCACCGCAAAGCTTCACCAGTTCCAATCGAGGGCCCGTCGGGTGACTTTGACGCATGGGCGTGACATAGGATCATGAAATGGGGGCACTAAGTTATCCGGAACGCATCACGGAGAGGGGTGTGAGTTGAAAAGTAAGCGTGAGAGGAAAGGACGAGGGCAACTTCCTGGGAGTGAGGGAGAGATGAACTGATTGCGCGCATGGGTTTGGGGGAGCCATACTGCCATGGCTTTGGGAATTTGGAGAGCACAGTGGAGATCCCTGGTCCCTGGAAACAAGGCGGGGCCTGGAAACGGCGACCGGGACGTCGTGGACTCGTGGCGACTTCGTGGCAGGGGTGGACTCACTGGGACCCAATTCCGTCACAATCTATGAGAGCAGAGCATTGTACACTGAATAGGGGTTTTCAGGACCGTTACTAACCCTTAACCCTCAAACGACAGGCTCATAACCGTGGAAATCATCTGTTTTGACACCGTGGAATTGTTGGATTAAAAATATGCGAAAGCACTCATTGCAAGTCCAACTATTGTAGATGATCTTCCCTTTTCCCACGAAATTTGGAGATGAATAGTTGCACTTCTATGCTACACAGGAGATTCTCTTGTCATTCATCGGCCGCAAAACGTCCGCCTCGACGTTAGAGTTAAACGTCGAGGCGGACGTTTTGCGGCCGATGAATGACAAGAGAATCTCTTGTGTAGGATAGAAGTGCAACTATTCATCCTCCAAATTTCGTGGGAAAAGGGA